>CM031240.1:98543274-98905774 GCA_018340775.1 Taxus wallichiana var. yunnanensis
AATCACCTCCATGTCTATTTTTGATTTTTTTTTCTCCATGGGGTTGCTCTAGTCCTAGGAAGGCCAGTGATAGCCCTTCCCACAACTGCCTAAAGCTTTGCAACTTTTAATGAACTCCTAAAATCACCTAGGGGAATGAATGGAATTTCCTAAATCACCTAGGGGATTTATTTCTTTTTTTCTTTTTTTTACTTCTTTCCCATTCACACACACCCCTACTACGGAAATCTCCATTTTCCTCCATTGATGCCACTCCCATCACTTCACCCTTGCATTTCACATCCATTCCTCTTCCCCATTGCTGATATATCACCCAAAACATTATTTTTTTATCAGAGACCATGTTCATTCAATGCTATAATAACTTCATAACCAAAATAATGAAATGATCGTATCTCATAACTGGGACAGATTGAGGTGAAATATTTTGTAGACTTATTTTCATTGGCCATCAAGAAGAAATTCATAGAAGATAAAATGATGCCATAGATTATTAACTATAATAAAAATACATTTTGTAGCTTGGCTCTCATTCTTTAGATTTCCCATCAATTTGAAGAGCAGGTAAAGCTAAAATTGTGAGCACAGACTCAAAAAAAATACCTATCCGGATGGAATTGATTTCATTGCAATCACAGGTGGGAAACTAATTTGTCAAAAATCTTGGTGACTCCATTAATGGCTATCATGGTAGCTTTGTACCCAAAGATTTCACTAGGAAAAAAATTCATTTTTATTTCTACGCTTTCAAAGTGAGCAAAACATGGTGAAATCTTGAGCACGAGATCACGACAATGAGCCAAATACAAAAATGTAATTCATGTGACAAATCAAGGTCATTTTTCCAATTACTAAAATTTTTCATATCCTATGCTCCCCACATGTTAAAATTTTTAATCCCCATGAATTACAATTTTTATCACTTAGGACAATCATAAAAGATGCAAAATGGAAAACAAGGCAAAAATGAAAAAATCCCGAAATAGTAGGTCCTCAAAAAGTAACATGATAAAAATAGGAATGTGTTAACAATAACAATGCATCAGCAATAGAAGAAGATGGAATATGCCGGGAGGTTCGAATGTGAAATTGGAGAAAAAAATGATACATCCTAATATAACAAGTCATGATCTCACATTTTAAAAATAGAAAGTTTAAGTTCTAAGTGTAGAAATTTGCAAATGGCTTTGTTTTCACTCATCTTTCCACTTTTTGGAATCCTCGTGGGATGGTAATATGACCTCATGGATCAAATAGAGGATGAGAACTTCAAAAGGGTCATAGAACCATCATCATGAATTCAATTATGTTTAAAATCATAACAAAACATTCAGAGGGCGCATCCTGTGTATCCATCTTCATCACCTAGGGAGACGGGTGAGTCAAAGTAAGTTGGTCATGGTGAACTAATTTATATAAAGAGGTTTGTCACTTTAAGTATCAACGAGGGTCATTATGATCATTTCCGTGATCATCCCGAGCTCACATTGGGAAGTCTTGGAACAATGTTTCTAAACACTCATTTCATGGTCCAGGATGTCTGTGCACAATCATCATCAACAAGGTTTTCATCAATGATAGAGGTATATTCATTATTGGGGTCATATCTTCTTTCTTCTCCTTCCTCATTCTTTCTCCTCTTCTCTACCCCCTTTTCTAATTCTCTGTTATGAGAAATCATGATGTTCTTCATATTCATAAATGTGAGTACAAAGTGAAAAATGTAATAAGTTTTCCTTAATTGATAAAAGGGGACTTAATGTTATTTCCTAGGAATATTAACCATCACATGTTGTGATTACAAATGAATGGTCATATGGGGGTAGGCGAAGATTCATTCTAATGCCTATATAATGTAATGACAGACTCTTTCTTAGGGGTTGTCAATTTTGTATGCTCAAGTTGTGGTCACGTTTTGAAGGATATTACTACTATGATATATATGAAAGAGATAAAATTCTTATATTTTCTCGAACATACTTTTCCTCTCTTCCTTTTCATTTTACAACTTGTGGAGATGTCAATCAAAGAAGGAGTTTATTCCTTCTGACATGTGTGAATGTGTACAAATTTGTATGCATGGTTTCCTCTTATCATTGGTTTCACAAGAATATTTGTTTATTTCTCTAATTGTGTACGTAAAATTTCTAATTAACTTTGGAAAGAATTTTATTTCCTACTTGCAGAGTTAATCTCTCCCCCTAATTTTTCACTCACTTTCCCCACTATCTAGAAAATACCTCCCTTGTAATAAATTACAATAATTTTCTCGTGGGCATAATAGAGTGTGCATGTTGGATCCCTAGCCTCACAGACCAACAAAAAATTTCCTTTAGTTCACTCAAAATAAATGGAGTTTCATCATCCAAGAAGATGGATCTAGAGTCCAGAGCATTGGAAACATACCCACCAAGTTGTCTACCTAACAAAGTTTCTCGCCAATAGTTTTTGACACCCACCATGGGGAAGACTTGGCAGCAATTTACACCCAAAATAAAATTTAAAAAATTATGAAATTTGAAGTCCATTGTTGAAATACCCTTCGTATTCCTATAGTTTTCTTTCATTTTCCCACTACAAGGTTTTCCCAAAAGCGGCCAAAAGAAGATACACCATGTTGATTAGATTGAGAAGAGCTTCCGATCTAACTTTTGAGGCTCTAAAAATCTAAAAGAAAAGATTAGAGATAACCCCTACTATTTTTCTCAAGCTTCATCCCCATCTGATTCTTCAAGTGGTGCACCTAGTAATCCGATTCAAACCCCGATTGATACTCCATCTATAAATTATCCAATTTTTTGAATGTCATTGAAAATTAAATTTCCTAATCAATAGGAACAAGGATCAGAAGAAGAATTGGGAGAAGAAGTTTCTGAAGCTAATATAGAAGAAACAAAGGTGGAATAATTAGAAAGACCTCAACACATTGTTTCTTGGGGAAGGAATACAGGTCCACTTTCTCTTACACCTCCTCTTCACAATCTACCAACAAGTTCCCATAAGAACTTTCCAAAGTTCAAAGGTGAAGGTATGGAACTTCTTAAAGAACATATATATGCCTTTATCATGTCATGTGGATTCCTTTGAATTAAACATGAATATTTTTTTGTGATATTGTTCGTGGATTCTCTACAAGAAAAGGGAGCTGAGTGGTTTTATCTCTTATCGCTAGATAAGTCACTATTTGGGAGGACATCACAACCCATTTTCATGAAAGATTCAAATCAGCCGAGGATTTCCAAGATCTCTTCATTCAATTGGTATAAATTAAGAAAGAATAAAATGAGACTATGAGATACTTTGTGGCTCTGTTTCAACCGGTTACTTTGTAGGATACCAGAAGATGCTTCACCATCTAAAAACAATGTCAAGAGATTTTTATCAACGTTCAACCTCTTGAAGTAGGATTATTTCTCCAAATGGTTCAACTAGGGAATCTCACAAAACATAAGGAATGGCCATTGAATTTTAAGATGATCTCATTCTATTTGGAAAGATCAAGAACCCGTTAAAAGGTAAGTCTCAACATCCCAAAGATGAGAGAATTGATCCATTACTACAGAAAATGCTAAAAAATTACATTATTGAAGACAAAAGTTTCTCAATGAGCATATCCTCAAAGCCATAATAGAAATCAAATTGCAGGAGCACCTCGAAGGATTGCCTTGGAGGTCCCACTTGTTAATGCAAGTTGTAGGGCTCAAGAAGATGAAGAAATACCATAACAAGGAAGTGAAGACAATGATTTTCTAGAGATTAAGGAAGTAGAGAATGATGCACAAATCATATTCTGTGAGTACTTTGGAGGTAATGAATATGATGACATGGATGCACCAAGTTTCTCATGTGTGGTTATCACCAGATCTTAGTCTCAAAAGGTAGCTTCTTCCTCCATTGCGGTTGTGAAGAAGAATATTGAAGATCCTCATGTGGAAAATCTACTAAAAAAAATTATCAATCAAGGATCCCCACTCCCACCCTCCATGGATTTTTCATTAGATAAACCTGATCTCATGACAAGAAAGAGGGAATCCACAATTCTAAGTAAGTCCTCCAATACTCTTTCTAAATCTGATTCAACTCCTATGAAATCTAGTCCTTCAAAATCCTCCATTTTACCTCTTAAATCAACCTTTGTTCCCCAAGCATCTACCCCTCCTTCTAAGCTTGTGCTAACTTCCAAAGAAGTGTATCCATCTCCCTTTTCTGCATCTACTCCTTTTGACATCATAAAACATGTGAACAAGACTAAAGTGCAGATTTTTGAATATGAATATCTCATCGACTATCCCAAAAATTTGAGAAACGTGTCTGTCATATCAAGGGTGGTAGTTCAAATCCCAATACCATAACTCCTAGTTCTAAAGGACTATTACCAACTCCACCTACACCTCCATCATAGAACATGCTTTCTTTGAGTGTATCAAAGACTGATAAGGTCGACCATTTCTATGTCTCCCTTCTCCTTAGAGGATACCGATTGAACAATTGCATAATAGATTCAGGTGCCTCGACAATGTGATGCCTTTGAAGGTTGGAAATTCCTTCAAACTCACCTTGATTTAGGATGGTGAATCTTGTTACTCCATGGAATTAAAGGAATTCACATTTGTAGGAAAGGTCAAATATGCATAGATGACTCTTGTTGAATTTTTGGATGTAGACACCTAAATATGACTACGCAGTTTTAATACTAAAATTGCATAATTTATCATATTTAATGTCATTTCATTATAATTATTAATTTCTCACTAATTAGCTAAACATTCCCTTTCATCTTGGTAAATTAATGAAACTTTGTTGATTAACTAACGTTCCCTTCATTCTAGATGCCAATTAACAACACTTTGTTAGTTATAATCCTATTTTAATTAACTATTTATTAGTTAATTAATCTTTTTAATCACTAAACCTTCTTATTGGTTAAATACCCCTTTCAAATCCTCAGAATTCTTAACATTTCCTTATAAATCACCTCTAAATGGCTTCATAAGCTTATCTTGGCCTATTAATTAATCCTAGTTGCTTAATTAAATCATCTATAACTCACATGAGATGTTAATCACTAATTAATTACTTCTAATAATGTTTATCACTTTATAATTATACTTTATCTTTGTCCCACATTCACTATGTTGTAAGCTTCTCCCAATTTGGAAAGCTATATAAAGAACCTAGTACCTCCTTTCCAATCTTACACCAATGTTTCACCTTTACACTATATGCACATGATAAGATCATTTCTCCTTGAAAATCTTATTGATGTAGCACCAATTTTATCCTCTACTTACAAAGAGTAGTAAAGAAAGAACCATACATGGCAATAAAGCCATATCGGTGAGATCCTTTCCTCTTCATGGAGATAGCCTTCCTTTGATCGCTTGTAATCACGATTGGCTCAACAAAAGGACACTATTTTTAGTTAGATACATTAGTTAGTTTTTCCTTTTCGTGACTTTATCATGATTCTTTATTATATTATCTTTGTTATTAAGACTACTTAGTGTTAAATTATATTGATTAGTTTTTTTATCATGAATACATATGGCACACCTAGTGGGACACTCCTTTGTCTCATGTGCATTTCTCAATTTTTGTAGTTAAATTTCAATTTTACTTACGAACCTCTTTTTAGCACATGTTGATAAATATTTTATTTCTTAACTTGTTTTTTTGAGTTTGCATGTGTTGAGTGTTCCTTACAGGTGTGAAGGAGGTAAGGTGCTGCCAAAATTGAAGCTTATCAACAAAAATTTGAGCTTTTTAGACATTTTTGGTCATTTTTCCCAGTTTCTTAAAGTTACATATGCCCCATGCACTAGTGTTAATTATTTTTACGTTTCCATGGCTTCATGTGCACTAGTGTTGATCTGCTTTTCATTTCCATTGATCTTGGTGCGCTAGTGTTGTTTGCTGTGTGCTACCGTTATATGTATTTTTAAACTCTGTTTGCATAGAGGGTGCTCATGCATCCGTGATAACCATATTTGCACTAGCATTAGCCTTTGTGTTCTACTGTTTTCCATTGTGCGTTTCTTTTAGCCCTCGTGTAATAGCATTAGCCTTCATGTGTTAGCATTTCTCCTCATGCGCTAGCATTTTATGTAGTTTTTTTGGATTGAATTACAATATTTCCATAATCTAATTTTTCTATTTGCTATTTTCTACTAGTTTTATGACTTTTATTTGGCATGATTTACCTTTTCAAATTATTTTATAACATGTTTTTATGCTTTAATGAATTTTGTATTTCCATGCTTTACTTGAGTTAGATCAACAATTGTGTATGCTCTTCTCTTACGCTATTAGGTGATCTTAAGAACCATAAGTAACATTTTTTTCTAACATTGGGATTAACTTAGAAATTTCACCATTTATATATTTTAAGGAATGAATCTTTTACAAAAACTTTTTAATGAGTCATTTGATTTAAGTTTTCCATTATAATTTAGTTGGATCAAAATTTGTGTATGCTCTTCTCTTGTGTCTTTTGAGTGTCTTGAGAATAAAAACAACATTGACCCTCTTTCAAAATATTATGGGTTTCATGGAAAAATACTAAACCTTTGAGTCTATTACCATACGCTTATCAAAGAATTGAATCAAAACCATTACTAACAATAATGTGTTACAAGTTGCCAATGGTGTGTTAAACCATGTTTTTAATCAAAGATAACAACACACCACTTTTTTCAAAACACCATATTTGTAGGTTTAGATAAGGGTTAAAACCCATCCTATTTAAACTATGGGAAGTATCTTCGCATAAGCCATAAAATGCATTATGAGGATTAGCTCAGAACCCCAAAGTAGTCTACACCTTGAGAGAAATGGTGGATGAAAAGGGAAGTGACCTACTACCCACTTGACTAGAAATTCCCATGAGGGGTGCTAATTTTTTCGTAGGTGGAATCATTCATTAATTTTAGTATGGGGTAATGTTAATTTTTCTAGAATTTATTCTACAAAAGCGTACCTCTCTTAGATAAGTTATTAACAAGTGTTGAGAACAAAATCCTAGGTATCCATTTGGCATTGGGGCCAACTTGACCTTATCCGATCTTGTTTCAAATATCCTTTACAAAAAAAAAGTTTCTCGAGTCAAAACCTTATGTACCAAACAATGGGATATTCCATTGAATTTTGAGCCACGTATCATTCATCACTTAAACTTACAACATAAATTTTTCCTAGTTTCTACCTTATTATCAAACAAGGTGAAACTCTGCCAAAGTTGGGCCATGTATTTTTCATCCCCAATCATAAATTCCTTTGTTCTCTTTTTTGGCATTATTGGTAAAAAAGAAAGAAATTTGAAGTGCTGCCAAAATTGTGTCCACCACTTTTACACCCACTTACATCCGTCCTTATTAAGATTTTGATGTAAGTGTTGAAAGTGTGTTGGTATCTCCTAATATTTTTGTAGTCATGTCTTGAAATCGATATTGAGACATCTCTTTTAGAAGGTATATTGCCTTGATCTCGCATTTCCTCATTACAATGCTCATAATATATCAATCCATTTTCGATACTTACATCTTGTTTTATTAAAATGTGATATAAGTTTCCAAATTGAATTTTTACGTTGCTCACATTGTGTCGACCCATTTTTATACTTAGACCTTGTTTTTTCTTCAAACTCGATTTGAGTATTGAAGGTGTTGTTGTTACATTTCTCACATTGTGTCAATCCATTTTTGATACTTACATCTTGTTTTCTTAAACTTGATATAAGTGTCCAAATTGTATTGTTACATTGCTCGCATTTGTATCATCCATTTTTAGGACTTAAACATTATTTTTACTAAAATTTTCTTACGTGTATACCTTGTTGTTAAACTATTCCAATCACTTAAACCACTTTTTAGTACTTAATTATTTTTCTTCCAAAAACTTGATTTAAATATTGAAATTGTGTTGTTATCTTATCAAAAACAACCTTTGAGATAAATTTGAACAATAGGAAATAATTTCCTTTGCAGTCGTTCCTTTGTCTAGGACTTCATATATTTTCCTTGGTGACCTTCATCATACACTTCACATCTAGGAAAAGTTTCCTTTGCAATTGTTACACTTTCATAAACCATTTTGACTATTCACACTTGTAACTTGTTTTCCAAAACTTGTTGGATCATCGAAATTGTTTCATCATGATGTTTGTTTTCCTTAAATTCCATTTTGGAAAACCACATGAGCATACCAGATTTGAAATATGTCTAGTTTGTACCATTATGCTGCTCAAATAGGCATGAAACTTCCTTCCATTTGAAGGAGTTAAATTATAAAATCTAGGTCTAGAAATTTGGTCCCAATGATGCCAACCATGACTGACTATCACATGGTTCCTCAGAGTTACTTAGAATAAGGAACTTATGTTTAGGTATTCACATCAAAATATTCCCATCACGACTAAACCTTGATTGGTTCTTCACACTAGAAAGCACCTTTGGTTACCCCTTTACCCACCTTCATATCATAGTTGGTGGTATGATTTTGATGATTATAATCCATGTTATTCTTTTGATTCCCCTCAATATCTTGATTATTCTAATCCATGCTATTATTTGAATTTCCCTCATGCTTGAGCCTCATCCAATCAACTTTCTTCTAAGGAATAACCAGTCTCCTAAATGATGTTTTCATCCTTTAAGGATTTGTGTCACCACAAATTTTCCGCATCATTCATATAATTTGACTCTTGAGTTGCGGTCCTCCCTTTCTCTATAGGACCCCTTTAGCTATCTCCTAAATGATGTTTTCCTCCTCTAAGGATCCATGTGACTCCAATTTCCTCCAATAAATCATATAATTCAACTCTTGATTCATGTTCCCCCTTCTCTGCGCAGGACCCCCTTTATTAGTCACCTTAATGATGTAATCCTCCTTAAAAGATCCTTATAACTATAAGTTCCTCCAATCAAACATCTAAGTCAAATCCTAAGTCAAGGTCCTCCCTTTCTTCACATGAACCCCTTTATTAGTTGCCTCAATGACATCTTACTCCTTCAAATATCTATGTGACTCAAAATTCCTCTAATCAATCATCCAAGTTGACCCCTACGTCGTAATCTACTGACTTTCTATGTGATCCTCTTTTTCTACCTGCACTATGTCATCTTCTAGGAAAACCAATACCAACCTATTCCAAATCCACATATTCTTCCACTCATGAGACATATAAATCCAAATCTACTTTGTCTCTTGAGTCATATTATTCTATCAATCAAAATCCAATCCCTCTTTGGCCCCTTGGTCATTTTGATCATTCCTTATTCTATCTTCATCAATCTTCTAAAGATAAATGTTTGCATCCATGTCAAACAATTAAAAATAAAAAATTTGATAAGATATCTTTTCAAAGAAAAATATAATTTCGTTGTGGGAGTAATAAGGTCAATCCTTCCCATCATCTCCATCATCAAACATCTTCTCAATCTTCAACACTTGTTAGACCCCTTTCTTCTAATCAACCTACTATGGTCACCAACAACGACCCATACCAATCAATTTCTTTCAAAATGAAGAAGCGATTGGAGAATTCATGGGGCTACATGATGACATTCATCTAGAGGATTATGAGAAATAATTATCTTTTGACCTTGATGCATTCACATATTATACAAAATAATTTGATTCCTTTTTCAGAAAATAGAGGAAGATCCTAAGAACATCAAACTTGATCCTCATCTTGTTCTTCCATCTTCACATTCCCCATTACTCGGTGAATCAGAAGGTTCTATCCTTGATCTATCTTCTATCCTATCATAAACCCACCATTCCTTAAATATCGTGATTCCTCAATTGCAATCTCTCCTTATGTCATCTCTCGGGAATCCATAATCTTCTTCTTCAATATGTGGGCCACCTCCTAGCATCCCTTCATCTTCTATTTGTGGGTCACCTCCAGATAGCCCACTATCCTCTATTCTTAGGCCACTTCTTAGTAGCCCTTCATTTTCTATACTTGGGAAACCTCCTAGTAGCCCTCCATCTTCCATTTATGGGACACCCTAGGTAATCATTCGTCTTCCATCTATGGGACACCTCCTGGAAGCTCATTTTCTTTTATACTTGGGCCACATCCTAGTATCCCTTCATCTTCTATTTTTGATCACCTCTTGGTAGCCGATTCTCTTTCATCCCTAGGCCAAATCCTAGTATCCCTTCATCTTCTATCTATAGATCACCTCCCAATATGCCATTCTCTTCAATCCTTGGACCATATCCTCTTCTTCCATCATATCATCCTTCTATCAATAACCATGACAAACCCAACATTGTTCCTAACATTCCTATCATAAATCCTAAACATCCACTTTATTCTCTCACTTCTTGGTATTAGAAAAATCATGTATTATTTGGCATTAAACATAAACAATTTCTTCATCAAGCTAAGATCAAAAATTCAAAGACCTCCAAAGCTCCTAACAAATCTAACACTCACAAATCCAATTCATAAAAGTGATTCAATAAATGCAACACCAATGTCAATGCCATGTATAGTGCAGAGTACATAAATATATAAATAGGGAACTCAAGATTCCACCTAAAAATCCATGTTCCAAGATAAGTTGTTGTCACTTATCGAGTATGATCTCACCACAATAATTGATATTGGAGATAATATCACTCTTGATAAAAAAGCTCCTAGTATCCCTCATCAAAGTAATATCAAACATTGTTGTTGGATCCTATCACAATGTGAGTGACATTGTTGGTCCCAAGTTCTTGATCATTAATCTTTATTGTCTTCTTTTTATGCATTTTCCCCTTCACGAAATCATCAAAATCTAAAAGAGTCTAAAATTTTCAAAAATCAATAAAAAAACATAAAACATTAAAATAATCGAAGGTTAAAAACCATACATTACAATCAAGTTTTACATACACATGGATGGTCTTTCCTTTATTTTTTCATATTACTTTGCAAGTCTCCTACCATTTTCATCCCTTTGATGATTTTTGGTTAGTCAATTCGTGCTCATTGTGCAGAATTTATCTCTATGTATCTATTTGACCTTGGTATCTCATTACCTTGGTAAATTAAAGAACAACTAATCTCTTAAAGATCCTCTCACTATCATACATCAAATAGACTTGTTGCTGAACAAAGACCTTTTAGGCATATTTGTTGACACTAGCCAATGTCATGATCAAAATCACTTCCACATCATTCTATCAAGCCATCAAAGTGGTTCTTAAACCCTTATCAAAACAATCAAGAGAGATAAAATATTTTTCAGAAAACAACAAAATCTATAAAAAAGTTCAAAAAAAAAAAACAAATCAATATAAAACTCTCTCTAGGGGTATTTCCAGTATCTCTATTAGGGATAAGGACGCTTTGGCCGACAAAGAGAGAAATTTTGAAACTAGAATTAAATACATCTCTATTGGGGCTATGGATGCCTACTGGTGGCATCACAAAAATGTATGGCTCTCCTTCCACCCTCCATTCACAAATCAATTTTCAAAATAAATCATTCCTACACATTGGCTAGTTTTCGTTTCTCTCTTGTTTCCTATCGAATCTTCACTTCAAGAGGTAATTAATTTCCACATGCAAACAATGGATCTCGATGATAAAACATGATTATTTTTTTACAAAGTGTTATTTTTACCTTGTTTAGACTCTTCCTTTAGTCATTATTTTGTCTCACAATTTGTGCCTTTGGCTAATCACTTTTTCATTGCTACTCTTCTAGCTACATTTTTCATATCCTTCCATAACATTCATTGTTCTTCTACTTTTTCATAACATCCATGTGTATAAGATTTAATTTTTACCATGTTTGAGGGAAAATGTCCCTTCTTTCAATAAACAATCTTCTACTTCTTTTCTATCATATGTTTCTTGGCCAGCTTGCACTAGGGCTTTTTCGCTCATTCCTAGCACTTCAATGGTTTCAGTTCATCATCGTCACGTTGAACCTATCAATCTTGGCCTTGATAATTTTTATCTTATTCTTGTATATATGCACAAATTCTCCCTTGTATATTCTCATATATATGGGGGAATCTTTGCATACTTGTTTCATGTACATCACTTTGGAAAACTTTTTTAAAAAATCGTAAAAATTCATAAAACCCTATGAAATCCAAAAACATTAGTAAACCCTTTAAAATAAAAAAACATTGATAAAACCTTCAAAAATCCAAAACATTGGTAAAACATCAAAAATCTAAAAACATTGGTAAAACATTCAAAAATTAAAAACATTGGTAAAACCTCAAAAATCCAAAACATTACTAAAACTTCAAAAATCCAAAAATTGGGAAACCATCAAAACATCCTAAAAATAGAAAATAATCCTATAAAACATCTTCCTTGAGTGTTTGCTTAATCTAGCATAATACATGCGGATCATTTCAATCTTCCCTCATTAACGAAGTTGGTTTGATTTCTATATCTGTCTTCCCTTGCATATATCATTGGTTGGGGCAATTTTATAGTGTAAAATTATTTTTCATAAGACATCTATGTCCTTCATTTATTCACCTTGCATGTATCCTTGCTTGGGGTGCCATTTTTAGCCCTTGTCATATAGCTCGAACATGTGGGAACTAAAGCTAGATAATAATAAAAAAATTGCAACTCTCTTAAACATTGTTTGTTTGAGTATTTTTGTTTTTACTTTTTTTTTGTCTACTTGTTTACATTCTCATATTGCATTACTTTATGTATTTTTCTTTGAATCAGTCCTTTAACAATGAACAAAAACTATTATTATGGATTTTCATGTCATTTTAATATTTTTGGTATGCTTATATCAAACAAAATTTTTCTCTTGAGACCAGATGGTTCGTCGACTACGTTGTGATCTTCTGATTCTCCATGTATGCACTTCTTTCCATTCTATCTAACTTTCTACCAATCATTTTCCAATTTTTCTCGATTCTAACAATGGCCAACCAGGCCCATTTTGAATCCCTTCCATTCTTATCAAAATTTTCTTCCACAACACCTAGGGCAATAGGGATTATATTTATCGCCTCCCCCATTGTTTCTTCCATCCATTAAAACATAATATTTAATTTCCACTCCTCAAAATTGAACAACGAACAACCGAGCAAGGTTTGACTCTTATTTTTTCCTTCTTCTTTTCGATCATCGATGATCTCTTCTATCACCCCATCGACACTCGAGGGGGCATCCTTCATTCTACTCATTTTTCTTCTACTCCTTCAAAATTTAATTACATGTAATTGTCTACTATCTTTGAAGTGACGTCATTTTTGCTACACCACACCAAAGAGGGGAAAATGTAGACACCTAAATTTGACTATGCAAATTTAATACTAAAATTTCACTATTTATTGTCTTTCCGTCATTTCGTTATAATTAGTGATTTTTGCTAATTAGCTAACATTCCCCTTCATCTTGGGTAAATTAATGACACTTCATTAATTAATTGACCTTCCCTTCATTTTGGATGCCAATTAATGACACTTCATTAGTTATAATCCTCTTTTAATTAACTATTTATTAGTTAATTAAGATTTTTAATCAATAAACCTTCTTATTGGTTAAATCCCCCTTTAAAATCCTCCAAATTCTACCAATTTCCTTCTAAATCACCTCCAAATGGCTTCTTAAGCTTATCTTGGCCTATTAATTAATCCTAGTTGATTAATTAAATCCTCTCCAACTCCCATGAGTTATTAATCACTAATTAATTCCTTCTAATCATGCTTATCCCTTTCTAATTCTACTTTATCTTTGTCCCACATTCTCTATGTTGTAAAATTCTCCAAATTTGGAAATCTATATAAAGAACCTAGTACCTCCCTTCTAATCTTACACCAGTGTTTCACCTTTACATTATACGCACATGATAAAAGCATTTCTATTTTGAAAATATTATTTATCTAACACCCATTCTATCCTCTACTTGCAAAGAGTACTAAAGGAAGAACCATACATGACAATCAAGCCATATTGGTGAGATATTTTCCTCTTCATGGAGATAGCCTTCCTTTTATCTCTCATATTCACATCTGGTTCAAAAAAAGGAGTAACTAAATATTAAAATCCCATTAAAAACATCAAAGGATGGCTTAACATTTCATGTTTAATTAGATGCATTAATTAGCTTTTCCTTTTCTATGGATTTATCATGATGTTTTGTTAGATTAGATTTGTTATTGAGACTACTTGGTGTTAGTTTCTATTGATTAGCTTAGTTTTTTCATCATGCATACATCGGAAAACGAAGTGTTGATAACTATCTTAGTAGCATAAATTATTGCTTCATTTAGAATGTTGTTGAGTAGAAGATTTTTTCAATAAATGGCAGGGAAAATTTAGATTAATTGGTCTTTCATAACCATTCCGGTTAAGGGAGATATGGAAAATTTTCTCCCAGAGAAGAAAATGAGATATCTTGTAAAAGGGCAGGAAACCCAAGAGCCAATATATTATACCAAAATAGCAAGAGGATGAACTACTTTGTAACATCTAAGGAGGTGGATCATATTCCTATCCCGATAGAACTGAGCATTTGTTTACGAGAGGGGTATTGATATCGAATAAGCATTGAGAAATATTAAATCACAAAAGGATAGCCCTGATTTTCTGATGATGCAAGATATGAGGAAGATGGAGTGTTCCTTGATGAATTCCAAGATAAGAAATCAACCTATGTGCATATCCATGAGGAGGAGATATTCTCATTCCCATTTGGAGAGGAAGATTCTCTTGATCATGTCATCCATGAGGGAGAAAACACAACTTGTGATGAAATTCTAGAAGGTGCGAAAGAAAAATCTCTGTAGGAACTCTCAAGAGATGTAGAAGGAATAGAGGAACCTCATCTTAGTATTGAATTCTTGATGTAAGCTATGGATCTACAAGACAAGTGTGAATCCAATTATGGACCCTCAACCAATTTAAAGATTTGTCATGATAAAATAAAGCAAGATGAAATTTATTATATCTCTTCAGAGCCAATGCCTACAAGGTGAAATGGAATTATTATCTTTACCATTCAAAAAGAATATTCTTTCTATGATGAAAAGGTTGAAAAAAAGAGTTTTGAGGTCCTCAGAGTTGAGATTCCTCATGACAAAGTAGTGAAATGCAATGAGCTTTGGGATAATGAAGCAATTCCTCCCAATGGTTGCCTTGATTTTCAAGATGAAGGTTCTTCAAATGAATGTAAAGGTGAACTATTGGAAACTTCAAATAAGGACTTTGTGCTAGAAATATTGAATGCGGTAGAAGGTACGGAAGATCCCAAGCTAAGTCTTGACCTCTTAGCTCATGCCATGGCCATACAAGACATGTATGAGGTTACTTCGATCCTCTAGTCAATATCCAAACACCTCATAGTGGAATGGAGAAAAAGGATGAATTCAAGGTTTCTTGTGGAAAATATGTCAATGAGCATGAATGCGGGAAAGAAGGAAACTCAATATATTTAAACAAAAACTAGCCTTGGGGCAGCAAGGATATGCTCAATGAAAAATCAGGAGTGTGGGTGAAAACTGATGAAAATTGGCATTCCAAAATTTATTTTACAAAAATTAAAGGAAATGGACTTTCTTAACAAAAATTTGAACATCAAAGAGATAAGGTAGGATCATTCCTCCTAAGTATACATGCATTCATGAAAGCACCTAGCTCTCATAAGTAGTCCCTGGAAAAGATGCCTCTTTCTTGAAATTGTCAATGGATTTGCGGAGCATCATCACTCAATGTTACCCATTCAAGAGCAACCTCTAAGTAGAGAAAATTACTTCATTGAAAGTGTTTTGTCCCCCAAATTATACCATAGGTGATTTAGGTTTCTTTTCCCTTTTCTGTTGTGTGTTTTTTTCCATTTTTTTATGTGTGGTGTGTTTCCTTTCAGTTTTTTTGTGTGTGTTCCTCCTTTTTGTCCATCTATTTTAAGTTGAGTGATTCTAAAGACCAATGGATAAGGAATGGGTATGTAAATTGAATTTAGATTCTAGAGTTCTCATGTCATGCACTCGCTATGCTTGATCCACAACATGCCCCCAAGTCGAGCCACCTATTGTCATGATTTTTTCTAAGGGAAAGATTCAAACTTGAAAGCATGATAACCATAACCTACAATGAATTTTTTTCTTGAGAATCATCATGATCCCTCCTCCGGATCATCCTATCCCATGTATATTTCATATATTTTTCTTTCAAGTGGTACAATGTGTTTTTCCATCACGTCCATAGGTGATTTATGGATATAAATTCCTTTCAAGCACTTCTAAGACAAAGTCTTTGAAAAGCTTAAGAAAGGCTATTTTTGGTCTTCCTAAGGTGACACACCCACGAAGTAGAATAAAAGGATTAAACTCATCAAGGTGGTGTATTAGAGAGCTAAGAACATTATGTAACTAGATTTCAAATATTCTAGGAATTGTTAGAGCTTTTGGGATAGTTTCAACAAAAGTGGTCCTAGAGGGTGAAACAACTTAAAGTGTATAAACAACCCCAAGCTTCGGAAAGTGATTCGAGAGTTCGTGAATATTTGGAGATCAAATAAAACATCATTGGAAATTTATTTCAGATCTCTATAGTATGGTGGTTTCATAGGTTTTACACCACATCAACATTTCTTCCCACAAACTTATTTTAGCATGTACAAATTATGAGGCCGAAAGAAAATCCTATTTTAAGGAGTTTTTAGAAATAATAAAGGTATTATACCCCTCCCATTGTTTTCAAAATGTCATTTATAGTCAATTTAATTTAAATAAGTGCATGAAAATACCTCCATATGCTAAATTTGTGTTTCCATCAAGTTGTTCTAAAAGATAAAGGACTTAGTCATATTTTTGGTGGGCACATGTCAAGCCTAGGTGGTGGCGCACTTTTTGCACCAAGCATCCTAAAAATTTGGGACATTTGGGAAAAAATTGTTTCTATATCCCATGTATCCCCCTAGACCATTATATGACATCCTTTGATCCCAAATAGTCCAGTTAACCCTCGTGCACCATTTTCCTAGCCCCCTACCCTTTCACCTTAGCAAATCAGCTCTCACCATGTGAACCAATGGGAGAGAGGCACACATTTTTTCACCAACCATCCCAAATGTTAGGGACACTTGGGAAAAAAAAATTCCCATTCCAAAGATGAAGAAAAAACAAAGTGTTTGCATATTTTTTTGCTTATGTTGCTTCTTGCCCATGCACGCACAACCCCTAAGCTGGGAAACATACATTTTCCTCCATTGATGTTACTCCCATCACTTCAACCTTACATTTCACATCCATTCCTCTTCCTCCATTTCTTATATATCACCCAAAACCTTGTTTTTGTAGTAGACACCATGTTTGTTCACTTCCAGAATGACTTTGTAACCAAAATGGTGAAATGCTCATATCTCACAATCTAGAGCACGAATTGAGGTGAGATTTTTTGCAGACTTCCTCATTTTCAGAGGCCATAAAAATAAATTTATAGAAGATAAAAAATTCCATAGATTATTAATTGAAATAAAATCTCCATTTCTTTCCTTAGCTCTCATTCATGATTTTCCATCAATCCAGAGAGTAGGTGAAGCTAAAATTACGAGCAGACTCCAAATGAAAACCTATCCCAAAGGAATTGATTTCATTGCTATCGGAGGTGAGAAAAGGCTCTCAAAAAATCTTGATGACTCCATTATTGGCTTTCATAGTAGTTCTATGCCGAAAGCTCTCACCAGAAAAAAATTTCATTTTTTATTTATGAGCTTTGTAGTGAGCGAAACATAGTGACATTTTGAGCGTAAGATTGTGACAATAAGCCAAATCTAAAAATTTCATTCTCATTGAAAATCGAGGATCCTTTTTCCACTTACTAAAAATAGCATATTCTATGCTCCCTAAATGCTTAAAAAATTAAGTGCCCCGAATTACAAGTTTGATCACTCAGGACAATAAGGAAAGATACAAAATGGAAAGCAAGACAAAAAATGACAATTTCCCCAAAATAGTAGGTCCTACAAAAAAACCGCTAAAAATAGTAATGCATCGAATGAAAGAAAATGGAATATTCCAAGAGGTTCGAGAAGATGAAATTGTAGCAAAATAGGTGATATGTCCCAAAATAATAGGTCATGGTCTCACATTCCAAAAATAAAAAGTTTTATTCCAAGTGCAGAAAGTTATAGATGGCTTAATTTTTACTCATCTTTTCACTTTATGGACTCTTCACTAGACATAAATATGAGCTCATGGATTAAAAAAGGAATGAAAACTTCAAAAGATTCCTAAGAGCATCTTCATGAGTAAAATTATGTTTCAAGGTAGAGCAAAACATCACGGGGCACAGGAAGTGGATCCATATTGACCACTCGGGAGTCGGGTGAGTCAAAGTGAGTTGGTCAAGGTGAGCTCAATGAGCTAAAGAGGTTAGTAAATCAATTATCAAGGAGGATAATCATGATCATTTCCAAAGTTCATTCTAAGCTCACATTGGGAAGTCTTGGAAAAACATTTTTACTCACTTATTGCATGGTCCAGGATGTTCATGCATGATCATCATCAACAAGGTCTTCATCTACAACAAAGGTATCTTCTTTCTCCTCCATAATTATTTATCCTATTCTATACCCCATTTTCTAATTCTTCGTTATGAGCAATCACGACATTTTTCATAATCATTAATGTGAATATAGTCCAAAAATGTAATAAGTTGCCCTTAATTGATAAAAGGGGACTTAATGTTCTTTCCTAGGAATGTAAATGGTCACATTTTTGAGAGGAAAAATGAAAGGTTGTGTTGGGGGTATCCAAAGAGTCATTTTAAATCCTATATAATGTAATGACACCCTCATTCTTAAGGGTTGTCAATTTTGTATGCTCAAGTTGTGGTCAATTTTGAAGGAGATTACTACTTGGAGATATATGAAAGAGATAGAATTATTCTATTTTCCCAACATACTTTTCCTCTCTTCCTTTACATTTTACAACTTTTGGAGATGTCAATCAAGGAATGAGTTTTTTCCTTCTGAGATGTATGAATGTGTGCAACCTTGTATGCATGGTTTCCTCTCGTTGTTGGTGTCACAAGCATAAGTGTAGGTGAAATTTACAATTAACTTTTGCAAGAATCTGATTTCCTACTTATAGAGTTAGTCTCCCCCTAATTTCTCACTCCCTTTTCCCTGCTATCTAGCAAATTCCTCCCTTGCAAGCAATTGCAAGCATTTTCACAGGTATAGTGGAGTGTTCCTATTGGATCCTCGGCCTCATAGGCCAACAACAGATTTCCTTTAGTTCACTCACAATTTATGAGCTACACCATTCAAGCAGAGGGACCTAGAGTCCTAGAGCGTTGGTAAGATACCCACCAATTTGTCTACCCAACAAATTTTCTCACCAAAAACTTAATAAGTGTTTAATCCATTTACCATCTAACCAACACCACCCCCTCATTGGCTATACCATCATCATGACCAACCCTTTTTTAATTTACACCACATTAATGGCCACTATGGCAATGATTTTTATTCCTTTCATGATTAAATCAAATAATTTGAACATAGGGATGTCATTGCTTTTCGCACCCTCTCTCGAGATCGGTCTCTCTCCTCTTCCACTTAGGAAAGCCTCTACAACCATTAGTTTATCTCATTAATCGCCACCTAAGGTCATTATTCGTTCCCATCCTAAGCTCATCATCCATCCACCTCCTTTGGTTGTCTTGCATCCTTCCATATACTCTCAATATACCCTGTTGTTATTCCCCTACAATGAATTCCTAAGCATCCCACTTTTGCATCTTCCACTATTGGCATCGTTTCCTCCAACATCAAATTTGGTACCTACACATATGATTCTCGCTATTCCACATGCTCTTAATGTGTGTCATCACCCTCTTCACCAATCGTAGATGATCCCTATCTCTATATCATTACGAAATATGTATGTGTTTTTTGGTGTAACACATGAATTATCATTCTAATCGGAATAATCCACATCTCCATATCATTACCCGAATATGTATGTATATCTTCCTATTAGACCTTGTGTTCTATTCCCGATGTGTTTTTTTGACCATTTCCCACTACTTTTTTAGAATGAACCATCTTGCAGTTATATTTGTATTTTTAAACTTGTATTGTTGTATGCTTTTAATATTTTACAACATATGGTTTTTATCCCTTTCACTTCCACATTCACTTCTACACCTCTGCCCATATCATGTGTATGACCGGAAACTCCATGTTTTTTCATGCCAAATGACATCCTTTAATCATCAAACAAAATTCACTAAAAGAAAAATAAAATTATTGTTGTCTTTTTTATTGTTTTTATTTTTAAATTAAATTTAGTAATGTCTTGTAATTTTAGAATTTAAAATGACCATTTTTCAAATTGTTTTTATTTTCTATATTTAAAATATTCATTTTAATTAATGTTTTATTTTTCTATTATTAAAATGTTAAATTTTTGTTTGTTGTATTTAAAATGTTGTCTGTTTACTATATTTAAAATGTTCTCTTTTATAAATGTTTTTTTACATGCAATATGTTTCTTTTTAATATTGTTATATATATATATATATATATATATATATATGTTCCATTTTATTAATATTTTACATTTTATAGTAGTAGTTACAACATTTTATTAATTCCTTCTCACTTTTTAATATCAAAACATTTTTACACTAGGATTTAGGAAATATCAAACGATTTATTATTGTACACAAGGATATAGGAAATATTATATGTTTTCCTATTTGTGACTAGAACAATGATTTTTATTTAAATATCAGTAACTATTTAAATGAAAGAAAAATATTATATTTTAGTTATAATAAAATTATTATTTTCTTTCTATTAAACATAATATACATTATCCGATGATTACTTTTATATGAAAATGTAATTGTGCTGTTAGGTTGTAGAGAAGGTTTTCTACTTTATATGTTGTAGAATCTCACTTGTTTAGGTGCTAGCAGAACTAGCCTCCATTCACATTTTTTAATATCAATTATTTTAATTCATTTATAATGTATAAAAATATATTGAATTTTCTTATTATTATGTATGTTTTGATTTCTTGAAAATTTATAATTGGTTGAAAATTTAGCTTACATTAATTACTTTTTCTAATGTCAAACATTATATAGTTTTTTACACGGATAATGGGAAGTTTATTAAATATTCCAAACTAGTGGGCACTAAGATAATTTAATAGGAATCTATTTGTTAACATAAGTAAATTATTCCGAGGGCATAGAATAACATACAATTTGACTAATATATATTTTATCATACATATGAACTTACCCCTTAACCCTATATTTTTAGTTAACTAGCTCTAAGTTGTATATGTTTCATAGCTTGTGAGTGCTAAGCTTAGTAAATTAGAATCTCTTTATGAATACATGCACTATTCCTAGTGTATACAATAACATACGACATTACTAATATATAATTTTAACAAACATTTGAAAATCATGCAAAAATTGATATTGTGACAATGGAGAAAATGGAAAAATCAAAAAAATATTTCAAATGTAAAGGTGAATCTTACCTAATTTGTCGATTTTAGAAAATATTTTGGAAATTTTCAAATGTCCTCTCTAGGTTATATTTTAGTTGTATATTTTATTGATGGTATGAAGTGCATTATATGCATTCCTCACTTAACCAAGAAACATTATTGAATTATGAAATATAGACCCATTTTCCCCAATACTTCTAGGATTAAAGCTTAACCATTGATCCATTAGCCACATGTCATCATTTCATGTAATTTTAGGTAGACCCATGATCTCTCAAGCCTTCCTCTCAAATCCTATCATAATTAGATCCCATCTATCAATCACTTTCCATGTGTCACTATCCTATTTTATTTTGGCTTTGATGTCTCCTTCCTTAGTCTTCCTTTACATTGAGACTTTTGGACACTTTTCCAAAAGGCATCTACATTAAGAATGTACTCCACTATACTAAGAGATAGTTTTTCCATATATACAACTATTATCTTCACTCCCTATGAAATGTGGTATAATTCCCACAATCAAAATTACAAAGGCCTCCATTGTCAAGGCTCCAAATGACTATTAGTTGAACCAATTCAAATTAGAATATAATAAATATTTTTATGGATTAAATGGTCCTACAAATTCATTAATTAAAGCATATAAGATATAATAGAATATATATTGTAATTTTAAGCTTAGATAATCCTTTAATTGAATATAAGGTTACTTGAATTTGTGCCTTTAATATATTTGATCATATTAACACACACACACACACACACACACACACACACACACACACACACACACACACACACACACACACACACACACACACACACACACACACACACACACACACACACACACGCACACACACACGCACACGCACGCACACGCACACACACGCACGCACGCACGCACGCACGCACGCACGCACACACACGCACGCACACACGCACGCACGCATGCATACATGCATGCATACATACATACATGCATACATGCATACATGTGTGTGCGCGCACACATATATAAATGGAAACATTAATCAAATTTTGAATCTTCCATCTAAAATTTCAATTACTATGATCCAAGGTCCCATAAATATTGTGGTGATCCAAACATGTTTTAAAATCCAATCTCGTCGATTTAGAGGCAATCCATTAGAAAAAAATATTGAGATTAGAAATGCTTTGGGTATGTGAGTAGGAAATAGTAACATTTGTGATTGTTTTTAGTAAATCTTAGAAGGGCATAGAATATCTAGATAGCCAAATGATAATTCTAAAATCTACTATTTTCCTAAACACTAAAATATGCATATGTTACTATTACATTACACTTTTAGTATTATATCATATACATGGTTTCGAGAAAGAATATTAGACATTAGTGACACAAATACTTGTTTCCTATTACTTTTGATTTATTCCATTATAACTCCTTGTCATGGTTTTCTATATTTTTTCTTTCCTTCTGGTCATGTGACAAGGATCCTTGTCATAATGTTCGAATTGTTTTGTTTTTAAATATTTTTGACCAAATCATACGGAATGGGAAATAATTCCCATACGCTATGGGTCATTCCATAGGATTTTGTCCCACCTTGATTTCCTTTAGGTATTTTGCATTGGGATTCTTCATCCCTCTCCTATTATTTAGATTTTGTATTTGGGGCCATCCTTTCATGTCACTTTGGTATCACAATTTAAGCAACGATGTTCATCTATACATATAATTTTCTTGCTTTAAGATAATTAGAGACACTACTATTACCAGTTATTATCATCCTTTAAAGTACGTGATAAGAACTACATTTGGACCACATTATCAAAAATTAAGAAGGGAATTATTCTAAACTCCATACCACACATTATATTAGGGAAACATTAATGTAGCATTCTATTTAGTGTGACTCACATAGGGGAAAACCTAGATTCAATGGAAAAATATTACAATCACACACACACACACACACACACACAAAAATTACATGGAAAATGAAATGTAGTGCAACACTCGGTTAAATCATAGCCAGGTGACCATTGAGGTTAGTTAGAATCAAGTATATGAATTATTTATTATAGTTTAATGTTTTCTTGAGTATTTTGTAGGGTAAAAATTGTTTTCTTTTGTATGAACACGTGTGTAGACCAGGGTTTTAAGAAAATTTGAAACAACAAAAGTGTGA
This sequence comes from Taxus wallichiana var. yunnanensis, assembly GCA_018340775.1. Classification (NCBI taxonomy): domain Eukaryota; kingdom Viridiplantae; phylum Streptophyta; class Pinopsida; order Cupressales; family Taxaceae; genus Taxus; species Taxus wallichiana. The sequence goes on from CM031240.1 coordinate 98,566,917, forward strand.
AAGAAATGAGTATACAAGTAGGCCACATAATAACCAATTCCAAATAGAAAAGAGGGATGAAATTGTATAGAAAAGGACATAAAAGGGGTATGCCTTAGTTCATCCCATCTTATTTAGTCTAGGAATCCCCATAGGAGGCATTTTCAAAGACAAAGTCTAGTCGATTATTTCTAGCCATCTTCGGTTAGTAGGTTATCCAAAATTAGCACAAAAGTCGAGTATCAATTAAGTCTCCTTCTCCCTCTTGTGTGTTACTGCTTTATTTCATTTATATATCATGTTTCATATATCATCTTGATATTTTTCTAATTATATTTAGAAACTAGTTGATTAGGATAATATTCAATCAGTTACATTACATGTTTAGATATTAACCATTTCAGTTAAATCAATTGGTGAACTCAACATTGGCCACACCATAGTTTCCCTAGGATCTAGTTGTCTTCTTAGCTTTCTTGTACACTCTTTTATCATGGATTATAGTGAGTTCTTTCATAACCGTAGTACCCACTCCCCTCTCATAGATCCTTCTTTGGATAGTTATAATTCATTCATGCATTTTGAAAGGATTTTTGTAATTCCTAAATATAATTATTCCTAATTGAATGAGCGTCTTTATAGGAAAAATGAACCTACCTCTTTTTATAAAATAATTCTACCAATGTTTATACTTATCAAATTTTTACTCATAATTTTCATCTTCCAAGTTCTACTCTTGAAATTAATTCAGATTGCATTTGATTGTTCTACACATGTGATAGATGACTTGCCATTTCTTTAATTTTATTTATCTATTTATAATGATAGTGATATTGATTATCTCTCTAATAACAACACTAGTCATGATGCATGTATAGAGGATTATTTTCCTTTCTTTGATGATGAATATTTTGTTGATGATGTTACTCGTGTTGCTTTGTATTTCTTCTCTAGATACTTATGCAAAAATATTATTACCTATGATGTTTGTGTCCCTTCTTCCTCTCAAAATAATATTTCAAATACTTGTGAGAAAAATTTGGATGCAATTGATGTATGTATTTCTTCCTTTATCCTCCAAATTATATTATATCAACTCATTCACAAGATGACATTAACAATGATGCTAATGTTTCTTATCTCTCTTTATGCAACAAGATGTATTAGATGCTTGTGAAAATAATGTTGTTACAAATGATGTGTGCATTTCTAATATTTCTTTTCAATAATATATTTTAAATGATAATGAACATAATGATGCTTGTATTGCTTATTCTTCCTCCCATGATAAGGATTTTTTTAATAAGGGTGTCCAAGCTTCCATTCATAATATTTTTTCTTATATTCCTACCATTGCCAATACTTCCTCCTAGCTAATCAAATGATTCAATTCTAACCCAATAGTGCTCCTATAGCTACATATAATGAAAAGGTGCAACCTCTTAATGAGAATATTAATTTATATTTTATTCCTCCATAATAAGTCATTTCTCTCATGCATGTTGTAGGTGACTTAAAAAATCAGGTTCACAAACTTACTCTTAAAACTAGGTACTATTATGCTAGTCTTGCTAATAAATCCATTTATGGCAACCTTATTCCAAAGAAGCTGCACCCTTTCCTAAATGTTTTACCATGTCTTATTTTAAAAAAATTGATGGAACGGGTAACCTCTGCATGCCTCTTAAGGATTATTAGGTAGCAATGGCTTCATATTCCAATGATAGGTTGCTCCTCTAAGCATTCCCTAGTAATCTCAAAAGAATTTCCTTAGATTGGCTACATCATTTACCTTGTGGATCTATGCATACTTTTTTTTACATGGAAGAAGCAATTATTATGAAGTTTGTCTTAAATAATGAACCTAAGGCTACATATGATAAATTTACATCATTGTGTTAAGGAAAAAATAAATTTATTAGTGATTATTTCTTACATTTCAAATCTTATATGTATCACTTTATATATCATTCCATTGATTTAGAAATGTAATTCTATTTTTCACATTTTTCTTCTTCTATAAAAGTTATAAGTATATGACATATGTGACTATTTTACAACACTTTTTTGAGTTCTTGATTTAGAAAAATAAATATTTAATACACACTTTGTTACACCCACATATTGTACATCTACCACTTCTTCACAACCACTTACCTCGCATAGTAAAACTTCATCCACTAACATTGTTACAATAACTTCACATTCTTCATCCCCCTACCCCATGAGGTCAAGGTCATTAATTTTGGTGATACATCTCTCCTCAAATAATATCTCAGTAGACATCCATCATGGTTCAATCCTCCCACTCAAAGATAAACCTTACACTTTTCTCATTCCACTAGATCACACGATATCTTGCAAACACTAGTTGAGAGCACTTGATTTAGTTACCTTATAATGGGAACCACCCTCCTCATTGGTTGCAATTAAATCATAATAAACCTTTTCCCCACTTCTATAGGATCAATGGGCATTGGGAAAATGATTTTTATTTACTTCATGATAAATTCAAGGTACTTGAAGAAAAGGGTATAATCGCCTTTCATGTGCGACATCTTGATCAATCACATTCTCAGTGCCACAACATCACTCAAAAAAACTATAACCTTGCATTATCATTGTCCTAGTACTAAGTTGGTTCTATGGAATCCTTTTTTATATTTAACCACACAAAAAGCATCGAACACACACCCACTACCAACACTAAGCTCAAATGGATCATGAAATAACAACACTTTGTATTACAATATCCTAATATTCACAATGTTTCTACATCTATTTTCACAATTATTAGGAATTTCTTATTCATCTTCATCTCATTTGACATCATTCAAGCCACGTGTAATAAGTCATTAACTCACCTTCAGATAGGTAGCATATTAGTTCTATAGTCACATACATTTATATGCATATTACTTTCCATGATTGATTTCTGAATTATTGGATCACCCTCCACACACTCTACACATAGGTTTATGGGAAATATTTCTCCTCTATCACTAATTTATCGTGACCCATATAGATGGTGAACACAAGTCACTTCCTATATTATAAAATCAAATATTGGATCATCTCACATGCATTCATGTTTTCTTAGCCACATTAAAAAACTAATGTAAAACTTTTCACATACGATTCATTATTAATTTTTCATATATTATAAAATCACACATATAACGCAAAAACATAAATCCTCATCATTATGAATCAATTCTACTTAATAATATATCCTCACTACATATATTAAATCAATAAGATTCAATAATGAAATTCATTCATACACATAATAACATAATATAAATCCAAATGATCACACACACACACACACACACACACACACACACAACAAAACATTTCAATAAAATCTAGGAAAATTGACTCAATTCTCCTCACTATTGGTAGTGTGTATAATTATGGGAGTTCTCAAACTTGAGGCTTCACCAATAAATATTTTTCCACACAATAGAGCTTGATACTCTTATAATTATGACCATAATATTGTTGCCTCAGCCATAACTATGGTGTGTTGAGTCCGAATCTCCACATACCATCTAAAAAAATCCTTTACTAGGTCACCTCTCCTATAGCCTCTCTCACACGTACATGATCAGCCTATTCCTCATCTCACTCATCCTATAACACAACACAATTGGTTCTTAACATCACCACAGGATCAAATTAGTGGGTATGATCACTTGCAATATCATATATATGCTCCAAGATACCACCACATGTAATGATATCTAGTGGCACATTACAGTCAATGTGTGCACCACAACATCTACATTCATGGTCCAATAGGCTTCGCCACAGTCATCATACAAACCCAATATTAGCACATAGTTATCAACAAAAACCTAAACATATTCAGATTTAATCAACATTTAAACAAAAAATATCAATTAATACTTATGGTGTGCTACTGGAGATGCCAACATGCACCATCAACTACAAAGGGAAATAAAATCACCCATTGATGCTCTACCCACCATTGTGTGAATGTGAGAGTACAATCTACATCAACCCCATGAATGGGAACTATTCCTAGATCCAATTCCTTTGCTAGTGATTTAACAAAATTAAATCTTAATAAGAGGATTGAGATCATATGAATATAACAATTAAAAAAATATTTATCATAAAAGAAACAATCAAGTGTGTACAATAGGGAGATAAGAGTGACACAAATTGTATTCATAGATATGAGCAAATTCTAGTTTGGAAAAAGAGTGGAACAAATTGGATCTAGATTGAGTAAGCTTTGTCTACAAAATTGGAATTTGAAACTCATTCAGACAAGACTACCTAAATGAGGACATGATTGCCCAGGAATTGATATCTTAATGTAGTCTTATTTTTCCACTCAAAACCCTAGGAGAATTTGCACTTCATCTAAATGAATCTAAATATTCACCCGAAGTGCGCAAAGGTATTAGATCCTCTTGTTATTCTTGTCTTACTAGGGTGCTATCGTACATGATCATAATAACCACACTCAAAGTGCATACTCCATTCTAATAATTAGATCCATTAGCTCAATTTGGAAACACACATAATAAGAACATAAAGGTTCAAATTCTAATTAAGACCGGATCCACCGTACAAGTGCCATGAATAGAGACATCAAAAATCAATATCCATCCATAATGATCCAAGTATATTAAATCATGATAAAGCACATAAGATGAATATACCATAAGTATAATAAAAATTCATGCACACAAACATACTAGAAGCATAACTTTGTTACATAAAGTGATACCAAAACAATGCAAACCAATACATACATACATACATACATACACATACACATACACATACACATACACACATACACATATACATACACATATACATATATATATATATATATATATATATATATATATATATATATATATATATATATATAAGGGTGGGGACTTTTCCTTCACCACACATGCACTCTCAAAATAGGTTGCTTGCTCAAAAATAGCCATGAGCCACTACAAAGGTAGCTCTGAAGCATGTAATCCTTTCTTAATAATAGAACATCTATAATTAACTCTAGATCTAGTTCTATTATTAGCTCTAGCACTGCATGTCTCTTGATCTTCCACTTGATCCAAAAATAGATTATCCATCGTTGATAATTCTTCTTGTTTTTTTCCTTGTGTGCTCTACACTCCATCCATTTTTAGCCCATGTATGTAAAAATGGAAAAGTCCCAAACTTCGAACTTCTCGGGTGTGGAACCTGAGGGCACAAATATATCAACCTTTGTGCCTATCCATGCACCCACTTCTTCCATGCCACTATCATATGTACCTTTGATACATAGGTAATATTTTACCAAGCCAACATTACCCCACACTAATGTCATTTCCACTCCCGAAATGGGTACTCATACCTTATCTCTCCAAAGAATAAAGAATAATGAAGTAAAGAATGACTGTAAAAAATGAAAGGATGTAAGAATACTTCAACAACCTGGGCACTATTCTTCTGTAGGCAACAAAATTTCAGGGTACTCATTCTTAATGTCCGCTTCTAACTCATTCTAATCACTAAGTCCCTTCTCCACCTTTTCTAGGATCTTCCCAAGAATATCTTGCATCTCATCCATTGACATATCATTTTCCTTGTGCTTCAATAATTTGAGAACATTCACCAAACCTGAATTCATGTCATCCATCACGTCCATTATTCATGCTATTAGTTTCCCAAGTTATTTTATTTTCTCCTTATGAGGATCTCGGGCTCTTTGTGATTGTATCGTGCTTCTCTACTAGCAATGTCATCCTCTTCCCACGTCCCGAGTCTCATTTTTATTTGCAAAAAGGACCTCATTCTCTTCAATCAATGTCCTTGTTTTAATGATCATCTCTGGATCTTCACACATATTCAACACCAAGTTTTCCTTCTTTAATTCTTCCTTAATTGTTTGTAGTAGGGCATCATATTCAACTATCTTTTGTACTATTTTTTTCTCCACTCTGTCTTTTCAATTGCACCTTGTTTCTATTTCTTTGAAGCTATTAATTATACAATTGGGCCATGCACATTAGTTCCCTTATCTAACATAAAATGCATTAATGTTCATAAATAATGTAGGGCTGATGGAAATTTGCCACTTACATATTTCTCATATTGTGGTCGTGCCTTCAGAATTTCCTCACCATCTCAAGGCACGTCTCTACTCTATTATCTACCTTCTCCTTTTCTTTCTTTAGGACCTATATTTCCTCTTCCTTATCCTTTTTATCCTCAAGAAAATTCTCAAGGTATCTACCTTATCAACATTTCGGCTTGCGACCTCTGCAGCTATCTTTGTTAATGCAGTGCTCGCTTGTTCACCAAATAAATTCGTGGGATTGATTGTCACATGTTTAGAATGCGGAGCCTTCTTCATTCATTTTGTGGCACATGAATTCTTTCACACATAAAACTTAGGCTCATCCATGTGAGTGTGCATATTCTAGGATAATTGTTTCCTTATGTGCATGTTTTTCATCTCAGGGTCCATTAGCTCCCATCCATATAATTGTTACAGGGAAAGAGTGCTCTGGAACCTTGCATGAATAATATTTGTAGGGTCATTGATGTACCCTAACTCAGGTGTTTGCACCATCTCCTCCTGATTCTTCCCACTAGCGCACTCATCTATATGCTCATGTGCTCTAACACCTTCTTTATTCTCTTCTCCAACTCTAATGTCGGGGCCAATCGACATTTGCTTAACACTACTTTCCAATTTTGTATCTCCCCTAGCATGGATTTCTTCTTCATGCTCCTATACACTCATGTTAGGGATGTCTATATCAAACCTTGTTTTCTAAGCGGTGATCCCTTCCTCTTCTCAAAATTAAAGTCTAGGCGTGGAGATATCCCGGTGCATGGACTTGTCTAACGACCCCTCCTCATCACTATCTTTCATGGGCACATACTTGAGCCTTTTTCTCTTCTCTTCTTTGGATTGCTTCATGATTTTTATGCATGGTGACCTCATCATAAGATGTGAAGTACTTGTGCCCACATCCTGTTCCAAAAAAAAAAAAAATGGGAGATTTTTATTATGGCAGAACCTAATTGTTTCGAAGTGCCCTTTCCCTTTGAGCCTTGAATGGAGGATGCCCTATCTATATGGGGGGCCCCAACAACCTATAGTTCAAAATATATATAGTGGGAGGGGATCTCGGGGTTCGAGAGGGGATGCCCCCTCTCTCTATCTGGGAAGGTGAGAAGAAGGCTCTCCCCTATATAAAGGCTATCCAATCAAGGGGAGTGGGCCCTCTAGAACTATGGCTGCCTCATTTGGGGTTGAGTACCGGTTGATTCAGTGGTGCGGGTATTGTATTCATTATGTATGATATGATATCTCGAGGCCTCCTTGGACTAGGTCCACTTATCAAAACTTCTGCCTGTTTCAGAAGACCTTGATCCGTTAATGTAAAAAGAACATTGTTGATTCAAGAATCAAGACTTGCCAGGGTGAATGAACACTTTCCTTGCATCCTAATAGGCCTCCCGGAGGAATATGTGCTTCTAAAATATCTTTTATACTGTGTCCGATCCCAAAGTTGGTTCTATATACATAATACTGGATGCATGATCGATTTCCATATTAGGAGATGGGCCATGCATTTGGTCCAAAGACCAAATTCTTAGTGATAGTAAGTTATATTCCCCCATTTTAGGAGGGATAACTTGGTTCACAGCAGGATTAACTGCCTTTTATATGTTCCGAATGAGGTTAGGGAAGGGATATAACTCAGTAGTAGAGTGTCACCTTTATGTGGTGAAAGTCATCAGTTCAAACCTGATTATCCCTAAACCTAATGTTGTAATGTTGAACAAAGGGTGGCTATAGAGAGTTGGCACTCTCCTCTCCCGACGGCCTACTCTACTCTTTTCTATAGGTGAGGTGGGGGAAAACCCCGCTTGATACCATCTCGGTTGGGTTGGGCAGGGCCCCTATCTATATATAGGGTGTGGAGTATAATATTTTTCCCCCTATGTAGTTTTCTTCTTCCATGATCTAACGCAATACTATCTTTTTCATTTATTTTTCTCTCTTGAGGACATTTTGTAAGTCCTCCTTTTCCTTCCTTGGGGGTGTATCTTCAATTTTTATCTTCGTGCCCATAGTTCATTTGTTCTTCACAAGACATGGGAGTGAAATGTCCTTGTCAATGATGTACTTTCCATCCTTGAACCTCAACATCAGATATATATACAAGCACATGGGTTCTATCTATCCCATAGCCATGACCTCTAGAGTGATATCTATATTATCATACTCTATTGTCTCTACATATGCTTCCTTGTTAGGGTAGACATATGTCTTGTCAAAAATGTGAATTTCTATGTCTATATTGTCAACATCAAACTATAAATTTTATGTGTTATGTAGTAAGTTCATTGAATCTTTAAAATAACGAGTAGTAAACATAAAAGGTAACTTACACTAGGGGATTTTCTCACTCGTCTTCATGTAAAAGCATGCCAAACGAAGTGTTGATATGCCACAAACTCTTCCTGACCTTCCAAAATGTTGGGTAGTTCTCTAGGGATAGGCCATTCCCCTCAAATGCATCATGAATTATTCTATATACCACTTCTCTATGCCCTATGTATATTTCCTATTATAGTGCCTTGGCATGTGAAGCTCACGAACTTCTTTGCAGGAGACTTATTTTCCAAAGGGTACACCCACATCTTGTCCTTTGGCCCATCGAGCACACCAATTTCATAAAATACAATGAGGAGAAAGATAGCGCCCCAAGTTATCTTCTCACCTTTTTCAACTTCAACGTATGATTCTTCCATTTTGTATGCTATATAAGACCATCACTTGTTTACCTCCTTCCGTCTCCCTAAAGCATCTAACTTACAGGTTGACCAGTGTGTGTAGCTACCTTGGTGGCTTTGTCTTTTATGTTTGTCATGTTGAAATCCCAACCTCCTTTATGATACTTAAATGTAGTGGTCATTGCCTCTACTCCATCATCATCAGAAAGGTTGCTAGCAATATCCTCACCAAATTCGTGAAAACTTGTAACCTTCCCAATCAAATTTTCCATAATTCTCATTCTTCTTCCCACAAAATAGAAGTAATATTCATGTATGCACGATACGAGACAATCGGTACTAACTATCGGGCTTGCCAAATAACGAAAAGTCAAATAATTTCTTAAACCCAAAACTTTCCAATCATTTGTATTTTTATTTTCATAAAACCTCTGTCTATCCACAATTATCCTATTCATCTTCAACACCATATCTTCCTTTATATCCTTCTAGGTCTTCTCTATTCGATGATTAAAGTCACTAATTTTTCATTTTTTCAACTGTGATGTCCATACTATCCCTTTTATAACCTCCTCTAGGTATTTCATTTTTGCAAACTACTCATGCAAAGTGCTTGTTGGTGTCAAATTGCAGGACCCCGAATGTCTCGCAACTCGATGGGTTGAGACTCTCGGTGCGATTGCATAACATAGAGATTTTCCCAAGTGTGGGACCTTGTGAAATCGGAAAATCTCTTCGGATGAAGGCCGGCTCTCATTCCTCTGTTCGAGATGCACACGTAGAAAATGTAGAGGGTTTACAAAAACCTAATCTAACTTGCCAAGGAGACGGGGTAAGAAAATACATAAAATAAAACCTAAACTACAAATCGATGCACCAGGAATGAAGAACACTGTCTTGCCAATAAACACGGACCATTAAAATGCAATGCAAGATCATACACAGAATGCTTGATTCACAATGAAAGATCGGGGGATGCAAATGAATACAGAGAGGGTTGAGAATCATCCATAGACATGCATTAATTTGCTCCAAAGATTGATACAACACACTATAAAATGCCAAGAGGAAAGGTTGCATTACAGTTTCAAATGGGAGGTTTTAACTCCACAAGTTCACCTGCCAAAGAGAAGAAGGGAGGGGAAAAACAGAAATGTCCAACCTTTAGAAAGAATCCCCTCCTTACAATTTATAGGAGGAAAAAGAGAGGGAGAAAAGAGGAATTCGAAATCTGCCCCAACCACCTTCGAATGCACTTAACTCATATCATTATGGCGGTAGGTGAGAACCCAGCGAACCCAAAAGTGGTGAAGCTTGTATTTTGCATTTATAAGAATTTTTTCTCACCTAATTAAAGATATCCAGTTGTAGTTGGATAGAGGACCTCATAAGATTTCCAAAAAGTCCAACCTTGCATGAATCCGAGCTCCTAGTCAAAATTTATGGCCATCTAAATATCTGCGCCAAGGTCTACTTCCCATCAACACTCAAAATGTTGCACCTCCTAAAGGTGCGCCTTGGCGCATCCATGTGTGTGTCGACATCCTCTTCCATGCACCAAGGGTGCATCCTTTACCCTGTTGACACTCCGTGTCATGTGCCACTTCTGTGTGCCAAGGGCGCATCCTTTACTCTGTCGACACTCTGTGTCATGCGCCACTTCTGTGCGCCAAGGGCGCATCCTTTACCCTGTCGACACTCCGTGTCATGTGCCACTTCTATGCGCCAAGGTGATAAATGTCAGGGATTTGAGCTTCTTTGATTTCTATAATCTTTTGCTTGTCTATATCTACCTGGGGGAAGATATATACAACATGTGCTTCCTTAGTCTCTTTCACAATGACCAAAACTCTCTTTGGTGCCATTTTTCTACTTAAGTAGAAAAATTCTCTGAAAACTACAAATGTTTCAACGCCTTACCCTTGCACCTTAATTTTCCTCTATATCCTCACAATATCCCATGCCCTCATGTGCCTTAATTGTTAATTTTATCTTCATAAAACTCTAACAACGTTAATCTTTCCTTCTAAACATGCCCAACTCGGTCAAACACTCATTCCACGTGGAGCTCTAGCATTTTCATGTATAGAAATCACATGGTTCACTATTAAAATGATTTCTTTTGCACTTCACACTTCTCGGATCAAAAACACAAAGGATGCAAGGTAAAAATAATATTGCAAGATTCTTCATTTATAGATCTCTTAAAAACCTTTGCATTATTTACTCCTCAACCACCACCATACGCAACATTAATTTTCTCCTTTCGCTCTTCCGCATGTCACGTCGTAATCTTCCATGCTTCCAATTGTAACCTTCGGCATGCCCGCTACCTCTCGCCTATAGATCTTCTTTTGCACACCTCCTTATGCCAAATTACAAAACCATTGTGCCTTATATGAAGTATTTTTCCATGTTATTTCCTACCTTGCATTACACTACATGTCCATTCATCTATGTGTGGTCTTCAATACAAGAAATTTTATTTAAGTACCTCAACTCCGAGAACCTATAATATTTTTCCAATGCACACCAATCTGTATCAAATCACCAATCACTTATTCTTTCCAATCCACCCCACACTAAAAGTATGTGTGGTCCTCTACGCATGAATCCAATAGATAGTAATCATCTACTTGGCATGCAAATGCACTTATTACAACCAAACAATGAACTAAATTGATAAATCATAACAACGATGAAAGGAAACACATGATAAGAAAATGCATTTAATGAAAATATAATCTAAATGGAAATAATACCTTATTAAAAAAATCAAGAAGACTTATTTATAGCATGGCTTCAGCCTACTCCCATTGAAGTAATCGGGTAATAAAGTGCTAGTGAGTGTCTGCGGTGACAAGCACCTTAATCAAGTATGTTTGTTACTACAAATTGTCCCATCCAATGAAATTTCAACTTCCTAGGGTGGCGTGCAAAATTTTAATCATACAAAAGAACCATATTTCTAACCTCAAATTCCTTATTCGATTAAGTCTACCATTTCATGCCTTTTGTCTCAATTTTTTCTGTCTTATAGCTCCATAGGAAATAATGTGCCCTCATCTAAGCGCATCAGTTTTTCTATGCACTCTTCAACAATTTTTTCATCATCCAATCCTCTTGCGCATGCAATACATAGGTATGGAAACATTAATTCCATAGGAAATACTTCTATGTAGTGAATGCCAACTCGAAAGGGTGTGACTTTATTCAATCTCTTGTAAGTGGTCCTATATTCCCATAGTACATCAAATACCTTATCATCCCATTATTTTATTCCAACATCACAAATATTTATCGGTGTTTATCCTATAATCTTATTGAAAGCCTTATTATTTCCATTGGTCTTTAGGTGATAGGGTGTTGTCTTGTGGTGTGCCACCATAAAATCAGCCAAAATAATTCTGATGGTCTCATTAAGAAAATGAGTGCCCCTATCACTTGTCAAGCTCAATGATCATCCATATCTACCGATAATCTTTTCCCTATAAATATTGTTGTTGTAGATGTTGTGAAATCCTTTGTAGGCAATTCTTTTGCCAACTTTGTTAGATACTACAAGTTATAATATAGCGTGTGCCAGTCCTATGCGTGGGTGGGGAAATAGGACCTAAAATTCAATTTCCCATTTATCGAATGGTTCAACACTTACAATAGACCTCAAAGGAATCTCGTCTCTATATATAGGATTCCCAAATCTTTGAAAGTGATCACACGCCTTGACATATTATTTTACATCCTTATACAAAGTTTCCCTCCATAATCCATCTATTAGAATCTTGTACGCCATGACATCTCTGCATAATGACCTCTGTAATTCCACCATGAGCTTCTTCCATAATCCCCTCATGCTTATGCTCTAGAACACACACCGATGCAAAACTTCATCATGGCCTAGCTTGTATAAATCTCCACCTATCAACTGGTAAGGTGTCATGCGTATTACAAGTTGTTTCTTCTCTAATGTCTTCATTCCCTCGGGCACTGTCTTGTGTGCAAAAAGACTACAATATCTTCCAACTTAGTGGGTGTGTAATTCAATATAAAGAGTTTTACATATGAAATTGTGTCCTCAATGCTCTACGCGTCCTCACCAGAATTGATCCTTGACAAATGATCAAGGTCTGAGTTACTTTTCCCTGGTTTCACAATCACCATAAACTAAAACTCCTTAAATAGTAGTATCGACCTGAAAATGTGCCCTTGTAAAATAGGCTTGTAGACCAAATAATTAAGTTCCATATGATTTGTAAATAAGATAAGCGGTGTCGTTAATAAGTATTATCTAAAATTATGTAGCGCATAAATCATGGAAAAATATTCACACTCAGTAGTTGTATAGTTATGTTCAGCTGGTGTCAACTTCCTACTTGCAAAACAAATAGGGTGGTCTACAATTCCTTCTCATGGTTGTGCTAATAGGGTAAAAATTTCCATCCCGAAGCATCAACATGTACATAAAATGGTTTTTCCCATGAAGGAAAGCACAAAATAGGTGTAGTGGTTAACCTTTCCTTCAATGTTTCAAACACCTTTTGTTGTGCCTCACCCCAATAAAATTTTCCTTTATCCTTCAAAATTTCCTCCAGGGGCACGGTAATCTTTGCATAGCCTTTAATTAATTTTTGTAGCACCCTGTATGTCTAAGAAATCCATGCACTTCACTTTTATTGTTAGGTTCTTCCAATCCCAAGATCACAACGACCTTGGCTAGATCTACTAGTAAGCCTTCCTTACAAATAATATTCCCAAGAAAAGTGCTAAAATGTGTTGCAAAGATACATTTATTAATATTGAGATAGATTCTCGGTTTTTGCACCTCTTAAACATAAGCCTCAAATTTTCAAAATGATCCTTAACCAAACCATACACTGTCCAATGATCTAGATGTACCTATAAAAATTATGAATGAAGTCCTGAAAAATCTTCACAAAAATGTGTGAGAACACTGCAGGTGAATTTTTCAGGTCCAAAAGGCATAACAAAGTGTATGCAAAAATTTCCCATTCAATGGTGATAGTTTTATTTTCCAGATCTTCTTTAGCAATACACACCTAATGATAACCAGATCCATCACTAAAAGAATAGATCTCACACCCGCAACACCCTTAAGGAAATATTTGGTGAATGGGGTGGGAAAAGGATCAATAACACATGAAGCATTTCATTCTTTGTAGTCCACATAGATCCTTATCCTCCCATCCTTTTAAATACTAATGACCATGGGACTTACCCACTAAAATTCCTCAATGGGATCAATTATACTAGACTTGAGAATTTTATCAATTTATTCCTTTACCTTGACAAACATATTGGGATTCATCTTGTAAGGCATCATCCTAGTCATGCACGCACCTTATTCAAGCTTTATTCTCATCTCACCTAAAGAAGGGAGTACTCCTTTCAATTCATGATAGACCAGCAAAAAAAAATCCTAAAATTCACATAGCGAGTTCATAATCTTAGCCACTTCCTACTCTAACTAGTAATCACCAATAATGGCCTCTTTAGGATTTGTATCTGTTCCAATATTAACCTTCTTTGTTTTCATAGGCTCATGATACGCGTGTTCCTTTTCATCTACTATATTCATCACATCATGTGTACTTTCAATGTGGTTAAAATCTAGGATGTTTTCAGCATCATCAACATCATCATTTATCAGGAATACTAGTTTACCATGTTCCTTTTCTTCCCAGGCGTAGACCATTTCTTCTTCTTTAGTCTCTTCAAGGTCAAGGCACACCTCTAAATCCATCTCACCAAACATATCTAACAAAATTTCCTCAACCTTCACGCTATCTCCCAAATTAAGTCACTTCATAATCTACAATGCTTCATTGATCGGAGGTTTAGTAGAAAAGTAATCAAAATTATGGATAATACCTGAGGTCATCTCCTTCCAATTAATTGTCTCTCGTGTTAATTCTACATGGACATACCATGCGCGCATGCAGCCATAAAGGGTTACATAGAACTTATGTACATAGAGTGATGGTGGAAAGGCCTCCTGCCCCTCCGTCCAAATTCTCTCACATTCTTGGTTGTAGTGCAAAGTAGGGGACTTCCCATGAAATTCACATATTTGTGAAGGTACATTGATCCTTAGAAACCTAGTAGAGAAGGTGATTCTCACCTATCTCCATTCCAATAGGTTTTCTTTCGTGTATCCCACCAAAATGTTGTTGTCCCACACAAGGCATAAACTAGTATATTTCTTTTGTCACCTGCATCCTTCCACTAAGCTTCTATGACATGTAGAAATACATAAGGGTTTCCTTCACTAGTGTACCGAGGTACTTGGTTATAACTTAAGTGCCTAACCATGTGTGGCCTAATCATGTGAGTAACTATGTTCTTAACCTCTCACCCAAACACTTCATACATTCCATGAGCCCATTTTTCACAAGAAATAATTTTGGTATCACTAAATGACTGAGCATCATCCCATTATATCACTCCTTCCTTAGATGGTTTAGTTACCTCAGGGTCTTTGATTGTACATGTTTGTATCTTGTTCAAGTCTTCTTCACTCAAAGGCTCATAATACGAGACAACCTTTACATTTGTGAAAGGTATAATGATGTCTTTGTTCTTTATTATCAAAGCTTATGTACTCTTTATTGAAGCACAAATTTGTATTATTCGCATAACACCAGGGGAACCCAAGTAATGCTAAGAAGCTATTTACCTCTACGAGCTCCAATACATTAAAGTCCCCAATAAAATTGGCTCCCTAAATCATAATAGTCTCATATTTTAATACCCCAATAAGATTATCCCTAGTTATATTTCCATATATAATACATTCAAAGAAGGATGCAATGGTGGTCTTCCTATCTAATTCCAAGCATCCAATGTGAGTACATTAACTTTTGTACTTGTATCTATCATAATTTTTCTCAAAATCCATCCATCAATAACCATGTTAAATGTAATATCCTTATCGTCATCATGATTATGGGGAGGCATATTTTCATGAAGTATCGTCCTCTCGCGCTCATTACCTTTTCCTCTTAACCATTGTCTTAACAAGGGGATTATGTTCCCCTAACGCAACATTTGACATACCACCTTCAAGTCATCTAAATAATTTTGTGGGAGTTCAACCTTATTTTCTCACTCCATCACATGTGTCTTCTCCTTCAAGCTCTAAATCTCTCCTTGTAGATCCTTGATAACATCCATAGTCTCTAGGTAAACTTCTTTCTGATGTTTAACATCAGGGTACTTGGCATTAATCACTTCTTTCTTTTTTATAGTCGGCTTATACTTCGGAGGTTCACAAGTATGCACAACCTCGGTGCGTGTGTGGTAACTAAATTTGGTAGTAATTTAGAGTTAATCCCAACCTTTGACATCTAATTATCTCCATTTCCACGTTGTATCTTAATCATAGCTTGTACCTTGTCTTGTTTATGTTGTTTTCTCATATGCTCATACAAGTTTGGAAATTCTTCAAATTTATGTTGTTTTCCACTCCATGAACAAACCACATTCTGAGGGCATTCACGTTGATAGTGATCAGGAGATCCATAAGTAAAATAAGTTCCTCTAGGAAATCCTCCTCTTCCACTACCGCGACCTAGACCTCTATATCCTCAAAGGAAGCCTCTATCTCGGCTATCCCCATTATTGCACCCTTCATTATGTTGTTCACACTACTCCTTGGATTCACTTACTACACTAATCTATCACACTTCTCTCTCAATAGCCTTATGAATATGATAAATCAATATACAGTTAATAGTATCATGAGTATGAGTTTTACGATTTTTACAATACATAGATACATTTTTTTGGAACATGTGCTACAAAATAGGACATCTACTCGCATCATGGTCCAAATGAAAAATATCACAATCCAACAACATGGCGTGCACCAAATTATGAGGAAAATATCCTTAGTATGTCCTTTAACCTCACAATCTATACACCATATCCCATTGCGCATCTCATGAGCTGAATTAGTAGAGATATTTTCCAATTGTTTCACCATAACTGTAATCTGTGCCTCTAAAAATAGACTCACTCCAGTGTCCAAAATTTGAATTACATTAGTGCATAGAGCTTCCTCCAAAGTGTCACGTGGATCAAAAAATGTCTTATAAGCTAACGACCTTCGAACGGAGTCAACAAACCACAAAAAAACATTGTGCATGTTGGCGGGATGTATGTCATAATACAAATTTGACAACAAAGTTTTAAAACACGCATCATACTCTTGAACTCTTAATGATAAGACCTTCTTAATGTCATTAAGCACGCTGATACTCTCTGTTCAAACTTAGGGATATGGAACTTGGCTAAAAACACAAAGCGCAAAGCATCATAATCCACCATGGTCTGGTGTGGGTCGTAATTTATATACCAGCTACACATGTACCCTTGAAGAGTAGTAACAAACTGACTCACCTTTCTATCTGAACTAGTGATTCTTGTAGTGCGTCATAAAAATCACACTTGTGTGCATGCTCTGTGGCATCCTCAATACCTCTATATTCGGAAAGTGGAGGGACATCTCATAATAAACTTTTTGAGGTTGATGTGGGGGTTGTTGGGGATGTGGGCCCTATCCTCCAGATCTAGAACCAAAACTACCACTAGTATTTCCTCCACCACTAGAACCACTGATCCATTTAATCTTGACCCTCCTAATCTACCTAATCCTTTAGTAATAGGCACCATACCATTGGATGCACTTCCTTACATCCCAACAGTAGTACTAAACTAATCTCACATAACTGTGAAGTTGCGGTATAAACATGTTCCTAATGTTCTCCGCATACCCATACTGTCCCCGATGATGTGCTATAAAATATTCCTCCAATTAGGCCTCCAAATAATAAAGTTGATGTTTTTACTTGTCATAAATAAATGTGTTGTCGATGTACTTTTGTATTAAAAGGAAAATGATATCTACCAAGCCACCTGGACTACCTACACTCCCTGTTTATTAATAGTTACTTCTAAACTCGAACACAAAATGCAAGGGCTAGGGCACCGGTGGGAATAGATGTGTGCTGCGGTCCTTAGTCATTCCTCATCAAATGTGCTCTCATTAGAAGTCAAAGAGGATACTCTACTGCATTTGCCTAAGTGGGGAGAGACTGATGTTCGACTCCATGTATTCCACATGATCTTCAAATCCTTCATGAGACATCATCCTCCGCAACTCCATAGACTCCTCAATATCACGTTGCTTCATCAATTCCCTCTCCTACACTTCATTATACTTAAGCCACCTTTCTTCTCTTTCAATTGTTTCTTCCGGGTCCTCCATCTATCACCACAACCTGTTCCTCCCCTACGTGTAGTGGTATGTTTAGATATCCATATGTAGGTGCTATAAACTTAGCACCACCATCAAGATCTTAATGGACAAAGGAATATCATGAATGTAGGATCCTTTGGGCTCACACAAAAATTCAAACTCATTAACTTTTAGACAAGAATATTGAAACAAAACATACTCCAAAGTAGAAATATGCACAACACTAGTCAACCAATGATCTACATAACACATCTAAGGTTCATCTACATCAAACAAAGCATAATACTCTTTCTACATCCAAATCCTTGGTTTGTAACTCTAGATTTTCTCGATCACATGCGTAAAGCTGCTCATACAACTCTATTGGAAATCAAAAAAATAACGTCTCATAAATATCATGATAAATATGTTCTTCAATCCATGCACACGCATTCAAATCAGGCACGGAACCATATCTTCATACAAACTGATATTGTTCATTAATCACCCAATCTTCAATGACCACAACAGTCAATTGATATGCCATCATCTTGTAACATCGTTGTAAAGCGGTTTAAAAAGAGGTCCCAACACTTTGGAACCAAAATTTAGTCTTATTTTCCCACTCAAAACCCTAGGCATGCTAGCATTTCATCTAGATGAATCTAAATGCTCACTTGAAGCACATAAAGGTGCTAGGTCCATCTTTATTACTTTTGTCTTACTAGGGTTCTATCTTGCATGTTCATAATAGCCACACTCAAAGTGCATACTCCATTCTAACAATTAGATGCAGGAGCTCAATTTGGAAATGCACATAATAAGAACATAAAGGTTCAGATAATAATTAAGATCAGATCCACCATACAAGTACCATGAATAGAGACATCAAAAATCAATATCCATCCATAATGATCCATTATATTAAATCATGACAAAGCACAGAAGCTGAATACACCATAAGTATCATCACAAAATCATGCACACAAACATACAAGTAACATAACTCGATATATCTAGTGATACCAAAACTATGCAAACCAATACATATATATAGGGTTGGGGAATTTCCCTTCACTTCCCATGTACTCTAAAAATAGGTTGCATGCTCAAAATAGTCATGCGTCACTACAAAGATAACTAAATAAGCATGCAAGATTTGCCTAATAATAGACCATCTATAATTAAATTTAGATCCAATCCTATTATTATCTCTACCACTACATGTCTCTTGATCTTCCACTTGCTCCAAAAATATATTTTCCTTCATTGATAAGTCTTCTTGTTCTTATCCTTGTGTGCTCTACACTCCATCCTATTTTTAGCCCATGTATGTCAAAACGAAAAGTCCCAAACTTTTTCCTTTTTGGGCGAAAAACCTCAAGGAACAAATCTATCAACCTTCTATGCCTATCCAGAATCCCACTTCTTCCATGCCACTATCATATGTGTCTTTGATACATATGTAATATTTTCTAGGATAACATTGAATTAGGCACTAGGGTCCTAGTAAAATCTTTGGTTATGATCTTCTCAAGGTCGACCTTGCCTTCTTAATTTTACTCTTTATCACATCCACTTCATTGTAGGGTTTCCTTGTTACATCTAAATATGTAAAACAAACCCTAGCTACCCACATAAGGCTAAAGTAAAAATTATCTTAAATAAATAATGCATGTTCTTTATTTGTCTTGACCTTGGTGCTCACCCCAATATGATTTTCACTTTGCGTGTTGCACTACATTTCAGACTCTATGTAGCACTAATGTGTGTGTGATTGATTATTGTCCCTTGAAGCTAAGTTTACCTTATAACAATTGTACTAATACATTGGGCTACAACTACTTTTCCCCTAAGAGAGATGTTCGAGATGGAATTCAGAAATAAACCCTCCTCTCGTAAAGAATAATGTAGCTCAAATGCATCCCTTGAATGTTATTTTTCCCCAAGTTGTAGATAGTAAGTGATATCCTCGCTACCTCTAATAATAATGAGTAATTCATGTATATTCAATTCTCTTGTTTCAATTTCTTCGTTAACAAGGTAAAAATATGAACCAAAGTTATAAGCAGTAATTTAGAAAAGATAACAAACAATGTGTCATTTCAAACATGAAAAGAGAGAGAAAAAATAAAAACACGAAAAGGGGACAGAGAGCACTGGGTTCTCTTATCCTTAATGGGCGGTAGTGTCCAGGATTCTTGGAGGATATAACAAAAATACAAAGTTGGGTCATATGTTATCCAATGTCCAAAAGTAAAGTAACCATTTAAGAAAGGTAAAAATAAGAGTGTAGAAAGGATAATGTAATGAAAAATCAAAACCATACGTTGTTAATGTCTATATTTATTACTTAGGAATCATGCATATAAAAACATACTTAGAGGTGTGATGTAAATATAAAGTGAATGAATTTGTCCCACTTTATGTTCATGAATGAATATTTAAGAGCATTAAGTAGATAAGAAAAATGTACCTTGTGGATAGTTGAAGGGAGTTGAGCCGATAGCGTCTTGAATGAGGATTATGTTTGATACCATTTCGAATGAGGATTGTATTTGATATTGTTATGAATGGATATTATAAAATGTGTATCGTGGAATCTAGAAGAGGATAAGGATACCGGGGTGACCTTACATACCTAGTATAAATTATGTTTTCATCTTCCTTATTAGATATTTCCTTTTTTGGAGCATATTATGATTGAGATTGTTCCTTGTTCCATTTGAATGTGGAGCTTTTGTTAGAGTAAGTTTGGACCTAAAAAATAAGATAAGTACAATAATTCTCATGATAAAATGAAATAAAAATAAAAATACAAATGAATCAAGGATAAAATACACATTTATTCCATGAGAGAAGAGATACAACTATTCTTGTATATTATTTCCCTTAGAGATCATTGGAATAGTGTTGAGGATTTAGGCATCCTTTCACCAAATTGAGGATTTCAGTCTTATCGCTAAACTAAGGATTTGGGCATCCTATCACTAGAGTGATGATTTAAACATTATGTCATCAAAATAAGGATTTAGGTATCCTATTGCGAAGGGAAGAGTATCGAGAAGAGTTATAAGATTTTCTCTCGACCATTAATGTTTCCCAAGTATAAGTGCCAATGCATTTGGTCACAAACCCAATAGAAACTAGTCATGGATGATCTTGAGAAAGAAAAGTTATTAGGTACCTTACCCAAAATATATAACTTACTACTGATTTTGTTCTTGTTGTTCCTGATAGTAACCTATAATTGACTATGTGTTGTTAGAAATTAGAAAATATTGTCACTAGAGACTTGTTCATCCTATAATATACCTATTTCTACACCTAGAATAGAACCTCCCATGAGTGAAACTAGTGATCGTCACTCTTGTATGATTTGGGTGCTTTTATCCTTGTGTAGACAAAAATTATGCACTTGGGTACATTTTTAGGTCCATAAACACATACTAGCATTCATATCATTTATAAGAAAGAAAACTAGTAATTTACATGTCTTTGGACTATTGTCTTTGTTTTCTGTTGTCTATTTGGTCTTGCACACCCTATAACACATTCTCGTACTTTACTTTTTATATTTTATGACTTCAAATACCAAAGTGCCCAACCAGGACTCCAACGCCCAAGTGACCTCATCCCCGTGGTCGCCCTTTACCTCTTTCTACCTTACTCATTCTTTTTGGGTCTCTTTTATCCTTTTAGGATCTTATTTTCTTATGAGTTGGCCTTCTAGTTGTTGATTACAAAATTAAAACAAGGGAATCATATAAATACATAGTTATGTGACCAAAATAAAGGACCAAGCTCCAATAATCATTACTATCACCTAAGCTTGCACTCAAAAGTCTCCTAAATCACTTAAAGGCATCCATATAGCATCCATTAAAGGGACTGAATTTTCTACATACATTGCATAGGAAGAGGATATTTCCTTATTCCATCCACACATCTATCTACATTTCTACATCTAGCTAGCCCACTATCAAGTGCACTCGCACAAGGGCATCCAGGGCCCAATTTATACACACATTCACAAGAACTTCATTTATTCCGAGATGTAGTGCGGTTCTCGATTGTAAGTTCACTCTCAAGTGATCTTCGGGTCAATTTGACTCCACATATTACATCTTTAATTTTTGGATTTTATGTGGTATTGTGGGTTTTATAGGTGAATCTTTGTTTTACATGTTACAGTACCTCGACGATCATATTGTGAAAAATAAGTGACCAAAAGAAAATAATTACAACACTTGTGTGACACTCTAGAAATCAGGTTCTA
The DNA here is from genome assembly GCA_018340775.1 of Taxus wallichiana var. yunnanensis. NCBI lineage: Eukaryota > Viridiplantae > Streptophyta > Pinopsida > Cupressales > Taxaceae > Taxus > Taxus wallichiana. The sequence continues at coordinate 98,589,224 of CM031240.1, forward strand.
ACCATTTTTGTAGTCATAGGTTCCTGGTAGAGGTTTTCATCGCCTGTGTTCCGATTTCCAATTATATTCCATGATCTATAATTTATTTGCATAAATAATGTCACAAATCACTTACTTGTTTAGTATTTTTCCTAGTCTACATCATTTCATGAATCAAGACTAATCGAACACAAATCGCTAGGTCATTCCTTCTCTCTCTTGCACGTAGGGTTTCATATTTTATTAGCTTATTTCTTGTGTAAAATATGTATTTTAGAATTTATTTATTATATGTGACTTTGCAATTAGGAATTAACGTAACATATTCTAATTTTTTAAAATCATTTCGTGAACCCATCATTCAAACCCTACCGTTTAAAATTCTATCAAAATTGATCTCCTTATTATGCATTTATGGATCATTCTTCTTATCCTTCTTTTACTCTAACCAAGTTTTTGGTATTGTTAATACTTTTTTGATTTTATGTGAGTTCATACTTAGCATCCTCCTCACTTTTTACTCTCATATCTGATCCAAAAATCAATGTCCACCACTCGTCGTACTCGTCCTCATAGGGCTCCACCCTCTTCTATCCAACATATCACTTCTAAAGTTCCTTCCACTACCTCTAAGGGTTATGACATCATTGAGAAGCTCAAGAATACACCAAAAAAATATCTCTTTATGATCTATTACGCAATGCACCCGATTTTCATCACACATTAGAGGTTGCTCTTTACTCTATTTACATTGAAAACAATAATTCACCTGTTGCATTTTATTACCTCATTCACTCTCTTAAAATTCTAATAAATTCCATATCTTTTAGTGATGAGGATATCCCTCCTTCCTATTGATGATCCATTTGCACCTTTGTTTATCACTGCTACTATTGGTACCATCTGCATTAAGCGTGTACTCATTGATAATGGCTCTATTATAAACCTATGTTCTCTCTCTCTCCTCAAGAAAATTTGCATTCCCGACAATATAATTAACAAATATTCTCAAGTCATTTGTAGTTATGATTCCACCACTCGTACATGCATGGGCACCATCACCCTACCTTTACAGGTTGGGCCTAAAATGGTTCCTATTGTATTCTTTATTATTGATGCCACATTTCAATACAATTACTTACTTGGTCAGACCATAGATTCATGTTATGCATGTTGTTCCATCTATAGTTCATTGGTGCATTAAATTCTTACATGATGGTTATGAACATACTATTGTTGTGGATCCCAAGCCATTCAATTTTTTTGCATAGATCCTATCACTATCATGCCCATTCCTCCATCTCATCCAATTCCATATCACAAAGTTAGTACATATGATGTTGGTCAATCTAGTGTTCCTACTTCTTCTTCTTTTGATATTTATCCATCAACTCTATCCATTCCTATCCCTATAACTTCTATTCTATCACCCACCATGTCCACTACTATGGTTGTTACTTCTCCACCTATCACAACTCGTCTTAAGTCTATATTTGAGTCCACTCCTACCAATATTCTTGATAATACTATACAACAAGACAATGCTAGTACTGATGATTCTGATGATGAGGATGAAATTATAGAACTAATGATGAAACATTACGCAATATTAACTTTATTCCCATAAACTCAAAATATCCTACTTTCAATATACCTTTGTTGTTACCGCCCCAATGAATATCAATTTAAGAAGCTTCCTCCATCCACTAATGTCATGTATCCTTTCCAAGGCACAATACATACTTTCGACATTCTATCATCTGTTGCATCACCTCATGTCCATTATACTTTGTGCCTAGATAACTTCACATACAATATCTTCATTCACAATTATTATTCACCTTATATTCCATTCTACCCCACATGCTTTGAGACTATCTCGCACACATGATGACATGGCTCAATTAGGTTTCAAACTCACACTTGATATCCTTCCTCTGCCTCACTCTAATATTCTCTATAATAAATATGTTCACATCACTTCTACTAATGGCCTTCACCTCTTCCATTTATCATTATTATTTTCCCACACTTATGGCATCTCTCCATTCAAACTTGGGACAGTCTTGACTTGTTTACATTGGTGGCACACTAGATCCAAATCATATTGTTGTCACATTTCCTATTCCTTTTGGCCATCTCTATTTGACATGACTCCTTCTCAAAATATCACTTGGATGGTATGCATATGGTTATCCACAACCACCTTTCACTGATGAATAATATGCAATGGGCATGTATAATTTATGTCAAGAAGGCTCTCTATATGACCAACCTCACACTATTACATATCAATTCTTTGATCCATCTCCATTCGGATTTGACCGTGAAAATGAAGAAAACTTATATGATGTTACGTGATTATTTTATTCATCACACACTTGTGGGGCATCACACTTTATCCCTCACTTCAATTCTTACTATTTATTTTTAGTCTCCACACATACATATTTTACATCTCGTCTTTCTCATCTCTCTTATACATCATCGTACACAAACTTGTATCACACATTACCCTATGACATACTCTAGTTCCATGATTCATACTCAACTGTTGAGGGTATGAATCTGAAATTAACCTCACCTCAGTCACACTTTACACTCTACGATTCATGTTCTATCTTTCTAGTGCACATTTCAAACCATTTCCCAATGACAAACTCTTGTTCTATGGTTCATTCTTGATTGTTGAGGGGTATTTTATAAATGAACCTCATCTCATACACATTCATTTTGCTCAAATTGATCCTTTCACATTTACCTTACGTAACATTCTATCACACTCCTCACATACACAACATACTCCATATCTTGATTGTTTTTATTCTTTTTTTTTATACTTACATATACACTTTGTTTCCCACGCTAGACAAATAATTAGTATATCCATATATCTTTTCTATATACACATAAATTTTCACTTGTTATCTATTTTTGAATGCATACTTCTTACAGATCCTTACATGTGTCAATGATGCTTGACACACATACCCTCTTACAAGTCCCACCGAGGCTCTTGGGGGCATCTACTTTCTCACACATTACAAGTGTTATTATTTCATTATTTACTACTTCTACTTCCTAGCACACTACTTTATATTAGTACATACACTCTTTGACATACTTCTTATCTTTCTAATATACTAAGGGGTGCTTTATGTGCAGAATTTTCCTTCAGAACTATATTCCACCATGGCTTTCTATTATATTTTTCTTTCGATTGTTTTCTATTGTATGACATTTTTTCAGGATTTTCTATATGTCTTTCTTGATCATTTGTTGTATGCCTTTGGCCTCTTTGGCCCTGATTGTCTTGTGATATTATGAGTGATGTATCATGTTTGAAACCCACTTTTATGGTCCATATTGAGTGAAAAAATTCTTGTTACATTGTTTTCTATTGCATGTTTACTAATTTTTCTACTAACACATCTTACTATTCATATCGTTTGTATGTGCCTTGGTTTTTACCATGCACATTCCTTCCCCTACATGGATATAGTTCAATTTAGCATTAACTCTTCTCTTTGGGAAGCATACAACTAGCAATGTCACATGCACCCCAAATGAGGGTGGAATACATTGGGTGAATAATTCACCCCATATAACATCTCATAGCTACAATATAGGAACATAACAATCCTGTGAGCAGCTCGAGAATAACCTAGAATCGACTTGGGTCCTCAACACAGTAAAGACTCTAGTGTTTGGGATTATACAAGATCACCTAGGTACCTATGTCATTCCCTGGGAACTAATGTCTTGGAGGTACACACAACAATCTTCACAGTCAACACAGTTTAGTTTAGTAGTTTCATAGTATAAGCATAGTCCTTTAGCAAGTAAAATGCATTCTATCTCCATTTCAATCAAAACAAACATTACATTTGAAATAAATTAGGGACAATAGGAAAAATTAGGATCACACCATCTATAGTGGTGTATAATAAGGAAGATTCATGGAAGGAGAGTAACATTAGACATCTCTCCCCAACACTTTCTCTTTGGCGTGAGATCACCCAAAAAACTCGCACTTGGTGAGATATTGCCCAAAAAATTCGCATTTGGCATGAGATCTTCCAAACAATTCTCTTGGTATGAGATCACCCAAAAAAATCACTCTTCTATAATATTTTAAGACATTTTCTATCCTTTTCACTCTTCATAAATTAGGTGCACACTTTCCATTTACTACTTTTACATACTTTCACATGCTTTACATACTTATGCAAATTTTTCATATACACATCTTTGATTACTTATTTTCTCTTCTTTTGCAGGTCCATCCTTAATACATAACAAGAAACAACCTTCAACAAGAAAAAATAACAAAATGTAGTAGCAATAGGTACAACACATATGCATACACCTCTAGGGTCACTTTCCTTTCCTAGTTTCCATGCTTCATTTTTTGCACTCAGTCCACGCTTTACTTATGTCTTTGCACGTTATCACCATTACACTCTATAAAAAAAAAAGATACACATATCTTATCTACTTTATGTTATCGAGTATTCACTCAATAACATAAAGTGGGGGAAAATGTAGACACAAAATTATGCACTTAGGTACATTTATAGGTCCATAAACACATACTAGCATTCATATGATTCCTAAGAAAGAAAACTAGTAATTGACGTTTGTATTTGTTTTTCATTATCTATATAGTCTTACATAGCCTACATCCTAGTCGGTACTTTACTTTTTTATCTTTTATGACTTCGAGACACAGCGCCTTACCTAGAATTTGAGTGCCCATGTACCCTCGTCCCCTTTTTGGTGCCCCCAACCTCTTTCCACTTATCTTTTTACTTATTTTCTTATGGGTCAGCCTTCTAGTTGTCAATTACAATATTCAAATAAGGGAATAATATAAATACATAGTTATGTGATAAAAATAAAATACCAATCTATAAGCATCATTACTATCACCTAATCTTACATTCAAAAGGATCCTAAAGGACTCAAAGGCATCCATCTATCCTCCATTCAAGGAACAAGAGACTACATTTTATGCATACACTGGATAGGAAGGGGAGGTTTCTTTATTCCATCCACGCATCTATCTACATTTCTACATCTATATATCCCACTATCATGTGCACTCACATAAGGGCATCCTAGGGCATGATTTCTACACACACACATAAGATCTAAATGTATTTTGAGATGTAGTGTAGTGCTCAGTTGTAAGTTCACTATGTTAGTTGACCACCAGGGTCAGTCTGAATCCCCATATTACATCTTTATTTTTTATTTTGAAGTGGTATTTTGAGTTTTGTAGGTGAATCTTTGTTTTACAGGTTATAGATACCTTGGTGATCATATTGTGACACATAAGTGATCAAAATTGAATAATTGTGACACTTGTGTGACACTCTAGAAATCAAGTTCTTACCATTTTCTCTCTCATAGGCACTGGTAGAGGTTTTCAAAGCATCCATGCACCCCTATCCAACCATTGACATCCGTGTCAGCTGTATTCATGTAGTCTATAATTTATCCAGAGCAATAACCCCATAGATCACTTCCTATTCAAGTACTTCTCGTTGTTTGCATTAGTCTCAGATTGAGCATAAATCAGCTAATTCATTCCTCTTCTCTCTTTCAATAAGGTTTTCATATTTTATTAGCTTATTAATTGTGTCAAATTTGTATTTTAGCATTTATTTATAATACTTGACTCTGTAATTAGGATTTAACATAACATATTCTATTTTTGCTAAATCACCTTAAATTTATTTTATCCCAAGTCTTATACTAAACCTTGTTATTAGATCTAGTTTTTTTATTTTTGTATCTTCTTTGAACCATTGAGAAGGTGAAATAGTCAATTGATTATTTCCCTCACGAATTTCGGGTGCATAAGATGAACCAAAGTGAGTGCGACCCAAACGAGAAAGAATGAAACTTATGTACACATGAAATATAACTCTTGTAGGTGGAATAGTGAATGTGTATAGTAACAACCATGACACATTAAAAATAATGGGAAAGGTTATCTTGAATTTTGAGTCACAAACAAACATGGCATCATGCAATAGAAACTAGTCAAAACACAAAGCAACATGGTAAACGACACTACAAGTAGCTAGTTGAATACATGAGACACCACTCGGTATGTCGCAAGACACTTGAAGATTTCAATGTTATTGAATTAAAACATGCAATCAAGTACTAGGCATAACGCATAGAAAAAAAAAAATCAAGACACAATCATAGACAAGATACAAGAAACTCAATTCACCGTTATTTGAGATAGGCTTGCTAGAAAAATTTACACATGAAACACCCATTAACATGTTAGAAAAAAATTGATAGTATGCCACAATGTATAAAACTAGAAATATGAATGAAAGTAGTAGATTTTACAAGGATAGAACATCAATATAATGAAATATGAAAGGTAGATGCCATAAAGAGACTCAATGGGTCCAGTAGAGAATAGTTCCAAGCATCATACATCATATGATAACTATATGCATTTGATTGAATTAATATAATCTAATGAAAGGAAACTAACACCAAATATATTCCTAACTTAGTTAATCAACAATATAAACATCATGATAAAGCTAAAAGGAACCACTTAAACTAGTGCAAAAAACATTAGGAACATTAAATACAAAACTAATCATTTAATATTTAGATGTTCTTTGTAATTGTAGGTACTCCTTTAGTGAGACAAACATTGCTACGTGTGATAAAAGGAAATTCTCCATGGAAGAGGAAGAGATCTCACCAATATGGCTTAATTTTTGTGTTTGGTTCTTCTCTTACTACTCATTACCAAGTAGAATATGGAAAGGTTTTCTTGATCAATAAAACTTCCAATATTCAAATGTTCTTATCATATGTGGATTTCTTACAACTACATGGTGTAAATTTGGACAAGGTGTACTAGGTTTTTTTATATAGCTTTCCGATTAGGGACAATCTTATAACATAGTTAATGTGGGATAAAGGGAAAGTAGAATTAGAAAGGGATAAGTATGATTAGAAGAGATTAATTAGATATTAGCAACTCATGGGAGTTTGGGGTGATTTAATTAATCAACTAGGATTAATTAATAGACCAAGATAAGCTTAAAAATCCATTTGGAGATGATTTAGAAGGAAATTAATAGAATTTGAAGGATTTGAAAGGGGATTCAACCAATAAGAGGGTTTATTGATTAAATAGAAGATTGAAAGGCTTAATTAATTAATAATGGTTAATTAATTAATTAAAAGATGATTATAACTAATGAAGTGTCGTTAATTGGCATCCAGGATGAAGGAAGGCTAGTTAATTAACAAAGTGTCATTAATTGAGCGAAATAAATGGGAATGTTAGCTAATTAGTGAGAAATCACTAATTAAAATGAAATGATATATACTAGGAAAATTAGTGTAATTTTAGTAATTAAAAGCGTGTATTCATATTTAGGTATCTACATTTGCCCATATTTTATGTGGTGTAGTGTGAATAGTGCCACTTCAAATATAGTTGATAGTTTTAGACAATTTGAAGGAGTAGAAGAAAAATTAGTAGGATGAGTGATGTTACCCCCTTGAGTGTCAATGGGATGATAGAAGAGGTCGACTAATGCTCGAAAATAAGAATAAAATGATCATAGAAGAATAATAAGACATTGCAATAACTAAAATTTGATCGGGTATGGTTGATCGCTACTCAATTTAATTGATTTAGAAATCAAGATCTCATGCCTATTCATGAGGAAGAAATAAGGGGGGGAGGGAAGAAAATTATAGAGAGAAATTTATTTGGAACGAAAGATAAGATGAATGGAGAAGGGTAAGATTGTGACATATAGCTAATGTACCATCTAGCTTGGAAGTAGATATTTATTTGATATAAGCATACAAAAGTTTTTATAATGATATGAAAATCCATAATACTTGATTTTTTTACATGATAAAGGAGTGACTTAAAGAAAAATACATACAAAAATGTAGTATGATAAATTAAACAAGAAGACCAATAAACAAACAAGAAAAAACAAAAATACTTAAACAAAAACATTCAAGAAAGTTCCACCAATGTTTTTCTTATCTAGATTCAATTCCCAAATTTTTGAGTTATACGAGAGGGATTAAAATATTTCCCCAAGCAAGGGAAATAGATGGAGGAAATAAAATTCTCATGAAAAATCAATCATGCACTATGAAACTTCCTCAAGCAATGATATATGCAAGGGAAGACAAACATAATAAGAAAACCAACTTTGTTAATGAAGGAAGATCAAAATGATCTACATGTCGTGCACTAGAACAAGCAAGCACTAAAGTAAGATGTTTTTAGGATAGTTTTCAATGTTTAAGGATGTTGTGTTGTGTGAATGTTTAGGATGTTTTGATGCTTTACCAAGTTTTTGGATTTTTGATGTTTTACCAATGTTTTTGGATTTTGAATGTTTTACCAATGTTTTTGGATTTTTGAATGTTTTACCAATGTTTTTGGATTTTCAAGATTTATCAATATTTTTGGATTTTGAAGGTTTTACCAATATTTTTGGATTTTTGATGGATTTTCTGAATTTTTAGGGTTTTTGAATGTTTTACGAAGCTATGTATGGTAGAATGAAGATGTAAATATTCCCTAGTGAGAGGTGAGAATATAGAAGGGGAAAGTCTATATATATACAAGAATAGAATATATCATATTAATTCCAAGAAAGATAGGTCAAAATTATTTGAACTCAAGCCAATGAAGAGATAGGAAGAAGTGAACATGCCCCTAATGCAAGTTGGAAAAGAAACAAATGATAGATAGAAGTAGAATATTTTTCTTGAAAGGGGACAAAAGTTCCCCCAACATGATAAAAAGGAAATATTATACACATGGATGTTCTGAACGAAGAAAAAGAAAAGTGTGAATGCTATGGAAGGATATGGAAAATGTAGCTAGAATATTGGTGATGAAAAATTGATTATCCAAAGGCACAAATCAAGAGACAAAATAATTACTAAAGAAAGAGTCTAAACAAGGTCCAAACAACACCTGGTAACATACTAGTCTTGTTGCTCATAGAGATCCAATGTGTGCACGTGGAAATTAATTACCTCTTAAAGTGAAGATTTGATAGGCAATAAGTGAGGAAAAACTAGCCAATGTGTAGGAATGATTGATTTAGAAATTTGATTAGTGAATGGATGGTGAAAGGAGATACATAAATTGCTTTGCTTCCAATCGGGCATCAATATCCTCAAAAATATGTATTTGATTCTAGTCACAACATCTCTCTATTGTTAGCGGTGTCCATAGCCACGATAGAGATACCGTAAATACGCCAAGAGAGAGTTTATCCCTTTTCATTGATTTTTCTTATTGATATTTTTCTTTCTAAAAATATTTCAGCTCTCTCAATTGTTTTAATAAGGGGTTAAGAACCACTAATGGCTTGATGGAAGGATGTGGGGGTGATTGTGATGATGCCATTAAATAGGGAAAAAAATACACCCAAATTTCTTCGTAAAAGTTTATTAAATGTGTGATAGTGAGAGGATTTCTAAGAGGCCGTTATTCTTTAATTTACTAAGGTGAGGAAATACAAAGGTCAAACGGATACCATAGAGATAAATGACACATAATGAGTAGGAATAGACTAATCAAAAGATCATTGAGGGAATGAACATGGTAAGATACTTGCGAGAGGAATATGAAGAAGGAAATAAAGAACATCCATGTGTATGTAATACCTGTTAGTGCAAAATCACAGCACCCCTGGACACACATCAGGCTTCTAGGTTGATGTTCAGGCATCCAGTGTAATTGCACAACATGGAAACCTCTCTCCAAGCGTGGGACTTGTAAAACCGAGAGAGGAATCTCCAGAGAAGGCTGGTTCCTGCTCCTAAACTACCTGCCACAAGCTATTCCAGTGCAAGCAAGCTAATCTAATCCTAATCTAACCATGCCAAGGAGACACAGAGAGAGAGAGAAAAAGGAAAAAAAAAAAGCAAAAGCCTACACTAAAACGGTGATACACCAGAGAAGGAGAATGTTGGACATCTATCAAAACTGCCATGGGACAAAGAGAGGTGAGCAATGGGAAGGATGGACAGATGCATCACAGGCCCAAGGATAGATTTCACACAGAAAATGTCCCAAAACTCCATGAACACAGCTCCAAACCTGCAATGAACATTCAAACATGCACAGATACCTGCAATGAAGAGAGGCAAGAAGAGGACAAGCAAAAACGAGGAAGGATGGACAGATGCATCACAAAACACGTTTTGTTGCTCCAGAAGTTTGCACAGAACATCATTCCATTAGTAAAAGGCAAAAACGCCATTACAGAGCAAGGGAGGAGGTTCGAACTCCATTTTCAACCCTAGAGAAGAAAAGAAGGGAGGGCCGAGCAGAAAGAATGAACAACTTTTTTTTTAAATGAGCCAAATCTGGCTTTTACATTACATGGGTCGAGCCCAGGGGACAGAAAACGTGGGAAAACGTGTAAGCCCATTCCTCATTGAATGCCAACGCATTAAAATGGCATAGGATACCTTACCAACCCATACCCTACCATCTTTGACCGATTTGGAGGATAATGCGACCCATTCTGCATTAATTTGGCCGCTAAAATGTCACTGGACGTGCACAAGAAGAATGCGACCCATTAGCATTAAAACGGGTTGTTGAAAGGTCGCTACCGCCATTACCACATGTCGAGCCGTTTCTCAATTTTCTCTCTTGAGATCTGCACCAAAACTCAAGGTCGATCCAGAATCATGTAGAGCATCTCAACATCTTTCCGTTGATATAAAGAACATGGAAATCCGAGCTCTGGATCAAAAGATATGGCGATCTGAAGATTTAGGGCATGGAACAGACCAAGACAGATTTCGAAATATTTTCCCGCGCTTCGCCACCTAGACGACACGTGGCAGGCTCTGATTGGTCGCGTAATTCTCTCTCCTCTACCTTTTGGCGGGCTGTCTTTTGAATTTTCCTTGTGGGCCCTAGCTAGGACACGTGGCGCCATTTCATTGGTTCGATTCAGCGCTCGATAACTCGCCCCTTTGACCTTTTGACTTTTTCTCCTGTGAGGACACGTGGCAGTTTCTGATTGGTCCTCGGCCCCTTCGGGTCCTTCGCGTACTTCGCCTCCATTTGTCCCGGATGTCCCATTTGATTTTGGGCCCTTTGTGCTCATTTCGGCCGATTCGGGCATTTCGCGTCCATTTGTCCCAGATGTCCCATTTGATTTTGGACCCTCTGGACTCTTTTCGGCCGGTTCGGCCGGTTTGCGCCTTTCTGGCCCGGTTGTCCCATTTGCATCCCTTGGCGGGACTTAGCCAATTTTACACTTTTTCCTGGATCAACTTATTTTCCGTCTGCAAAATTATTTTTTTGCATTTTCTCAGAGCTTGCTCTTTTCCTCTCAAACAGGGGACTTAGAAAATATTTGAGGGGACTCAGAAAATATTTGAAGGGACTTTAGCAACATGATTTTGGCCCCAAATCAATCAATTTTCCTGGGACTTGAATATTCTGATGCATGTTATCAAAATTACTCTGGGGGGGAATTTTGGATAACAGTTTTGGCGACTCAGCGGGGTCATCACTGCTTAGATGAATGATCGTAACTGAAGCAATCCATTGGGCATGGAGTCATGAGTTGTAACTGAATCGATCCGAACTTTGAAAATCTCCCTCTGAGCCACTTGGAAACCCTTTGAACCGGAGTGTCTTCACCAAGATGCCTTGAAATGAACTTGTGCAAGAGCAAAACTAGCAACACCAAAACTATGTACAAAATTGAAAATCATACATGCCCCAAATGGAACATGCGAGTGTGCACGAGCACTTCTTCACCGAAAGCAAATCTACCTACTCTACTCTGTTTGGAAGCAAAGGCAAGCTAAACAAACCTATGCAATGGTTGTGATAAATAGCTTCCTTTCTTCAAAATTGGCAGCCATGCAATTGATTTGGCACTGATCATGGCTGTTTGGATGGATGGAAAATCAACAAGAAGCTGGTCTTCTATCCAAATCATCAAGGTATCAACTGAAAAATCCAATACCTCTTTTAGTTGCTCTGCATTTGGATTGGAGAGGTATGGCAACTGATCCTTGGTACTTTGTAGCTCATCCTCATGCTCAGAAGCAAGCATGATTGGTTGTGGCTTCTCCTTTGGCTCGAATGAAGCCAAATACCTGATTGGGCAAAGTCTGATCCGTTTGATATGCCCATAGCTCTGATTTTCAACTCCAAGAATGGAGTCTTCTTGTAGACCCACCTGAATGGATGATGTGGAAGAAATGGTGGAATCCTTCTGTCCTTTCTCTTCCTCCGATGAAGAACATGGAAGATTAAAATCTTCCAATTTTGATTCCAAAGAGCTCTTTGTAAGATGCGGTGCTGCAAATGAAAGCTCTCTTCTTCATGGCAAAGAGGCTCGTGTTTGGAATGTGGATGATGAAAGAGAGAATGGTGAAAACTCAACCGGCTCTTCTTCATCAAAACAGTCCTCCAAATCTGACAGGTAAACTGCCTCATTGCTGTCTTGCTGCTCGTATTCAACTTCCTCCATGGTGTCCTCTTGATCTGCAACTTGACCACCATGGTTTCCTTCACTCTCCGATATTGGGTTTGAGAGATCAAACTCCTTTTCAGTACTAGAACTTGAGAGAGATGAAGTGGAAAGAAGAACTGAAGGTTCTCCTGTAGCCTGCTTTGTGCTCAAAGCCCTTGGATCTGCACTTTTCTCCCCCACAGCTGGAATGTGCTCCTCTTCTTTTGGATTTGGAGCAGCTTCTCCTCCCTCCAATGTTTGAAGGCAATCTTGCTCTTGATTGAACTCTTCCTCCAGCATGAAGTTTGTCAAGTCAAATTCTTCAATCTGCTGCTCTAGAGGATAAGTTGGGGCTACAAGATCTTCTTCTTCAACAAAATGAGTCCTCACCACCATTTGTTCAACCTCAGCCTCTTCTGTGGGCTTCACCAGCAAAGGGATCTGTGTCATCCCAAATTTGGCAGCCCAAACCTTCAAGTTGTCTGTCATTTCTTTTTTGGGCTCCTCTCCTTGCTGTCCTTGATGACTGATTTTTACAAGTTCTTCTTCCCCACATGGAATTGGGAATGCAAAAGGAGGAATGGGTTGAAACTCAACCGATTTTACACTTTTTTGTGGTCGTGGAGGCAGTGAAACCTCTTGTTTCTTTGGAGGAGGGGGTATTTCTGTTAGCTCTTGTGGAGGGGATGACTGTTTGGAAGGGAAAAGGAAAGAAGAATTGAGATGAGGTGGAAGACTGGGGGGTGGAGAAATGGATTCAACACTTGGGACAGCAGATGGAGGGTTTGAAACTTGACACTGCTGAAATGAAACAGATTGGGAAAGAGGAAAAGGAAAGGCATGAGATGGTGTGCTTACCCGTTGACAAGGTTGCTGAATACTTCTCTCATACACCTCTATTTCTTCAATCCACTTTGCAAGCAAAGGCAGCGTTGCAATCATGAAGTCAAGCTTCTCCTGAGGGCTGTAATGCCTTGGAAAAGGTCCCACCCATGGACAGGGTGCTCCACAACCGATTCCAAAAGCTTTCATTTGTGCTTGAGCCCTGGACTGCACCATCCCCTCCTCCATTTTTTGGATTTTCTCCAACAGACCAGCATCTTCTTCTTCATTGTCTTCATTGCATGCGTACCCTTGCTCTTGGAAAGCTCCATAGCCAAACTGACTTTGGCACTGCTGTTCATATGAATATGCATGCTGATCTGGAGGATTTGTAAAACATGTTGGAAGTGGAAAATACTGCTGTTGTTGTAAATGTGAGTTCCATGATGGAAATGAAGTCATGGTTGCACAACTTCATGGAATGGAAAAGAATGAAAGGGATGGAAAGAAGGATGAATGAAAAATGGATGGAAATGAATGGAAAGGAAGGTCTACAACTTCAGAGATGGTTGTTGACCAGATGGAGTCGCCAGATGTGTTTGCAAGTGCCTCCAAAGGCTGAAATCTTCACAGGAACACATCAACCTGCAAAAGATGAAGTGAAAGACCTCTAAGGTCCCACCAGGCGTGCCAAAACTGTTAGTGCAAAATCACAGCACCCCTAGACGCACATCAGGCTTCTAGGTTGATGTTCAGGCATCCAGTGTGATTGCACAACATGGAAACCTCTCTCCAAGCGTGGGACTTGTAAAACCGAGAGAGGAATCTCCAGAGAAGGTTGGTTCCTACTCCTAAACTACCTGCCACAAGCTATTCCAGTGCAGGCAAGCTAATCTAATCCTAATCTAACCATGCCAAGGAGACAGAGAGAGAGAGAAAGGAAAAAACAGCAAAAGCCTACACTAAAACGGTGATACACCAGAGAAGGAGAATGTTGGACATCTATCAAAACTGCCATGGGACAAAGAGAGGTGAGCAATGGGAAGGATGGACAGATGCATCACAGGCCCAAGGATAGATTTCACATAGAAAATGTCCCAAAACTCCATGAACATAGCTCCAAACCTGCAATGAACATTCAAACTTGCATGATACCCGCAATGAAGAGAGGCAAGAAGGGGACAAGCAAAAACAAGGAAGGATGGACGGATGCATCACAAAACACGTTTTGTTGCTCCAGAAGCTTTCACAGAACATCATTCCATTAGTAAAAGGAAAAAACACCATTACAGAGCAAGGGAGGAGGTTCGAACTCCATTTTCAACCCTAGAGAAGAAAAGAAGGGAGGGCCGAGCAGAAAGAATGAACAATTTTTTTTTAAAATGAGCCAAATCTGGCTTTTACATTACATGGGTCGAGCCGAGGGATGAAAAACGGGAAAACGTGTAAGCCCATTCCTCATTGAATGCCAATGCATTAAAATGGCATAGGATACCTTACCAACCCATACCCTGCCATCTTTGACCGATTTGGAGGATAATGCGACCCATTCTGCATTAATTTGGCCGCTGAAATGTCACTTCTGGACGTGCACAAGAAGAATGCGACCCATTAGCATTAAAAGCGGGTTATTGAAAGGTCACTTCGGCCATTACCACACGTCAGATCCGTTTTCGATTTTCTCTCTTGACGCTGCACCAAAACTCGAGGTCGATCCCAGAATCATGTAGAGAATCTCAACAGCTTTCCGTTGATATAAAGAACGTGGAAATCCAAGCTCGGATCAAAAGATATGGCGGTATGAAGATTTAGGGCACATGTAGCATGACCAAAGACAGATTTTGAAATATTTTCCCGCGCTTCGCCACCTAGACGACACATGGCAGGCTCTGATTGGTCGCGTAATTCTCTCTCCTCTACCTTTTGGCGGGCTGTCTTTTGAATTTTCCTTGTGGGCCCTAGCTAGGACACGTGGCGCCATTTCATTGGTTCGATTCAAAGACTCGATAACTCGCCCCTTTGACCTTTTGAATTTTTCTCCTATGAGGACACGTGGCAGTTTCTGATTGGTCCTCGGCCCCTTCGGGTCCTTCGTGTACTTCGCCTCCATTTGTCCTGGATGTCCCATTTGATTTTTGGCCCTTTGTGCTCATTTCGGCCGGTTCGGGCATTTCGCGTCCATTTGTCCCAGATGTCCCATTTGATTTTGGACCCTCTGGACTCTTTTCGCCGATTCGCGCCTTTCGGCCCGGTTGTCCCATTTCGTCCCTTGAGCGAGGACTTAGCCAATTTTTACACTTTTTCCTGGATCAACTTATTTTCCGTCTGCAACATTTTTTTTTTGCATTTTCTCAGAGCTTGCTCTTTTCCTCTCAGACAGGGGACTTAGAAAATATTTGAGGGGACTCAGAAAATATTTGAAGGGAATTTAGCAACATGATTTTGGCCCCAAATCAATCAATTTTCCTGGGACTTGAATATTCTGATGCATGTTATCAAAATTACTCTGGGGGGGGAATTTTGGATAACAATACCCGATTGCAATGTTTGATCTTTTTACCTTTGTTTTTTTAAAGATTTTAATTTTTTTTATGGTTTTTTTATATTTTTGATTGTTTTGAGAAGGGAAAACTACAAAGAGAGAAGAAGATGAATATGAATGATTGGGAAATTTGGGCCAACAATGTCACTCCGCATGATAGGATCCAACAACGATGTTTGCGATTTATCTAATGAGGGAGACTAGGATTTTTTTCTTATCAAGAGTGATATTATCTCCAATATCGATGATTTTTGTGAGCTCACACTCGATAAGTGACTATGAATTATATTTGAACATGGATTTTTTATGTGGAAGCTTGAGTTCCCTATCCATAGATTTTTGCACTTTGCACCATACCTGGAATTTACATTGGTGTGTATTCTTGAATTGTAGTTGATTTTAATATTTTGGGTTTTGGATTTGTTGGGGCCTTTAGATCTACTTAGATTTTTATTTTGGCTTGATGAAAGAGTTCTTAGTTCTTCTTATAAGCTAATGCGTGAGTTTTTTTATCCCGATAAGTGGGAGAAGAAATTAGATGTTTGGGATTGACGATAGGAATGGTAGGGATGATTATGGAATTTCCATAGCTATCAATAGAAGGATGATATGATGGATGAAGAAGATATGTTCTAAGGATTGAAGTAAATCGGCTAGGGGTGGCCCAAGAAGTGATGGTAATGGGCTAGGAAGTTTCCCATAGAGAGAATATGATGGGATAGTAGGATGTGGCCCATGGATAGAAGATAATGTGATACTATGAGGTCACCAAAAATAGAAGAAGATGAAGGGCTACTGGAGGTGACCCAAGGATAGAAGATAACGGGTTACCAAGAAGTGACCCAAAAATAGAAGAAAATGAAGGGATACCGGAGGTGATCCAATAAGTAATGGGTATAATGGGATATGTTTTTCAGGAAAATTCTAAGGAACATCTTGAATGCGTAGGAGGAAGGCACGCATAGGGTTAAAGATGATGTGTAGAAGGGGCACATGGATTGAAAAGGGTTACACATGGGAATATACACACATAGGTATTAGTTCAGAATTAGATGATTTATGAAGACATGTTACAAATAGACTTGGAGTACTAATCATGCAAAGAGGAAAAGCATGTAAACTTGGTGGTTAAGTAAAGTCTATTTTTGGGAAAAGTACATGCAAATCTTGGATTAAAGAAAACACATGGATATGGATAATATTAAGATTAAATAAAGTCTTATCTATAGGATGATCTATTATTAGTTGTTTTGAAAAATCACGCATGTAGTGTATTTTTGGGAATTCCTATTATTAGGAGGGTGCATGGATAGTGAAGGGAAAGTCCCCACCCTTATAAACTTGATGAATGGCTTATTTTAGGGATCATGTATGTTTTCAAGTTATGTTTCTCTTTGGGGCTTGATGTTTGTCTTTCTAGGTCTACACATCTCTATAATGACTGGTTCTATATTCAACTAGCTTGTTATGTAGTGAATTCCTTTAATAATGGATAATTGTGGTTGAATCCTTATTCTTGATATGTCGATTTTGGTAATTTAACGGTTTAGATTATCTTGATTATTGTCAAGGTTATTATTTTTCTTTATTACATGTGTTTCCAAGATAATGTGAATGATTTTATTAAGTTTGTATGAATGAACACTTGATTAATTATCATGACAACTACACATGCTAACATATTGACAACAGAACAAAAACAAGGGACCTGATAGTTATGTGTGCTTCGGGTGAGTTTTGAATTATGAATGAATGAGGTACCTATGTGCATATCATTTTGGTGAAAATAAAGACTATATTTTGGTTATGTTGTCGGGACCTCTTTTTAATTTGTCTTCTAGGATGTTGCATTTAGATGGCATAATGATTATCTCTAAAGAGTATTGGAAGCTGGGTTGAATATGGACAAGATAAATTTGAACATAGCTATAACACTTGACTTGGATTTAATGTGTGTAAGTGGGTAGAAGATAATATTTAGCATGATTTATATGAGACTTTATTCATCTTATTTCTAGGAGAATTGTATCATTTGTTGGTAGCGCACGCATCGAATAAAGCTCAAGTATCTTTGGTCGAGGATTTGAATGTAAAAATATTATCGAGACACTTTCGATGTAGATGAATATTGGACTAGAGCTATATATTGCTGGTGGGATAGTGTATTACACAATTATACAATGGAGCAAGCAATTACCATGTTTTTGTCTAGAGGAGGATGATTTTAGGTTCTTGTGTGAGCCCAGAGGATCCTATTTATGTGTTATCCCTTTAGTTATCAATATCTTGATGGTAGAAATAGGATTGGATATATTACTTATGGTTATCTAAATCCCCATAATGCACAAAGGTGGAGCAGGTATAGAGAAGGATGGTGGCCATGGAAGAAGATAGGTGGAGAGGGGAAAGATGACTCGAGTATAATGAAGCTCAAGAGAGGGAAATTGAGGTAACATTGCAATCATGGAGAATGATGGCTCGTAAAGCTTTTAAATCTCTCATGAAAGATGAGGAGCCACAACATCAGGTCCTCCCAACTTTGGGAAAGAGAAGTAGAGAGTCCCCATTAGATTTTGATAAGAGCGTGTTAGAAGAAATAATGATAACCGTGGGTATGCATCGACTCAATTTGGATACCTATCCTTGCGCTTGGTGTTATAGATCCAAAGGTAGTTGAAGGGCATAGTAGTTTAGGTAATCGGAAAACTACAAAGAGAGAAGAAGATGAATATGAATGATTGGGAAATTAGGACCAACAATGTCACTCCGCATGATAGGATCCAACAACGATGTTTGTGATTTATTTTATGAGGGAGACTAGGATTTTTTTCTTATCAAGAGTGATATTATCTCCAATATCGATGATTTTTGTGAGCTCACACTCGATAAGTGACTATGAATTATATTTGAACATGGATTTTTTATGTGGAAGCTTGAGTTCCCTATCCATAGAATTTTGCACTTTGCACCATACCTGGAATTTACATTGGTGTGTATTCTTGAATTGTAGTTGATTTTAATATTTTTGGGTTTTGGATTTGTTGGGACCTTTAGATCTACTTAGATTTTTATTTTGGCTTGATGAAGAAGTTCTTAGTTCTTCTTATAAGCTAATGCGTGAGTTTTTTATCCCGATAAGTGGGAGAAGAAATTAGATGTTTGGGATTGACGATAGGAATGGTAGGGATGATTATGGAATTTCCATAGCTATCAATAGAAGGATGATATGATGCATGAAGAGGATATGTTCCAAGGATTGAAGTAAATCGGCTAGGGGTGGCCCAAGAATTGATGGTAATGGGCTAGGAAGTTTCCCATAGATAAAATATGAAGGGATAGTAGGATGTGGCCCAAGGATAGAAGATAATGTGATACTATGAGGTCACCAAAAATAGAAGAAGATGAAGGGCTACCTGGAGGTGACCCAAGGATAGAAGATAATGGGTTACCAAGAAGTGACCCAAAAATAGAAGAAAATGAAGGGATACCGGAGGTGATCCAATAAGTAATGGGTATAATGGGATATGTTTTTCAAGAAAATTCTAAGGAACATACTTGAATGCGTAGGAGGAAGGCACGCATAGGGTTAAAGATGATGTGTAGAAGGGGCACATGGATTGAAAAGGGTTACACGTGGGAATATACACACATAGGTATTAGTTCAGAATTAGATGATTTATGAAGACATGTTACAAATAGACTTGGAGTACTAATCATGCAAAGAGGAAAAGCATGTAAACTTGGTGGTTAAGTAAAGTCTATTTTTGGGAAAAGTACATGCAAATCTTGGATTAAAGAAAACACATGGATATGGATAATATTAAGATTAAATAAAGTCTTATCTATAGGATGATCTATTATTAGTTGTTTTGAAAAATCACGCATGTAGTGTATTTTTGGGAATTCCTATTATTAGGAGGGTGCATGGATAGTGAAGGGAAAGTCCCCACCCTTATAAACTTGATGAATGGCTTATTTTAGGGATCATGTATGTTTTCAAGTTATGTTTCTCTTTGGGGCTTGATGTTTGTCTTTCTAGGTCTACACATCTCTATAATGACTGGTTCTATATTCAACTAGCTTGTTATGTAGTGAATTCCTTTAATAATGGATAATTGTGGTTGGATCCTTATTATTGATATGTCGATTTTGGTAATTTAACAATTTAGATTATCTTGATTATTGTCAAGGTTATTATTTTTCTTTATTACATGTGTTTCAAGATAATGTGAATGATTTTATTAAGTTTGTATGAATGAACACTTGATTAATTATCATGACAACTACACATGCTAACATATTGACAACAAAACAAAAACAAGGGACACGATAGTTATGTGTGCTTCGGGTGAGTTTTGAATTATGAATGAATGAGGTACTGTGTGCATATCATTGTGGTGAAAATAAAGACTACATTTTGGTTATGTTGTGGGACCTCTTTAATTTGTCTTCTAGGATGTTGCATTTAGATGGCATAATGATTATCTCTAAAGAGTATTGGAAGTCTGGGTTGAATATGGACAAGATAAATTTGTACATAGCTATAACACTTGACTTGGATTTAATGTGCGTAAGTGGGTAGAAGATAATATTTAGCATGATTTATATGAGACTTTATTCATCTTATTTCTAGGAGAATTGTATCATTTGTTGGTAG
Organism: Taxus wallichiana var. yunnanensis; assembly: GCA_018340775.1. NCBI lineage: Eukaryota > Viridiplantae > Streptophyta > Pinopsida > Cupressales > Taxaceae > Taxus > Taxus wallichiana. Next base: position 98,609,751 of record CM031240.1, read on the forward strand.
CGCACGCATCGAATAAAGCTCAGTATCTTTGGTCGAGGATTTGAATGTAAAAATATTATCAGACACTTTCTGATGTAGATGAATATTGGACTAGAGCTATATATTGCTAGTGGGATAGTGTATTACACAATTATACAATGGAGCAAGCAATTACCATGTTTTTTGTCTAGAGGAGGATGATTTTAGGTTCTTGTGCGAGCCCAGAGGATCCTATTTATGTGTTATCCCTTTAGTTATCAATATCTTGATGGTAGAAATAGGATTGGATATATTACTTATGGTTATCTAAATCCCCATAATGCACAAAGGTGGAGCGAGGTATAGAGAAGGATGGTGGCCATGGAAGAAGATAGGTGGAGAGGGGAAAGATGACTCGAGTATAATGAAGCTCAAGAGAGAGAAATTGAGGTAACATTGCAATCATGGAGAATGATGGCTCGTAAAGCTTTTGAATCTCTCATGAAAGATGAGGAGCCACAACATCAGGTCCTCCCAACTTTGGGAAAGAGAAGTAGAGATTCCCATTAGATTTTGATAAGAGCGTGTTAGAAGAAATAATGATAAGCGTGGGCATGCATCGACTCAATTTGGATACCTATCCTTGCACTTGGTGTTATAGATCCAAAGGTAGTTGAAGGGCATAGTAGTTTAGGTAATCGGGAAGATACATGTAGATATCACTTTGTGTTGAATCAGGAAGTGCATCAGACTAGTAACACGCCCATGGCAACACAACAAGCATCAATGTTTAGGAGTAATCTCTTAGGATTGTTTTTAGGAGAATCGACAAGAAAGAGTATTGATACGAGACACCATTGGAAGAAGTTCTTTAGGTGTTCGATAGAGTAGACATTGGGTGTGTAGTTTAATACTACAACCTGGGACACAAGGAATTTCATCAACTAGACTGCAACCTGGAACAAGGGGCATGGTAGGCTCAAGAGGATTAGGTCAACCACCACATGAAAGGAATCCTAGTAGATTTTTAGGATATGGATCTGGTAGAAAAGGTCCACAACCACTACCTCTAGTTTATTTTGAGAAGTCACTCCATCTGCTAGAGTATAGGGGTATAGAACATGCAGAGAGAAAATGCACAAGTTTTAATTACTATGGCGCACAAAGGAATTGCCACTTCAGATAGAAAGGATATTCAATTTTCCACTACGCTACAATGGCATGCACATATTTTGTAAAGGAAGTATGACCCAAATTATACTTCATACTATGGTGGGCTGTAATGCTTTACAAACTACATTATTGGATAAGTTTCACATTTTGGAGTTTGAGCAACATAGCATCAATGCACTCAAGGATATCAAATAGGTTTTATATAAAAGTGTAAGGGAGTATGACACGTGATTTAAGAATATATTGTCCAAATTGTCTTATGATATTCATCCAATTCACCATGCATAGTGGTTCTTTGGAATATTTTTGAATCCATTTAATAGGGATTTATCTCATAAAACATACACAAATCTACTCAAGGATTTGGAAGAATATTTGCATGATGAAGTAGTTGGAAGTGTTTATACTAGAGTGAGCCCATTTTTGGAAGCACATGTAGCAGTTATGGCTAAGCGATTAAAGATTATCTCTACTAACTCCACACATGAGACTTAAATTGGTATTTAGGGAATAGATTGTGAGGTTAAAGGACATACTAAGGATAGTTTCCCATGGAGTTCGGTGCACATGTTGTTACAATGTTGTGATATTTTCCACTTGGACCATGATGTATAGAATTATCCTTTCTTGAAGTGCACAACTATGAAGAGTGAATATGTGTACTACAAGATTTGCAATGCATATACTCATGATATGAAGTATTTTTGGCTAGTAGATAAAATTCATGATGCATGTGAGACTGGATTAAGGTAGACCACGGTTGCGAGAAGCTCTTAGGTACAAAACATATATCCCTCGAAGAATGAAACAATGAAGGAGGTGGATTCCATAGAGGATATAGAAGAAGAGGTCATGGACATAGAAGTAGATTTCCATGTGATAATTATTATACTTGTGAGTCCCTAGATCATTACCAAAGCATGATTTTCAAATGAATATAGTATGCACATGGTGTAGAAAGTAGAATAAGTTAGAGAATTATTCATACCTGTATGAGAACATGTGCAAGATAATGAAGAAGCACAAGGGCATGTGGATGATCAAGGTGCAACATGTGAAGGTTGATCAATGGATATCAAAGGAGATAGATGATCTTGAGTTACATCCCATGTTGTTCACTACTCATGTTGAAGAAATGTGCATGCATGAACCTCTCAAAGCCTTGACAATCACCACGAGAGAATAATTCGTGCATGTCGGTATCCATACACTACTCATCGAAAGAATCCTTTAAGGAGACTATGGGATTCATCCGAGAGTTGCGAGGAGATATACAATGATTGAAGGATCAGGTGCGCAAGAGAGAACAAATGAAGAACATTTGAAATCCTAATAACAAATGTGGATTATGTGAAGGAGGTGTGTAAGATGTTACGCCAGGAGAATATCCTTCCATCATTAGGGGAATGGTATCATGAAAAGGTACCACGTGATAGAGTTGAGAACGAGTGACAAATACTACATGCAAACTTACCACCACAAAACCATGAGTTTGACAAGGAAACCACTCTCGATCCATTGATAGATGGTTGGTTGGTAAGAAATATTCGATAGATACGGGCGTTAAGGTAAACACACTCACCTTAGATGCATGGAATCAGATGGGGAGACCTCTCTTACAACCATATTCTAATGTGTTGTATATGGAGAATAAGACTAATGTTATTCCTATTAGAGTGGTAAAGGATGTTTCTATTAAAAATTAGTGAGCCAATTTTACTAGATACTTTTAGGTATTAGAGCTTTCGAATCAAAGAACTTTACAAAATTACTTGGGAGACCATGGTGTTATGCAAACAATGAAAATATAAATTTTAATAAGGGATACATAAGTTTTGAGAATAAGAATGAGTGTGCAATTATACCTCTGAATGAATCAAAAGCTATACCATCTATTGAGTCCCCGAGTGAAGAATATCTAAATAGGATTTATGCGTACATAGTACATGACCCTAAGACAGTGGAACCATCAAAGGAAGGTGTGTTGTAGTGGGGAGATGCACAATCAGTTAGTGACACCAAAAGTGTTGTTTGTGATAATTGGGCCCATGGAACGTATGAAATGGTAGGGCTTGAGATGAAGGGATGAGTAACTAGAATGATCAGGTTGCGCAAAGTTAGGCACATAATAAAAGTTTAATTACCCGGATATACAGGAGAATAAAAACCCAAGTCTTTCTTGTGTGCCATAAAGGAACACTAGAAAAAGAGAGTTATCAAAGGAACGTGTTTGTTTATACACCTTTGTGTGGTATAGTAGAACGTTCATGGGTGACACATGGAGATAATTTGTTGGGATGGCAAGAGCTCATAATTTCCTTTTCAACCAAGTTCACACGGAGTAATACGCCTACACATATAAGTGAATACCATGGGAAGACACCGCTTTAACACATGTTAATAATTATGAGATAATATGGGAAGAAGGCCATGTGACCTTAACACCATATCTTTGGGTGCATAATTTCTATTCCACTATGCTAGGTTGCGCATGTGCGTGGTATGTACATGCTAAGCTCAAACAAGAGAATGAAAATTGGCAAGATATGACTGATGGTATAGTCCATACATTTGATTATTTCTAATAAACCTCTAGTTCATTAAGTATTGCATATTATAAAGTGCATCGCACTAGGGGATGGCGCAAAATAGAAAGATCATGTTAGAGTTTTTGGATAACCTAATTACAATGCATGCACGGATCTTTGAGGAAATGGATGAGTTACAATTGGGCTGCGCCTAGAAGGAAATATAAAATGCTAAAATGGTGTATCTCATTGATGACATGATGAAGTTGAGAATTTGGAGGTTATTCATATAGAAGGTGTGTAGGAATTAATGGATATAGCATATGAGTAGGCTCGCGTGCACCTTGTGGCCATGAAAAAAAAAGAAGGTAAACATTGGCATGAAGATGCCCCCAAGGAGGCCATCATTAGTAATTATTGGTCACAACAATAGGTAGTAAAGATCATTAATGATTTACATGGATTCTAGGATTTGTTTTCATGAGGTTATCATGAATTAAAAGGAGTGCACCCTCACTATGAGAAATGAATATTAAGTGAGAGAAAGAAATCACGCGCTCTATCTTGAAGAGGCTGTTATCCAAAATGAGCCCCCTACTTATTTTGGTGAAGTTTCCTTCATTCTTCCCTTCCTTGTGCTTCAACTTCAATTTTCACACATTTCAAGTACTCAAGCATTTCTAGAAATGGCTCCATCGAGATAGTATTTTTCTTCCCATTTCGAAAAGGTAAAATTTTCCTTCTAACTCCTTGTAAATTTCAAGTTATGGCTCAACAGAGTTTTGGGGAAACTTTCCCAATGGAGCCCACTGACCAATGAAATGATGCCATGTGGTGGCGGAGGCTGGGCGGCAGAGGTAGGTTGGAAAATTCGTCAAGGAATTGGTGGAGGTGCAAAGGGAAAAATCGGCTAGCGAGGCCCGCGAAGGGGATGAAGGAAATTTAAAGGCCCGCGGGCCAACTAGAGGATGACACATGTCTTGCCAAAGTCCGGAATCGTGGAGAATGGGGGAATTTTGGAAATTTTTCCAAAATTGCAAAATGCACAAAGGGAAGAATTGGAAGCGTAACCCCGTTGAACAAACAAATGAAGACACATTTCCAGTTGGCAAAGTGGGGAGTTAGAGGTGCGTAAGGATTTGGAAAAATTTTCCAAAGTGGTCAAAAGGTGCAGGAGGTGAAAAAAAAATATAAGTGCGCCCGCAAGCAACCGAGGAGGTGACACGTGGAAACGGAGAGCGGAGTGCTTTGTTTTTTGGGGAAAATTTTCCCAATGCAAAAATCAAATGAAAAAGATAGACCTTCGGCCCACGTTCCATCAGCGAATGGAAAGGCACCACGTGACAGCGGAGCGGTGGGGCATGGAGATTTTTTGGGAAATTTTCCCAAATTCAAAAAGGGGAAAGATTTCAAATTTTGGCCCGCAAACCCATTTTTGCCCTATTTTCACCATTTTTGCCCTAAATCTTTAGAGGGCCATATCTTTTGATCCAGAGCTCGGATTCTCACATTCTTTATATCTTTGGAAAGCTGGTAAAATTATCTACATGATGAAGGGTTCAATTTTGAATTTTGATGGAGATTTGTGGGAGAAAAATGAGAAAACATCTCTGGCATGCAAAAATACAGAAATGACATTCAACCACCAAATTTAATGAAGTATGGGTCTTTTTTGGATCTGCAAAGCAATTTACTTTAGTGTATGGGTTTGTCCATGAATCCCATCACCTTGTAGGTGAAATTGAAGGGATTTTATTGGTAGTTGAACTCATAATCATTTTTCCCGCATTTTTTCTTTCTCTTCTTCTGCTTGGCCATTAAAGCCTAGATTTGGCTCATTTGTAAAAGGTTGGATGTTCTTGCTTCTGCAAGCTCTTCTTTTCCCCTTAGCAGGTGGATTTGAAGGAGTTTTAGACCTCCCATGGAGATTGTAACACATTTTTTTCCTCTTTGCTATTGTAATGTATTGTATCAAATCTGGGCATGATAATGTATGTTTTGTGATCAATTTTCAATCCTCTAATGCAGTTATTATTGTCTTCTAATCCTTCATTGCATTTTAGTAATTTGTGCATGTTTTTTTGCTGTAATCTTCATGATTTGTGTCTATTTTTGCAAAGAAAGGAGTTCAAGCACTCCTTTGGTGTATCACCTCTCTGTTTTTGCTTAGTTTTGTTTCCATTTCCATGTTTCTCTCAACCCTGTCTCCTTGGTAGTTTTAGAGTAGGAATTTTGAACCAAAACCTCTGTAAAATTGCATGCATACACCTAAACAGAGGAGTAAGAACTAGCTTCAATCTGGAGATTTTTCTCACCTTGCAAGGCCCCACACCTTGGATAAAACTCAATGTTGTGCAATCACACTAAATGACGCAATTATGGACTGCAGATCTGAAGGTCATTTAGGGAGTCTTTGTAGATTTGCACTAACAATTTTCGCACACTGGTGGGACCATAGAGGTCTTCCACTTCATCTTTTGCAAGTTGGTGTTTTCTGTGAAGATTTCAGCCTTTCGAGGCAATTGCAAACACATCCGATGACTCCATCTAGTAAACAACCCATCTCTTAAGTTCGAGACCTTCCTTTTCATTCTTTTTCATTCATTTTTCATTCATTCTTCATTCCATCTCTTACATCTTCTTTCATCCCATGAATTTGTGCAATCATGACTTCATTTCCATCATGGAATTCACATTTACAATAGCAGTGCCATCCAAATCCACCTCCAACATGCTTTACAACTCCTTCAAATCAACATTTTGAGCAGATTCAAGATCAGCATGCATACCCATATGAGCAGTAGTGCCAAAATCAGTTTGGCTATGGTTCTTTCCAAGAGCAGGGGTATGCATACAATGAAGACAATCAAATGCAAGATGCTAATTTTTGGAGAAAATACAGTCTCAAGCATAAATGAAAGCATTTGGAATCGGTTATGGAGCACCTTGTCCATGGGTGGGACCTTTTCCAAGGCATTACAACCCTCAAGAGAAGATTGACTTCATGATTGCAACACTACCATTACTTGTAAAGTGGACTGAGGGAATAGAGGTGTATGAGAGGAGTATTCAGCAACCTTGTCAATGGGTAAGCACACCATCTCATACTCTTTCTTTTCCTCTTTCTCAATCTGTATCATTTCAGCAATGTCAAGCTTCAAGTTTCCCATATGTTGCCCCAAATGTTGATCCCATTTCTCCATCTCCTAGTCTTCCACCTCATCTCAATTCTTCTGTCCTTTTCCCTTCCAAATCCAAATCCCCTCCATAAGAGAAAAAATAAATACCTTCCACTCCAAGGAAACAAGAAGTTTCATCTCTTTCACAAACCACCCCTCCTCTTGCATTCCCAAATCCATGTTGGGAAGAAGAAATTGCAAAAATCAGTCATGAAGGATAGCAAGAGGAAGAACCAAGCAAAGAAGGAATGATTAAGAGCTTAGTAAGTTTGGCTCTTAGATATGGGATTGAGAAAATTCCTTTGCTGGTGAAGCCTACAGAGGAGGTAAAGGTTGAAGAACAAGTGGTGGTTAGGACTGATTTTGTTGCAGCAGAAGAAGAGAAAAAAGAAGAGGTAGATCAGCAATCAATTTTCTCAAAATGTAGTGTCCATGTTGGCACTCTACTTGAAGAAGATGTTGATCCAATTCAAGTTGCACAATCAGCCATGGAAGAGGAAAGCTCTAAAAGAGATCTTGCAGCCCCAACTTGTCCTCTAGAGCAGCAGATTGAAGAGTTTGACTTGAAAAACTTCATGCTAGAGGAAGAGTTCAATCAAGAGCAAGATTGCCTTCAAGTAGCAGAGGAAGGAGAAGCTGCTCCAAATCCAAAAGAAGAGGAGCACATTCTAGCTGTGGGGGAGAAAAGTGCAGATCCAAAAGCTTTGAGCACAAAGCAGGCTATAGAAGAACCTTCAGTTCTTCTTTCTACTTCATCTCTCTCGAGTTCTAGTGCTGAAGAAGAGTTTGATCTCTCAAACTCAATGTTGGAGGATGAAAGAAACCATGGTGATCAAGTTGCAGATCAAGAGAACACCATGGGAGAGGTTGAACATTTGCAGTAGGACAGAAATGAGGTAGTTTATCTAGTCGATTTAGAGGATTGTTTTGATGAAGAGGAACCGGTTGAAATCACACCATTTTCTCCTTCATCATCCACATTCCAAACACTTGAGCCTATTTTCATGGAGGAGAAATTTCATTTGCAGTATCCTGCATCTTATAGCAGCTCTTTGGAATCAAGATTGGAAGATTTAAATCTTCCATGTTCTTCATTAGAGGAAGGAAAATAACAGAAGAGTTCCATCATTTCTTCCACACCATCCATTCAAGAAGGTCTACAAGAAGACTCCATTTTTGGAGTTAAAAATCAGAGCTATGGGCATATCAAATGGATCAGACCTTGCCCAATAAGGTATTTGGCTTCATTGGAGCAGAGGAGGAGAAGTCACGAATAGTCATGCTTGCTTCTAAGCATGAGGATGAGCTACAAAGTACCAAGGATCAGCTGCCATACCTCTTCAATCCAAATGCGAGAGAAACTAAAATAGGTATTCAATTTAATTTTAGCTAACACCTTGTTAGTTTGGGTAGAATACCAGCTTCTTATTGATTTTCCACTCATCCAAGCAGCCATACTCACCTCCGGATAATTTACATGGCTGCCAATTTTGAAGAAAGGAAGTTATTTTGCACAACTAGTGACAGGGTTTGTTTATCCCACCTTTTCTTCTAATTAAAGTAGAGTAGGTAGGTTTGATTTCAATAGAATAAGTGTTTGTGCACACTCTATATGTTCCTTTTGGAGTATGTATGATTTTTTAGTTTTTTACATAGTTCTTTGGTGTTGTTTTGGTTGTTCTTACACGCCTATTTCGGTGGGTTTTGGTGAAAATCAACTCCAAGTTTTAGTGGGTTTCCAAGTGGCTCGAGTTCATATTTTCATACATCATATTAGAATTAGTTTATCAGGCTTGAATCCATGCCCAATGGATGCTTCAAAGACCACTGATCATTCATCTAGTAGGCAGATGACCCCTGAGAGTCACCAAATTGTTATCCAAAATGAGCCCCCTACTTATTTTGGCTAACTTTCCTTCATTCTTCCCTTCCTTGTGCTTCAACTTCAATTTTCACACATTTCAAGTACTCAAGGGTTTCTGGAAATGGCTCCATCAGATAGGATTTTTCTTCCCCTTTCCAGAAAGGTAAAATTTTCCTCCTAACTCCTTGTAAATTTCAAGTTATGGCTCGGCGGAGTTTTTTGGGAAACTTCCCTTGACAGGCCCGTGGCCAATGAAATGATGCCACATGGTGGTGGAGGCTGGGCTGGTGGAGGTAGGTTGGAAAATTCACCAAGGAATTTACGGAGGCACAAAGGGAAAAATTGACCCGCATGCACGCAAAGGAGGATGAAGGAAATTTGTGAAGGCCCACGGGCCAACCAGAGGATAACACATGTCCTGCCAGTGGCGGAATCGGGGAGCGCAGGGGAATTTTGGCAATTTTTCCAAAATTGTAAAATTCACAAATGGAAGAATTGGAAGCACAACCACACCAAGAAAAAAAATGACAACACATGTCCAATCGATAGCAAGGGGTTGAAGGCAGAAGGATTTGGAAAAATTTTCCAAAGTGGTCAAAAGGTGCTAGGGTGAAAAATAGAAGTGCGCCCCTGCTAAGCAACCAGGAGGCGACATGTGGTAATGGAGAGTGGAGTGCATAGTTTTTGGGGATAATTTTCCCAATGCAAAAATCAAAGGAAAAAGATAGACCTCCGGCTTGCGTTCCATTAGCGAATGGAAAGGTGTCACATGGTAGTGGAGTGGCAAGGCATGGGCTATTTTTGGGAAATTTTCCCAAATTCAAAAAAGGGGAAAAATTTCAAATTTCGGCCCGCAAACCCATTTTTGCCCTATTTTCACCATTTTTCCCTAAATCTTCAGAGGGCCATATCTTTTGATCCAGAGCTTAGATTCTCATGTTCTTTATATATTTGGAAAGTTGGTAAAATTCTCTACACAATGGAGGGTTCAATTTTGAATTTTGATGGAGATTTGTAGGAGAAAAATGAGAAAACATCTCTAGCACGTAAAAAATATAGAAATGACATTCAACCACCAAATTTAATGAAGTATGGGTCATTTTTTGGATCTACAGAGCAATGTACTTTGGCGTATGGGTTTGTCCATGAATCCCATCACCTTGCAGGTGAAATTGAAGGGATTTGATTGGTAGTTGAACTCATAATCATTTTTTCCCGTGTTTTTGCTTTCTCTTCTTCTGCTTGGCCATTAAAAGCCAGATTTGGCTCATTTGTAAAAGGTTGGATGTTCTTGCTTCTACAAGCTCTTCTTTTCCCCTTAGCAGGTGGATTTGAAGGATTTTCAGACCTCCCATGGAGATTGTAACACATTTTTTTGCCTCTTTGCTATTGCAATGTATTGTATCAAATATGGGCATGATAATGTATCATTTGTGATCAATTTTCAATCCTCTCATGTAGTTATTATTGTCTTCTGATCCTTCATTGCATTCTGGTAATTTGTGCATGTTTTTTTCTGCAATCTTCATGATTTGTGTCTATTTTTGCAAAGCAAGGAGTTCAGCACTCCTTTGGTGTATCACCTCTCTGTTTTTGCTTAGTTTTGTTTCCATTTCCATGTTTCTCTCACCCCTATCTCCTTGGTAGTTTAGAGTAGGAATTTTGAACCAGAACCTCTGTAAAATTGCATGCATACACCTAAATAGAGGAGTAAGAACCAGCTTCAATCTAGAGAGTTTTCTCACCTTGCAAGGCCCCACACCTTAGAGAAAACTCAATGTTGTGCAATCACACTAAATGACCCAATTCTGGACTGCAGATCTAAAGGTCATTTAGGGGGTGGTGTAGATTTTCACTAATAGTTTTGGCACACCCGGTGGGACCTTAGAGGTCTTCCACTTCATCTTTTGTAGGTTGGTGTTTTCTGTGAAGATTTCAACCTTTGGAGGCAATTGCAAACACATCTGGCGAATCCATCTAGTAAACAACACATCTCTGAAGTTGTAGACCTTCCTTTTCATTCCTTTTCATTCATTTTTCATCCATTCTTCATTCCATCTCTTCCATATTCATTCATCCCATGAATTTTTGCAATCATGACTTCATTTCCATCATGGAATTCACATTTACAATAGCATTGCCATCCAAATCCACCTCCAACATGCTTTACAACTCCTTCAAATCAGCATTTTGAGCAGATTCAAGATCAACATGCATACCCATATGAGCAGTAGTGCCAAAATCAGTTTGGCTATGGTTCTTTCCAAGAGTAGGGGTATGCATACAATGAAGACAATCAAATGCAAGATGTTGATTTGTTGGAGAAAATCCAAAAAATGGAGATTGGCATGGTGCAATCCAGGGCTCAAGCATAAATGAAAGCATTTGGAATCGGTTATGGAGCACCTTGTCCATGGGTGGGACCTTTTCCAAGGAATTACAACCCTCAAGAGAAGTTTGACTTCATGATTGCAACACTGCCATTACTTGCAAAGTGGACTGAGGGAATAGAGGTATATGAGAGGAGTATTCAAAGCAACCTTGTCAACGGGTAAGCACACCATCTCATACTCTTTCTTTTCCTCTTTCTCAATCTGTATCATTTCAGCAGTGTCAAGCTTCAAGTTTCCCATATGTTGCCCCAAATTTTGATCCTATTTCTACATCTCCTAGTTTTCCACCTCATCTCAATTTTTTTGCCTTTTTCCTTCCAAATCCAAATCCTCTCCACAAGAGAAAAAATAAATACCTTCCACTCCAAGGAAATAAGAGGTTTGATCTCTTTCAAAACCCACCCTCCTCTTGCATTCCCAAATCCATGTTGGGAAGAAGAAATTGCAAAAATTAGTTATGAAGGACAGCAAGAGGAAGAACCAAGAAAAGAAGGAATGATTAAGAGCTTAGTAAGTTTGGCCCTTAGATATGGAATTGAGAAAATTCATTTGCTAGTGAATCCTATAGAGGAGGTAAAGGTTGAAGAACAAGTGGTGGTTAGGACTGATTACATTAGTGCAGAAGAAGACCAAAAAGAAGAGGTAGATTAGCAATCAACTTATTCATAATGTAGTTTCCATGTTGGAAATATACTTGAAGAAGATGTTGATCCAATTCAAGTTGCACAATCAGCAATGGAAGAGGAAAGCTCTAAAAGAGATCTTGTAGCCCCAACTTGTCCTCTAGAGCAGTAGATTGAAAAGTTTGACTTGAAAAACTTCATGCTAGAGGAATAGTTCAATCAAAAGCAAGATTTCCTTCAAGTAGCAGAGGAAGGAGAAGCCGCTCCAAATCCAAAAGAAGAGGAGCACATTCCATCTATTGGGGAGAAATGTGCAGATCCAAAAGCTTTGAGCACAAAGTAGGCTATAGAAGAACCTTCAGTTCTTCTTTCTACTTCATCTCTCTCAAGTTATAGTGTTGAAGAAGAGTTTGATCTCTCAAACTCAATGTTGGAGGATGAAAGAAACCATGGTGATCAAGTTGCAGATCAAGAGAACACCATGGGAGAGGTTGAACATTTGCAGCAGGACAGCAATGAGGCAGTTTATCTATCAAATTTGGAGGACTATTTTGATGAAGAGGAACCGGTTGAAATCACACCATTTTCTCCTTCATCATCCACATTCCAAACACTTGAGCCTATTGTCATGGAGGAGAAATTTCATTTGTAGCATCCTGCATCTTATAGCAACTCTTTGGAATCAAGATTGGAAGATTTAAATCTTCCATGTTCTTCACTAGAGGAAGGAAAATAGCAAAAGAGTTCCATAATTTCTTCCACACCATCCATTCAAGAAGGTATACAAGAAGACTCCATTTTTGGAGTTGAAAATCAGAGTTATGGGCATATTAAACAGATCAAACCTTGCCCAATAAGGTATTGGCTTCATTGGAGCCAAAGGAGAAGTCACAACCAATCATGCTTGCTTCTAAGTATGAGGATAAGATACAAAGTACCAAGGATCAATTGTCATACCTCTTCAATCCAAATGCGAGAGAAACTAAAAGAGGTATTCAATTTGGTTTCAGTGACACCTTGCTAATTTTGGTAGAAGACCAACTTCTTGTTGATTTTCCACTCATCCAAGTAGCCATACTTAGCTCCAAATCATTTGCATTTCTGCCAATTTTGAAGAAAGGAATCTATTTTGCACAACCATTGTAGGGTTTATTTAGCCCACCTTTGCTTCCGATTCTGAGTGAGAGTAGGTAGGTTTTCTTTCAGCAGAAGAAGTGCTTGTGCACACTCTACATGCTCCATTTGGAGCATATATGATTTTTCAGTTTTTACGTAGTTCTTTGGTGTTGTTTTAGTTCTTTATTGCATACAGTCCATTTCAGTGGGTTTTGGTGAAGATCAGCTCCAAGTTTTAGTGGGTTTCAAGTGGCTCGAGAGGTCATATTTTTTCATACTTGATTAGAATCGGTTTATCGGGTTTGACTCCATGCCTAATGGATGCTTGAAAGGCCACCGATCATTCATCTATTAGGTAGATGACCCCGAGAGTCACCAAATTGTTATCCAAAATGATCCCCTTGCTTATTTTGGCTAACTTGCATTCATTCTTCCCTTCCTTTTTCTCAACTTCAATTTTCACACATTTCAAGTACTCAAGGGTTTCTGGAAATGGCTCCATCAGATAGGATTTTTCTTCCCCTTTCTAGAAAGGTAAAATTTTCCTCCTAACTCCTTGTAAATTTCAAGTTATGGCTCTGCAAAATTTTTTGGGGAAACTTTCCCTTGATAGGCCCGGCCAATGAAATGATGCCACATGGCGGCGGAGGCTAGGCCGGTGGAGGTAGGTTGGAAAATTCACCAAGGAATTGGCGGAGGCGCAAAGGGAAAAATCAGCCCATAGGCCCACGAAGGAGGATGAAGGAAATTTGGGAAGGCCCATGGGCCAACTTAAGGATGACACATGTCTGCCAATGGCGGAATCACGGGAGCACTGGGAATTTTGGAAATTTTTCCAAAATTTGCAAAGGAAATAATGGGAAGTGCAACCTCACCGAGCAAACAAATGATGACAAGTGTCTATTTGGAAGCGGGGGGTCGGAGGCACAGAAGGATTTGGAAAAAATTTCCAAAGTGGTGAAAAGGTGCTAGGGTGAAAAATAGAAGTGTGCCCCCGCCAAGCAACTAGGAGGTGACACATGGCAACGGAGAGTGGAGTGCGGGGTTTTTTGGGGAAAATTTTCCCAATGCAAAAATCAAAGGAAAAAGACAAACCTCTAGCCCGCGTTCCATCAGTGAATGGAAAGGTGCCATGTGGCAGCAGAGCGGTAGGGTGTGGGGATTTTTTGGGAAATTTTCCCAAATTCAAAAAAGGGGAAAGATTTCAAATTTCAGCCCGTGAACCCATTTTTTTCCTATTTTTCGTCATTTTTGCCATAAATCTTCATAGGGCAATATCTTTTGATCCAGAGCTCAGATTTTCATGTTCTTTATATCTTTGGAAATCTGGTAAAATTATCTACATAATGGAGGGTTAAATTTTGAATTTTGATGGATATTTGTAGGATAAAAATGAGAAAACATCTCTGGCACGCAAAAAATACGAAATGACATTCAACCACCAAATTTAATGAAGTATGGGTCATTTTTTGGATCTGCAGAGTAATGTACTTTGGAGTATGGGTTTTTCCACGAAGCCCATCACCTTGCAGGAGAAATTGAAGGTATTTTATTGGTAGTTAAACTCATAATCATTTTTACCTATGTTTTTGCTTTCTCTTCTTTTGCTTGGCCATTAAAAGCCAGATTTGGCTCATTTGTAAAAGGTTGGATGTTCTTGCTTCTGCAAGCTCTTCTTTTCCCCTTAGCAGGTGGATTTGAAGGAGTTTCAAACCTCCCATGGATATTGTAACACATTTTTTCCTCTTTGTTATTGCAATGTATTGTATCAAATTTGGGCATGATAATGTATGTTCTATGATCAATTTTCAATCCTCTAATGCAGTTATTATTGTCTTCTGATCCTTCATTGCATTTTGGTAATTTGTGCATGTTTTGTTGCTGAAATATTCATGATTTGTGTCTATTTTTGCAAAGAAAGGAGTTCAGCACTCCTTTGGTGTATCACCTCTCTGTTTTTGCTTAGTTTTGTTTCCATTTCCATGTTTCTCTCACCTCTGTCTCCGTAGTAGTTTTAGAGTAGGAATTTTGAACGAAACTCTATAAAATTACATGCATAATGTTTCACCCGATTTCTTAGTTTTCTTAGAAGTACTTGATGAAACAGATAAGGTAAAGGGTGGTAGGAGGAATACCGGTTTGAGACGGTTGAAGGTTTTATGTGCATATATCGAATCCTAAATCAAAGTGATTGTGATACCTTCCTTTTGGCTAGGAGGAACTACCTGTATAAGAATCAAAACAAGACCACCAAAGAGAGTTAAACAATATATGCAGTGGACTGCCTAGCATGTGCTAGATCCTAGAAGTGCGATACTTCCTAGATGGCTATCAATCCACTGTTTAAAACAATTTAATGTTGAAAATAAAGTAAATATTATCCTACTGTAGTTTAATATGATTTAGGCATCTCATACAAATGCAATAGGCTAGATCTAATCTAATAGGCTAGGCTAGAAGGAGATCCAGAGGTCAAGTAGGTTGGTTATAGGTGAATCTGAGCTAACAGGCTAGGTTAGATATAGATCTGAAGGTCAGCTAGGTATTCAAGTAGGTATATGTCGGAAGAATGACGTCAAGCTAGGTGTGGGTCACAAACAGGTGGTTATTACGGCATAGATTAGGCGCTACGAGAGACCGACCATGGTTTTATACAACCGATGATGGTTTTACTATAATCGGCGATGGTTAGAGGGAACCACGAGATGGTTGAGTCGGGAGCTAGTGAAATCACACAGTCCATGTTTTTGGGGTTTGGGGAAAAAGTGGAGTGGATAGAAGATGGGAATTGATCACAGAGGGGGTGTAGATATGTTGTGAAGGTCTAAGGCTACTGAGGAGGTCAAAATAGGAAATTGGGCCAAGTATTAAGATGATGAGGTATGGAAGGTGGCTGCAACTAGAGAGAGGAAATGGACAGAGAGTAAAAGACTAGGTTCTTTTACCACAAAGGCTACAACTGATGATAAGAAAATGAAATAGATGGAAGGAGGATACTTACTCTTCTGTGAGGTACAGGTCTGAAGAATAATGAAGAAGTTGTTGTGTTGGAGGATGCTGGGAAGAGAGCTTCACCATTGTGCCAGTGTATTTGGTTGCCTTTGTTGATCACAAATCAATCTTCGTTCTGTTGTCACATCTAAAGAGATCAAACTTGAGATCAGAATTTTTCTCACAAAACCAACCCATATTACAAAGCTATAAATGGGTCTAAATAGGCCATTTGGTCCATTCCGGTATAACTAGCATCGGTTTAGGGTGAACTGGCATCGGTTTAGGGTGAACTAACATCGGTTTGGGTGAGATATCTCGAGTTGTTCAAAATTTTCCTAGGAAGTTGTTCCGCCATTTGATAAGGGTCTCTTCTTTTCCTCGGGGTGAAAACCGACCTTAGGAGGCTTTTTAAATGTGAGGTGAGGGGATGGGTCTAATGTTAGGTTTTATTTAGGACATTGGTTTAGGGTTTAGGTTAATGGGTCAAATGATGGGGGTGATTAGGTGAGGTGCATTTAATAAAGGCAATTATATTAAATAGATGTGTGAGGGTGGTGAATTAATTTAATGTAAATAATTAAATTAATATGTGTGTGGGAAAAAGGCTATTAACTTAATTAAAATAATTAAATTAATGTGTATGGAGGTAAATGGCATTAATGTAATTAAATTAATTAAATTAAAATGTGTGGGGTGCAGGAGATAGGTGATAAGGTGTTAAGGATGAGGAAGTGATTATAGGTTTTTCTAGGGGACCAAGGTGATTACGACACGATTTCAATGTCTACACATACATCTAAATAGAGGAGTAAGAACCACTTCAACGGAGAGTTTTCTCACCTTGCAAGGCCCCACACCTTAGAGAAAACTCAATGTTGTGCAATCATACTAAATGACCCATTCTGGGACGCATATTTGAAGGTCATTTAGGGGTGTTGTAGATTTGCACTAATAAGGCCCTATAGGATGAATCGAACTTGGGCGTAAATTTCAAGGAAGAGATTGATAAGATGCTTAAGTTTAGAATTATTTAACCAATTAAGGAATCTAAGTGAGTTAGCCCTATGGTTATAAGCATCAAGAAGGATGGGCACATCGGGATATGTGTATACTACGGTGAGATTAATGTTGTATGTGTCATAGATCATTTTCCCACACTATTCACTCGGAGATCCTTGAAGGATTCACATGGAGCAAAATCTATTTTTTTATAAATGGATTTTTAGGATATCATCAGTG
The DNA here is from genome assembly GCA_018340775.1 of Taxus wallichiana var. yunnanensis. Lineage (NCBI taxonomy): Eukaryota > Viridiplantae > Streptophyta > Pinopsida > Cupressales > Taxaceae > Taxus > Taxus wallichiana. The sequence goes on from CM031240.1 coordinate 98,626,818, forward strand.
CATTACATCATTAGACCAAGAAAAGCCCACTTTTACTACCGAGTGGGGAATATTTGCATAAATTGTTATTCCTTTTGGATTTAAGAATGCACTCGTATTTTTGTGCATTGTTTTGTAGGCCTTTCATGAATTTATTCACAAATTTTTTCAAGTTTATTTAGATGACTGGACCATTTATGGCTTGACTAAGGATCACTATGATAATTTGAGGCTAATGTTTTAGAGAAGTAGGAAGTTGATAATTTCTATTAATATTAAGACGTGTATTTTTTCTACACCTTTTGGAACTTTTCTTAGGAACATCATTTACAAGGAGGGATTATTTGTAGAACCAACCAGATAGTTTTGATCTTGGGTGTAGAGGAGCCTACCAATTAAATTGAAGTGCATGGATGTTTTAGGTACATGGGCTATTACATAAAATTTATTAAGGGATATGCAAAGATTTCTACACCTCTAGAAGAGTTGATCAAAGAAAAAGGAAATTTTCATTGGGGTGATGCACAACAACATGAATTTGAGGAATTGAAGGAAAGACTTACCATTGTACCCATCAAGCACTTTCCTTCATGGAACAAACCCTTCCATGTACATGTTGATGCTTCGGTATGGAAATGGCACAATATTGGTGTAACCTAGAGATGGAAATCTAGATCATCCCATATGTTTTTTGAGTAGGAAGTTGACACCAGCAGAGAAGAATTATACTACAACTTAGCATGAGGCATTTTCTATGATCTACGTGCTTCATAAGTTTTGACAATACTTGTTGGCTACACCATTTATTTTCTACACATATCATATGACATTGAAATATTTGGTCAACAAGCCTATTTTACAAGGGCGCATCTACATGTGGATACTTCTTTTTCAGGAGTTTGACTTCACAGTTGTTGTCAAGCTAGGAAAGAGAAATTTCAGGATTGATTACTTATCAAGAATCAATTCTAGTGAGCACATGAAAAATATTGAGGATACAATTCTTGATGTGTAGCTTCTTAGGTTAAATCATGTGCACATAGATTTGGAGGATATAACAGTATTTTTGTGCCCGGATTGGTGCCAAAGGGAATGAAGGCATTTAAAAAAATAAGTTCGATGTATGTATAATGTCTTGTCACTAATTGGAGGTGACTTTTAGAAAATGGGCAGATATGGGGTCTTATGAAAGTGTGTGCTTGAACATGAGTGTGAAGACATTATGGAGGAGACTCATGGTGGAATAGAAGGAGGAAATTATGTAGTTAATGTGACTGTGTGCAAGATCTTATGGTTGTTCTTTAGTGGGAGACATTGTAAAAAGATGTTAAGGATTTCGTGAAAGCATGTGATCATTATCAAAGAATTGAAAAGCCTCGAAGTAGGGATGAGAGGCCCCTTAGACCTATCGCAAGCAAAAACATTTTGAGAAGTGGTTTATTGACTTTGTCGAACCTATTATAGAACCGTGCATAGGACTAGTGCATGCTACATTATTACATGCACCAATTAGCTAAGAAGGTAGCCGAAGTGGAACCTACAAAGGATTTCATACCAACCATAACAACAAGGTTCCTTTGGGAAAAAAATTATTAATAGGTATGGATGTCCATTAAGCTTGACAAGTGATAGAGGAACTCATTTCTTATATGAGACAATCAGAATTCTATTAGCACGCTTTTGATATCACGCCATAAAACCACCCCTTATCACCCTCAAGCTAATGGTAGTGTAAAATATTTAAACAATATTTTAGGACAAAATATTAAGAAGATTTTTGATGTTGGACGAAAGGGTTAGGATGATAAATTGTCAACTATATTTTGGGATTACAAGACCACTTATAAAAAATTGAATAAGGCTACACCATTTCAGTTGGTGTTTGACACAGAGGTGATGCTACCCATGAAAATTCATGTTGCCATCCCTACATATTGCACACATAGGTGGACTAGATGATGAAAAAGTTATAGAAGAGTGCATTGATAAACTGATGTAATTATATGAGTGGTGTGTCATTGCATATTAGATCTAGAAGACTTAGAAGGTGTGATATAAGGCCCAAAATGACAGGCACATTAAGAATAAGATACTTTCATTTGGTAAGATGGTCCTTCTCTATGACTCCAAGTTCTTGCGCCACCCAAGGAAGTTGAAGGTGAATTGGTTGGGACCTTTTATAGTAATAAATATACTTGAATCAAGCACATGTCGATTCATGTGTGTTGGATGACACCATGTTTCCTAAATAATTCAATTGGAGTAGGATGAAGCCCTATTATGAATAAGATTCTCAGTGTTTATAATAAGGCAGTATTGCTAATTAGATTAGGTTTTCATTTCATGCTTTGTTTTTTCATTTTAGTTATTTATTTTCCTTATTTTTTGTAATAAGCATGCTTGCAAGTAAAAATATTATTACTATCTATTGAGATGATGCACAAAGGATCGCACATAGTTTTAGTACGAGGTGAACCAGGTGCAAGTGCACAAAAAGAGATCTTGGTTATGCTTGGAAAAGAGGTGAATTTGATGAAGATTTGTGTGCATTGGTATAAAGATGGGATGTTGATTATAGGGTGTGCACAAAAGGAAGGAAAAAGGTATCATCACATTCGAGAAGGATGGTGATGGTAAAACATTTCTTAGGTTAATGACCACTTGAGGAAAAGGTCGTTGAGTGTAAAATGATGTAGGTAGCAACAAGATGAACTACTTTGTATATGGCGCAAAGGATTATATAATGTAGCACAAGGAAGAACATGTAAAGAGGTATGTGGATTGGGAAGTATTGACCGTGCTAGAAGGTTATTGCGAGTGCACAAAAGAAAGCAGAGGAAAAAGTTTGAAAAAGTAGAAAAACGTGATTAAAGTGGCAGTAAAATGGTAGTTGATGAGAAATTAATGCATTAAAATTTTGGAAACGTATAAAAGGGGTGTCGGGATAATTCATTCTCACCTTACCTTGTGAATAAATTAGGCATTTGCGAAGAGTGAATTGGTGCATTTTTATACAAATCTATGTGCGAACCTAAAAGATTGACCTGAACCAAATCAAAGTGAGAACATGGAAAAGTAGGAGAGCTACTTTAGAAGGAATTTTGAGGCTTGAAGGCAGCATGGAAGTTTATTTGTGACAAAATAATGGTTTCCACAATTCTCTAGATAGGGTTTGAAAAATTAGGCCACATATTCGATTAAAGATAACAGGGTAAGAAGGATATTTGGAGAGATGATTGGAAATAAGGGATTATAGGAACCTAAGGTAAATAAGAGTAATATTTTAGAAGTTAGGATTTCTACACAACATGGCACCAAGGAGACTAGAAACCATGTCACCAAAGGTGAAGGGAAAGGGCAAGGTGAAACCAATGACAGAGGAGGTACAAGAAGAGTGGAATTAAAAAATGAAACACGGAAGGTGTCATTATGGGGTAGGATTGGGTTTCCATGTTAAGAAGATTATTGTTAGTTATTTCAACCATTGTTTAGATTCCAACGAGTGATAAATATAAATTGGGTTGATTTGGAGAATGAGTGAGGAGACTGCAGATAATAATCCCATATATGATGATAAGGGATGTCATGTTTTGAGCAAAGCATGGATCCCTTAAACTCTATGAGCTACACTATTTCGGTAATCCTAAGAAACTTTATCAAAGGCTTATATCGTGAGTCCACAAGGAATATTTATATTTTCGGGAAGAAGGATGTGCCTTATTGTGTACTTGATTGGAAACTTTAATGGTCTCTAAAGCTCAGGCGCAGAAATTGCTACTAACTTAGAGGATGATGATGGGGTGAAGATCACTGCCACCCCCTTGAATTATCAAAGTGAGGATGACACACAATAGATATCATAAAGCTTATTGATTTGTTGTTGTCAAAATGGTCGTGGGACTTATCAAAAAGTTAGGGGAGAAAATATATAATCTGTTGTATTTATTTTTAAGAAATTATAGAGGAAGTGCATATGGGAGAAAATATAACTTTTGGAGATATCCTAATTTTTATTGTCTTCCTAGAGATAAGGATGTCAAATGAGCCAAATGAGAAAATGAGGAAGTTCCCCTCAAAATACAAGTCCCCTGTAAAGAGGCTTGCCAACTATATGTGCAAAGGGATCGATAATGCACAAAAGTTAAGGGTTGACATATGGTATAAACAAATGTGTGAAGTGTTTGGATAGGAGTGGGGCATTATGAGAAAGTTACCTTCTGAATTGGAAGGGAAGGTAGAGTTTTTTGTGTATCAACATTTTTTCCTTGGAATATTTTATTTGAATAATGGAACAAATATTCCTTAGTGAAAAATCACATTTTCCATTACAAAGTGTGATACTTCCAAGCATCAATGAATATGTTCACGAAGCACGCAAGCTAAATTTTGATGTAGACAAGATAAATTTTTAATTTCATACGCTGCGCAAGATGTATGTCTTTCCTAGAAAGGGAACATATGTGGAAAAAATTATATTGGATGATATCAATATTAACTCCTTACTTTAGCAATTGCAAATCATGAGGTCGCAAAGGTCTATATTTATTTTAAGTTGAGAATGGTTGATGGTAAGTATGTGGAAAATGAATTAAAGGTCCCTAAAGCACATAAGGGAAGAAAAATAGCGGGAACAAAGAGAACCTGTGAAGAGACTCCTCCCCTTAGGTAATAATAAGAAGAATAAGACATTCAAGGAGAGGAGTGATGCGAGGAAATCGAGAAAGTCACAGTACATCTGATGCGACACCTGTAAATTACCAAAAAGTCCAAGACCCAAAAATTAGATACACATGAAGAAGAAACCCAATATGGTTTCAAGAAAAGAAACCGAGGAGGGAGAGAAGTCTAGAGAGGAGATGCATCTCATTTCTCCACTAATTCACTGATCTGGAGGATTCGAAGTGGAAGAACACAACACATGTCATGAGAAGGAAACATGGGTGAATGAAGAAGCAAAAGGGCCCAAAAATAATGATGAATAAGGCCATGGAAAACCTATTACACAAGGTATAGGAGGAGGGCATGAGGAATAAGAGTGTGATGTCGAACACAATATTGAGTATGAGGTTGGGTGTGATGAAGAAGAAGAAAAGAAGTAATATGAAGGAGATACAAGAACATGAGGGTCCTTGCACTAGATATACCGATGAATCTCCATGGAACAAGGAGAAAGACAAAGTGTACACTCCATAATCATATAATGCATTATATTGATGATCCTTCAAATTTTTACATACATGATATAAGATTTTAGTGACCATAGAGAATCTCTTCTATTGATCATTATTTGACAAGCATGAGGATCTTAGATGAGCCATAAATATTCTCTCTTGAGAATATCAATTGGATATGGAGGAGCCATTTTTCAAGCTTAGTGTATAGGAAAGATCTGAAACACAAATTAAATTGTCTCCTTGAGAGGCTTATCCCATGGTCGATGTATAGCTTATTACATATGAGGAGGTGTGTAACATGCTAAATAAATTATTATCAAGTGGGGATAATAATCTTTGATAAATATTGTATGATAAAGAGATTGCATGATGATATAGCTGAGAAAGATAAAATCATTGTGCATATGAAACAAGAAGGGAAGAGAAGGTACAGACATGCATGACATACACCAAGGCATAATTCATTGTAGATACTATCACCATTGTGCACCATGATCTTGTTGAGCAAGCCCAAGCCACATATGAGATGACACTACATTATTTAGAGAACTTGGTGTGTATGCTCATGCATGAGAAAAAGATCATAAAAATAAGAGCCATAAAAGAAGAAGTGGACTGACAAAGGAAGGATGATAGGGAGAAGATAGCATGCACAATTGGATTTTGAGGAAAACAAAGCCCCGTAAAGGGAATAATTTTTATTTCATAGTTGTATATATTTTGATCAAGTGGTGAGCACACTGGGGATCATGATGAAGCCGAGTTGAAATAAATGTAGGAAAGAATGAATAACAATAGGGCCAAGTGAGAAATAATGTTAAAAGAGGTAAAACATAAGAGGGATCTCCTTTCTTAAATGAAGGCCACATTCAAGGAAAGAATAAAGGAAATATTACCTCAAGTGACACGCAAGATGGATGCGTTATATGATGTGAGATCACAATTAAAAAAATTGATTGTAGAACATAACAGAAAATTTATGAGTTGACACCCCCACAAGTGCCTAAAATTTTGGATGTTGCTCTAGTTAAAGTAACAAATGAATATGAGGGATGAAGGGAGTAAGAGGAAAATTTAAATATGTAATTACATAGATCCTCCCAGGAAGGAACATATGCAAATTCTTTGATTCTTTTGTGTAATCCATATTATTTCATTGATTCATTCTTCAATACATTCTTTAGATTCAAGAATTCTTTGGAGAAGAATCATTTTAGTCGGTGTTGCTAAGGACGGAAAACATACCTAGTGTGGGGTAATGTTGGTTGGGAAAATGCTAAGGAGTAGATTCAAAATGTGTAGGAAGGAATGCATATGACTAGTTAAGGATGGCACGTAGAAGGGCACACGTGGATTGAAAAATGGTTGCACATGGGATTGGACGCACACACTTGAATAAGTACAGGACTTAGCTGATTTTTTGAGGATAGGCTAAAATTTTACTTGGAGTATTGATCATGCAAACAGGAAAAGCATGTAGACTTGGAATTTAATTAAAGTCTATTTTGGGGAAAAGTACATGCATATCTTGGATTAAAGCAAATTTGTGATATGGCTAATATTAGGATTACATCAAGTCTTATTTATAGAATGATCTATTATTATCTATTTTGAAAAATCATGTATGTAGTTTATTTTTGGGCACACCTATTATTATGAGGGTGCATGGCTAGTGAAGGAAATTACCCATCCCTATAAATACTTGATGAATGGCTTGTTTTATGGATCAATTATTTTTTTAGATTATGTTGCTCTCTAGGGCTTCATGTGTGTGCACTTGTATCTACACATATTTGTAATGATTTATTACGTATTCAACTTACTTGTTATGTAATGAATTCATTTTACAATGGATAATTGTGGTTGGATCCGTGTTGTTGATATGTCTAAGTTTGGTAATTTAACATTTCAATTGTTCTTGATTAATGTCTAAGTTGTTATGTTTCCTTATGACATGTGTTTCCAAGATAATGAGAATGAGTTGATTAAGTTTGTATGAATGAAAAATTGGTTAATTATCATGAAAACTATAGATTCTAACATCTTGACAATAAAACACAAAGTAGGGACCTGGTAGTTATGTGTGCTTTGGGTGAGTGTTCAATTATGATTGAATGAGGCATCAATGTTGTAGACACCAAAACTAGGTCACACTCCCCTTGGTCCCTTTTACCCCACATTAATATTAGTTTAATTATTTATAATTAAATTAATACTCATCCTCACTTCATTCATTATTTAATTACCTTTATTCAAACTAATTTCCACCTCACCTAGACACCTTAGCCCACCACCTCACCTAGACACCTCATCATGGACCTATTCTTAGCATGTTTCCTAACTAACTAGGACTCAACCTTTTCTTACTTTAATTAACCAAGACTTATTCTAACCCTAAAATCACATGCATATTATCCCTCTAACCACATTCCCACTTAATAAAACATAACATTCCATTTTGATCCATGAGTATAGATAGAGCTGGCCCAACTGATTACCGATATCTGTCATTTTTAGTAAACCTAGGATTTCCCACCTTAACCGACGCCAATCAACCCTAAACTGACATCAGTCACCCTAAACCATCGTTGGTTACCATATATTCATTTTGGTAACCTTGTTTGAGAGGTTGGCCACATTCTTAAGTTTTGGAATGAAGGAGATCTACATGCAAGCAAGAACCAGAGCCCTTTCACACATCCAGACAACCATAGCCAACACCAAGATGGATCTCGAAGGTATTTACATTCATGGTAGCATTCCGGGAAGCACTACTATAGCACTAAGCACCATTCCACAAATCAACCATCACCATCATCCAGCCATTAAATCTGCAAACACCAGTAAGTGTATCTCTAACCTGCATCATTTCATACTTATTCAGATTACAAAGTTTCTTCATCTTTGTTTATCAAAGCATCTATTTGCATTTTTCATCCCACCCTTGTTACCTTCCTATGAATCCAACCATTCCATCACCCAAAATCATTTAATCATCCACACTTGATCTCTAAATACACCCAGCACCATTGCAAACCTAGCCATTTTCCCCAGACTCACTGTCTTACCTCAAAAATTTCCCAAAACCCAGTTTATTGAATTTCTACCATCACCAGTTCCCTCTTAATTGTTGTCGTTCATACCTCACCGATGTCAGTCTTTGTATTTGGTAATCCTGCCAATAATAAAATCTTTAAAAACCCACATCTAAGAAACCTAAGTTACCCAGAATATGACCACGAATTGTCTTAGCACCTTGACTACCTACCCTACTTCCAAATTTGACCATAACCTAGCCTATTATATTAGATTTGCTATTGTATCTGGATGAGATACCTAAATCATATCAAATATAGTAGGAGTTTATTTATTCACATTATTTCTTATATTAAATTGTATTAAACAGTGGGTTGACTATCACCAAGGAAGTAGCACACTTTGAGGATCTAGCACATGTTAAGAATCCCACTTTGACATATATTGTTTAACTCTCTTTTGTGGTCTTGTTATGTATTTCAGGTAGTTCCTCCTAGACAAAATAAAATCTCACATCAACATTGGATCAAGAATTTAGAATGCACACAGGATATTTAAACCTGACCATCACAATAGGTATTCCTCCTTGGCCCATCACCTTATCTATTTCATCAAATCCATAAAGAAAGTGGTGAAACATTTTGGCACACCGGTGGGACCCATCAAGGGTTATTTTGCATTTTATTCATTCCTAGGTGAAATTTGTGTGTTTGTTTCCCTTTTGAAAAGCTTCCACATTAATTTTCTTCTTTGGAATCTTCCCCCTCTTTCTATTGTCTAAAAGCAATCATGTTTTTGGTGCTATAAAAATAATACATCTTTCTTTCATTAGCATTGCATTAGTGAAAGAACATCCCTCTTCATGTTCATCACTTGCTACATCAAATATCACATTTTGATTTGGGTTTAAAACACTTGCATGGCATTCTAATTTGTTGCATTATATCTCACATTAAAATTGAGGGAAACCTATATGCTGGAAGTCATGACCAACTGATGGTTGACACAACTGAATCATAGAAAGCACATTTCTCTCTTCTCTCTCTTTTCCAAACTACAAAAATTGGAATTTACACATTTTCTTAAACAACATCCCACCTTAAAGAAGTTTTCAATGATCACATGATCGGAGGATTGAAGGTGGACACCCAAGTAGTTATCTTTGTCCAATCACCCATCGAGAAAATCCCGCCACCACCAAAACATAACATGAAACCTCATCTTTAGAATTTCCTTCTTCGTAGGAAGCCTTCCCAACCAAAAATTCTATTCGAATTCATGAGTCGATCTTTAAATAACATAACTTGCGTTTTGAGGCGTGAGGTCATATTCTCCATTTTTCTTTCCTTTCACACTCCATAATCATAGTTGGTGTATTCTGACTATTTTTGAGTGTGTCAGGACTTATTTTTTTACCATATCTAGAATTCTGGGTTGGTGTCTCATTCAACTTTAATTCACAGAAATAAAATTTTCTTCATTCTACAGATTTCATAGTAACCGGCATCGGTTTACATCGTAGTCATTGGTTTATCGACCGAAGTATTGGTTCCATGTGCTTTTGGTTAGTTTACCCAAAGAGAACTCATCTCATCTTCTTCTCTATTTAAAATATCTAGATATCACCATATCCTCTATATTTTGATATTATTGACTAAATATAGCTTCCCTAGTTGAATTTTCCCAATTTCTATTTCACTTGCTCAAATTGTTACTTTTCCACAATAAGCGCATCATTCTTCGTGACCATCATTAGTTGGCCTAACTTGACTTGATCCATCTATTTTGATTGTTAATCAAAGAACCTTCCAATTTACCTCTCATAATTAATTCTTTTCCATCTCTATTATTTTCTTTGTCATTTACATAATACAATCTTACCATGGAAAAACTTATTCACATGGTCTTGACTCATAGCCAAACTAACACCCTCATATTTCATGCTAGCCATTAGCCACTCCTACCTAGTCCATCACTACCATCCATCCTGTCACCTATGGATCCGACTCAACCTATCCCCATTTCTACCGGCGACGAGGAGTTTGCAAGATTCTGCATCGAACCCCACATCCCTACAATACTATCTCACCCACTCATCCACCTAGGTCTCCTCAAGACAATTAATATACAACATGCTCGTATCTATCCCTCCTTCTCTCGCCCCCACCTCTACGTCAGCTAGCACTAGCTCGGTGCTACCGTCATCGACTTTACCACTTCTAGTGTCTCGGCTAAGTCCCACAGTTGCTATAACTACAAAGCATCGATGTCATCTATCACAACTACGACGTCATTGGATCCTCTAACAACCACCTTAAGTATAGCCCCATCTGCACCCGCTACCTCACATATACCTATTACATCATAACCACCTCTAGTGTCAGCAACCTACACCCCTTTCCATAATCTCATCCTTTCTATCCCACATTCCTTACCCCCAATCACCACTAGAGTTGTTACAACTACCCCACCTACTTACACATATTACCAACAACCCCTTACCTCTTCTATCGCTTATTCGACTATGTGAAACCTACATCTATTCCTCTTACACATTTCTCATACTCAACACCACCATACACTAACATACCACCCACCTCATACATTTAGAATCAACCCCCTTTTTTTGCAGGGGGCACCCATTCATCACAACCTACCAATGACCTCATTAAAATGATGATGGAAAGATGGACCTTAGAATCATATGTTTTTGGCTCCCATAATTCTTTAACTTATGATGAAATTTGTAATGATCCTATACATCCATCTATTCCCATTCACCCCTATCCTCTGCATTGGGAAATCCCTAAATTCAATCGCTTCAACAATAAAGAAGACCCGTAACAACACTTGTGGTTGTTCAAAAATTGTTCCTACCTAGTCTCCCATGATGATGATTTGCTCCTATGAACCTTGCCAATGTCCTTGACATGACCAACATTGGATTGGTATAGTGGACTACTTAGACATTCCATTTATTCCTTTAATCAAGTAGCCCAAGCTTTCTTAGACCAGTTTTCAATCAATGTTATTAAGAAAGTCACCATGACCGATCTTTATTCAACCCAACAGTATGAAGATGAATCTATCATAGATTTAGTTTCCGCTGATGGAATCTTATCAACCAATTAACATTCCGAGATACCTCAGACTGAAATTATTGAGTTATTCACTAGATCTTGTGCCAGACACATATCTCCAACTCTGTAGGTACAAACCTTCCGAACCTTTGATGAAGCGTTCACCATGGCATGAAAGCTAGAAATTTGTGTCATTAAAGAAAAGAAAATCCAATTACAAAACAAAAATCCCTGTTCAAATCAAATGATTCTTCTTCATCTTCAAAACCTCAAAATAAATATTCAAATCCCAAAGGATCTTCCAACACACGGTAGTCCTCAAGGAAGGACCATCTCATCCTTCTAATCAAGCCCAACCTTCTTCCAATCTTTCCCCTATTAGGACCTTTCGGCTTCAACAAAGTAGTAGTGGAAGTACACTTCAATTGGAGAGACCTATTCTTCAATCTTGGAAAAACTTCTTAAATTTGGAGCCATTACACTTCCTCCCATAAAACCTCATATAGGTTTCAATCCTTCCCATCCTATGCCTACATGGTATAAATAACACGACTATTGTAATTATCATCATGTCAAAGGCCATAGTGATGGTAACTACATAACTTTCAAGAACATTTTCCAAGAGATGATAGATAATGGAGACCTTGTTGTGGACAACCTGAATGCACCAACAAATCAAAATATTCACATATTTAAAAATCCATTCCCTAATCGTAAACTTTCATCTAATCAAAATAGTGAACCTTCATCTAGTGACAAAATTTCGTGAAGTCCACACATTTTTTGATATCGTACCAACCATTCCTCAAATCTCACATATTTCATCTATTGAGGAAATTCTAGCACTATATCCCCTACCCACAGAGGAGCATACCTCTTCTACTCCTTCACCCACAGAGGAGTCCCCCTCATCTCCCCCCGCTCTCACAGAGGAACCCACACTTTCCACATATGCCATTTCACCATCTACTTTACAAACTACCAAACAGTCAACATTGTTAATTCTCCCATCCACAGGAGAATCATCATCATCTTCTCCTCCACCAAGGGAGAAGTCTACCTCACCACACCTATTATCTCTCCTACCCATGGGAGACTCGTCAGACATGCCACTACCTATTAGGGGAAGTTATCCCTCAGCATCCCAGGACCCCATTGATATGATCTTGACTCTTTTACCCATAAAGTTCAAGGCTAGCCAATTCCCTATCTCACAGACATATTTTATAGGGATTTCCACCAAACCAACTCCATCCTCTTCTTCAGTAGTCCCATTTTCATGGCTGGCCGATCACTTGGATTACGTTGATAACTCCATGCTCTAGGGATGTCTTTGACTCCCCTTTTTGACCCAAATGAAAATGTTTCCTGAAGATACTTCCACAATCTACCCAAGGGTATTTTTAGCAACCAGATCAACATTGACCATGCCTATTGAAATGAATTATTCTTCATCATCCCTACCTACATCTAAACCTCTACCCACAACTAAAGTCATTCCCAAACCTAAAATCCTACCCACACCTCTCTCCTCACCCATAGCTAGACCCATCACTACCTTGGGTGTCATGCCAACATCAATCCTTACTCACCCACCTGTCAAACTAGACTTAGAAGCATCATCTCAAACCCACACCAACATTATCCCTCCACCTAAAAAGAAAACCCAACCTCCTAGGCCACATACACCATTCTCGCCTACCACACATTTGTCACCTTCCCCATTTCGGTCCATCTTAAGGCCCCATTCATCAACCCTAATACAACAATCTCCTACCCAAGGCCAGTCAAAAGCTAAACAACCTACTACTGCATCACAAGCCTTTGTTACTCCTCATTCACCCAAAAACCAAATACCCTCGCCCTCACCCGTGCACTTCTTACCACCTATACCTCCACCAGTTACTTTCACCCTTACCTTACCTATACGACTTCAACCCATGCCATCTACCCAACCTCTACAAACCACCTTCACCATAACTCGGTTGTCCCCTTGGGTAACCCATCCTCTTCCACCATCTTCTTTCCCTTCTACATCCCATACTCTTGTGTCACATTTACCCAAGAAGGTGCAACCCAAAGATAAGAATCCAATACCCTCCAATAAGGTAGTCAAACCAACGAAACCTTCCATCACCAACTCTTCTACCTCACCTTTACCCAAGTAAATTCTAGCAAAATATAATACCATACCACTTACCAAACCAAGTAGACCGACCCATTCCCCACACCAGTAAATCCTCTACCCTCGTGATCATCCACACCTTTACCAAAACCCATACTCACTTCCCATTGTGATCCATTAGGGGGTCCTACACCAACATTTTAACTAATCTCTTACTGAGGACTTCCGTCATCACATTACCGCCACTTTGACCTTATGATCCTCTCAAACCCAAACTAAAAGGGTTTGATGAAACCAATATTTGTGCCTATCATCGTGTGCTAATACATGATGTAGAAAATTGTATGGATCGAATATGTTCTTCTCCAAATTTTTCCTCGTGAACAAAATTTTGATTACGACAACCTTCTTGATGAGGAGCATGTTCCACCATCACCTATCACCACATATCATTGTCCTTTCTTGATTCAAATGACCAAGTATCTCCATCCCCACAACCATTTTATCCACCTCCAAAGTTTGAGATCAACATGGTCCGTATTAGAGAGTTGGTCAAATCACTACCCAAATGTTAGTGCACCCTACTTATTTCACAAGGCTCTTATCCACCGTTATGGTTTTTCCCTCATGCCATTACACATTTCATGGCACACCCTCTCCATCCACCTCCCCTCATATTAACATGGTTCACGTTGTCACCCACGCTCAGAAAGAAAAAGGAAAAGAAAAATAAACTAGCCCATCAACCAATCCCGTGCCCAATATAACATCTCGCACCCATTCCCAAAATTACCATCCACTGAGACCTACATACCCTATCTCTAACAGGGGTCACCCATCATGCAATGATAAAATAATTACATAATTCTCCTCTAAATATGTATTTGCATATCTCGTCCAAACTTCGAATTTCATACACAAGCCCTTATCGAGGTTTTACAATCCATTGAAGTTTTACCCAATGACCCCACACCAGTGGCCTCCATTATTACCCTTCACCATGTGGCCTCACTTACCAATAAATATCCTTCTTCTACACCCATGCCCACTCCTCAAGTCAGCGCCCTCATCTTCTCTAATGAGGAGATTATACCTCACCAGTCAAATGAACCTAATCCCACCATTTTCATTTCTATCTATATCGATAACATATGTGTACGATGCATCATGATAGATTGTGGTGCTAGCATTAACAACATCTCCTCCCACATGTACAATTGAATGCATATCCCTTCTAATTATATGCATAATAACCCCATTATGTTGTTCTCCTTCAACGATGCCATTACCTCCACCCTTGGCACCATTATCCTTCATGTTCACGTAGGCCCTCACACTGTCCTAGAACTATTCTATGTCTTATAGGGGGAGTTCCAAGATTATAACTTATTTCTCAAAAGACCTTGGATTCACATCATGGGTTGTATCCATTCAACTTTACACTGGTGTGTAAAATTCAAACATGCAAGACATAACTATACCATCCCCGCCGACCCATCGCCATTCAAAACTTGTAACATGTTATACTAGCTTCTCTTTGGTTAAGGCATTTCCCACTACCCCTACTTCTCCTTCACCCATGACCCCATCCACCAATGTTGTCACCACCTATCCCGCATCTAACTCTTCTATTCCTACTACCGCCTTAGCCTTTGTTGTTGAACCCTCTACTTCCCAACCAACCACTAGCCCTCCTGCCTAGTCATCTATTGAGTTGTCTATCCTTGCCACCCACATATTGATTATTGATCCCTTAGAAGGATTTTTCCAATGCCTCGCTATTGGGAAGTACCACCTATATAATATCAACACATTTCTCACTCCACAAGATTATGTGAACTGCACATGAGCACCCTAGTTATGAATACAACGTAGGTGAAGTCTTTCCTTGTGGCCCTCCCCACCTTCACACTAATCTAATGTATGGAACTACCACTTATTCATCCGAACCTCCATCCCAAACATGACCATTTTTGTCGACCTCCAATCCCTTACTAACCACTGCTTCACCCACACTTTATTTCACCATTGCGCATGGAATGGATTTGGATTCAGTTTTTATGAACAAAGCCATCATACTATCATTTCATGTACCACCCGTAAACACATCGATCATAGTGGTATTAGCTTTTCCGCCAGATGCCTTCCAAGAAGGCCCATGTTGACCTCATTGAGGAAAAAAATTTCTCCACCCCATTCACCAACATCACCATCTTCACCCATGGAGTCCATAGATCTCGAATCTATTCCTCCTAACATTTTTTTGTAAACAAGATTTCCCTTGGACCTCTGACCTATCAACATGATGGCAAGGTTCCTTCTTTTCTACCCTTCATGTATCTGACGTGATTGATGATGATACACCTTATACTAACGTCATTCAATGTCAAGACGATGAGTCCATCTTCACCTACCTTGGTGCGAGAAGATTCTTATATTCACCGAGTCATTACCTTTTGAGATGTAAAACATGTTGAGCGAATCACCTATTGAAATCAACATTAGTACTCAAGATGACCCACACATTCTAAAGATATGTTAATCTTTAGATATCTTTGTTGAACAAGAAGCTTTTGCTTCTTTCCTCTAGAACCATATCAATGCTTTTGCTTGGCCTTATTATGATATGCCCAGTATTGACCCAAAAATCATGGTCCACAATATCATAACCATTCTTGATGCCAAACCCATAAAACAAAAGCTGTAGAAAATGCATCCTTGCATTACTCTTCTTGTCAAAGAAGAACTTCAGCACCTTCTCTTGGTTTCCTTTATCCTACCCATTGACTATCCCTAATGGATTTCTAACATTGTCCCTATCACGAAAGTGACAAGGGGACTCCGCATTTGAGCAGATTTACGTGAACTCAACCTCACTTTCCTAAAGATGAATTTCCTCTACTAGGTATTTGACCAACTAGTTGATCTCACTACTACCCGCCATGAGATTTTATAACTCATGGATGGTTTCTCAGTTATAATCAAATACGACTTTCTCCGTAAGATCAACACAAAACTCCTTCATCACTCCTTTGGGGACCTTCATTTATCGATTCATGCCTTTTGTCCTTAAAAATGCTAGTGCTACACATCAGCGAGCCATGAATTATATCTTCCATGACATCATGCATCACATATTGGAATATTACATAGATGACCTTCTTACAGATCAAACAATGGACCGAACACTGACAGTCCTTAAGGTCAACTTTGACCGCCTCATCAAGTATTATGTTCACCTTCAACCTAAGAAGCATGTCTTTGCGGTACTTTTAGGAAAAATCCTTGGTTTCATTGTTTCTTTACGTGTCATAGAAGTCAATCCTCCTAAATTTAAGGTTATTCTTGAAATTCCTCCCCCTACTAATCTCTTTCAACTTTGAAGCTTGCGAGGTAAGTTACAATCCATCCATTGTTTTATCTCATAGATTTTCAACCATTGTCAACCATTTCACCATCTCCTCAAGAAGGACGTAACATTCAAATGGGATGATAAATGCCACAAAGCCTTTGATGCCTTAAAACAATACCATCTATAACCACCGCTGCTCATTCCTCCTAAGGATTACCAACCCTTTTACCTATACTTTTCTCGCTACCAACCAATTCTTAGGTGTCATGCTTCCTCATCGTGATGAAAAACACAGAATAAGTAGTTTATTACATAAGTTGTACCCTTTTGGACTATGAAACTAGGTACACCCATGCTGAAAAAAATTTCTTAGCCTTAGTTTTTGTCACCACTAAACTACGTCATTACCTACTCAACCACAAAACCTTTTTGTCACTAACACTGACCCTCTACATTATATGTATGCCAAAACCTACCAACATCAGCGTGTTGCATGTTGGCTCATGCTTCTTGCCAACCTTGACCTCAAATTCATCCATCAAAAGTCTATCAAAGGCCAAGCCATTGTTGACCAACTGGAAGACACACCTCTTTTTAGAAATCAACCCTCTAACTTCGATTTCCCTGATGAATCCATTTTTACCCTCTCCTTGGATGATACCACTTATCAAATGACCCTCTTCTTTGATGGTTCCAAATGTCAGCGTAGGGGTGGTGTAGGTGTTATCCTCATTCCTCTTTGTGGTGAACCCATGTCATTATCTTTCAAACTAGATTTTGAGTGTACTAACAACAAAATCGCGATTATGAAGCACTCGTACTAGGCCTTCAAACTGCCATATCCCTAGATATTAAATCAATTAATATATTTAGTGATTCACAACTAGTTGTAAACCAATTCAATGGTATTTCCTAGTGTCGTAATGAAATACTAAAAAAGTACAAATGTCATGTCAACACACATTTGACTACCTTTGATTGTTACGAAATTCAAACCACCCCACATTCTACTAATAAATTTGTGGATACCATGTCCTATCTCGGCTTCCTAGATACTGCTTCACCTACTAACTCCAAAATCTTTGTCACAATACAAAGGTTACAATCAGCCTCTTATCTATCTTGAGAGGTCAACTCTATCGAAACCGTTGCACCTGACCCACATGACCTTTAGTATAAGTAGTTTGCATACTACCTTTCCCTTTCCATTATACCTCCCGATCTCACTTGTAATGGACAACGTGCCTTTCTTAAAAGTATTTCTCTTTATGTCATCATGGGTGGTCTCCTTTATAAGAGTGGATTTTTTGGTGTTCTCTTACTATTCCTTATAATTTTGAAATTCCCTACACCATCAAGGAAGTTCACGACAAAATTTGTGGACGCCACTTTATTGGTTTAGCTATCATTAAATGCATTCTTTGCCTTGGCTATTACTAGCCAACCTTAAACCATGAATTTTGTGACTATGTCAAATGTTGTGTGAAATTCTAGCAACATGCTAATCTTCATCACACACCTAGTCATGCCTTACAGGTCACACGATACCTTTGACCTTTCTCTCAATGGGGTTTGGATCTCGGAGAGATCAATCCTCATTCTTCACAATGCCATCAATGGATTATAACTGCTACTATTGAATATTACACTAAATGGGTAGAATCCATTCCCCTCATTTCTACAAAATTTGAGAAGATATGTGAATTCATCAACCATCACATCATTTGTCGCTTTGGTGTCCCTCACCATCTCATCACTAATAACAGAAAACAATTCAAAAATAAAACCCTACGAAATTTGTGTGATGCTTTTGGCATTCAACTCATTTTCTTGCCACCTTATTACCCACAAACATGAAAGTAGTTGATGATAGTTGGGAAGGATTGGCATGCACACATTTCTTTCTCCTTATGGGTTTATCATACTAGTATTCACACTTTGACTGTTTCCATACCATTTTCTCTAGTCTATGGTACCAAGGCTTTCTTGCCTCTCAAATTCCAAATTCCATCTCTCCACGTCTCACTACAAGACATGCTCAATGACGATGAATTTCACCAGGACCGTTTAGCACAACTTGATTTATTAGATGAACGTTGTCTCAATGCTCTTGACCATCTCCAAATCTACAAAAAACATATCAAATGTGTCCACGAAAGGACCTTCCGAGTCGGTAACCTCGTCTGAAGGAAAATCAACATGTTACTAAAGAAGAGAAAATTAAATGGGGAAAATTTTCTCCTAATTGGCTTGGACCCTATATCGTTACTCATGCCTATGGATCAGGTGCTTATCATTTGTCTTCACTCGAAGGTAAACCCAAACTTGAGCCCCTCAATGCCTTGCATATTTGACCATTTTATTATTGAAATCAAGTCCTATATCACCTTCTATCTATTGACCACTCATCCCTTGAGCGTTTTTCACCTTCCATGTTACCCATTTTGAGGATCAATGACTAAACAAGAATCATGTGATTACCTATCACCTCGGCCTTATCTTCAATATGAGTATTGCGTGACTCTACTCATAGCATGATTCTCATGGATACTTTTTTCTTTTTCAAAGATGGAATCCCATGGTCATTCGTCACTTAAAACCATCTCTTTCATAGTTATCCTATGTATACTATGGTTTTGTCTTACGAACAAGAACCTAATCTTCCTCTATAGTCTTTTCTATGACTTAAACGTCCAAAAATAAAATGGGATTCAACTACTTGAGTCAAACTTCTAGCAAAAAGATGACTCCCTCAAAAGGACATCTCTTATCTCACCGTTATAAATAGACTGCTCCCTCAAAGGAAAACTATATAAATTCATTATAAAAATACAATAAAATGTTCAGAAGCTTCCCGCATTGATCAACTTCACAAAGACTTCAAGGAGATAATATACTCATCCCATATAGACTTCTCAATCAGTCTATAAAAAAAAACAAATGAAGAAAATGATAACTTTTTTTTCATGGACTTGTCTATTTATGAGGACGGGTTTCTTGCCCAAGTAAACATACCATTGCACACTAAGTTACGCTAAACCATCCACGTTCACCTCATTTCCTTTTCACCCTAATTTTCTCTCTCCTCAAGGGACTTGATGTAACTGTGACATTTCATGATCATGTGACTTTCTTCACCCTTAGAATAGTCCATTATGTACGCCTTTAGGGTCTTACGTTCATAATCCCATCTTAGGTATGGTAGACTCATTAGGTTTCTTATCAATTAATTGACTCTTTAACCACCTCTTACCGTTCACCTTCCTCATTACTTATTGATTATCCTATACAGGACCAAACCATCGACACCTACATTTAAATGGCTCAACCATGCCTGTCACCTAAGACTCATCCATGCCTATCACCTAAGAATCAACCATGCATATCACCTAAGACTCAACCATGCCTATGACCTAAACTCAATCATACCTAAAACCTACCAACCCATTCCTCTATCTCATCACATTCTTCCCTAGCTTATGGGATAACTACATTGGTCCGAGACTCCTTTTCATTGGGGCTATGTAGGTAGTACAGACACTCGAGGGCATGGGGTCGTTGGAGGTTATCTTGGCCACCCTTTACCCTAACCAATTTCCCTTCACTTTCCTATTCACGTTATACCTTAGTTTCCATTTTATATCAACAATTGAAAATTAAACCAAGCATGAACCAATTAACAAACATTTTTTTCACTTCATCATATCATTCATTTATCATTTTTATATTTTCACCATAGAAAATATTTGGAAATTTAAACCATAACATGCATAAACATCACCATTTGTCTCCCATGTTACCAACAACTTGGAACTTAAATCGAAATCATAAACCATGACTCAACCATGCATATGACCTAACTCCACCATCACCTAAACCAACCTAACTCCACCATGCTTAATTGATTTGACTCCACCATCACCTAAACCAACTGAATCCACCATGCCTTAGTGACCTAACTCCATCATGCCTAAACTAACCTCACTCAATCATGCCTATGACCTTGACTCAATCATACCTAATCCACCTAGTTTCCATCACATAAACAATAACACTAGAAATTACACACATAAGCACAACATCATACCATAAATATCACCATCTCTATAAAAATCATCAAGATCTTTTGTGTTCTTACATATGTGCACAAACATAAATTCAATACACATGATTCCCATATATAGGCTCAACATATTCAAAGACGCAGCGGTGGCATAATACTCAAAATCTCAAAAACTCTCATGTACATCCTTGCTATCTTCGGCACGTAGGCCAATATAAATAAAAATATACAAAAATCTATATCCTGAACATATAGGGTGACTAATCATCACCCCACCTAATGTCCATGCCAGTCTCATCTATCTCCTCCTCCTCCACCCCAATGTGGCAACCTCCTAGCATATCTCTACCTCGTATGGGTCTCACTTAAGCCTCTACCGATCCGTAACCAGGCCGGCATCCTTGAACTTGTTTCCTTTCCTTAACCATATCTCTGGGCTCGCTGGACTCGTCCATACTCTCGCACTATGTGTGTGAGATCTGGTCCTCTCACTCAAGGTATGTTGTGCTTTGTACTCTGCATATGAGGGGACATCTATCCTCATGGTTTTTAGAAGGTTACGATAATACCGTGCCTTATTCAGGGAATTCTTGAACCTAGTCATCGATGTCATGCGGCGGCATCATCAAGTGTTGGACCTCGTACGTATACCATGGGACCTTATCCCTAAGCTTGTGTCGGTTCTGTTTTGGTGCCTATGCTATGACCTAGGCCTCTAAGGTCACAATCGTGCTTGTGGAGTGGATAAATGGCCCTGAAACCCTATTACATGTGCCTACAAGGTGAACACCTATCTCCCATCTCCATCTCCACCATGTACAGTGTGCTGTCTGGGAAATCTAGGCCTGTAACACCACCACTTGTGCCTATAATGTGGCCACCTGTGCCTCAGACCCTATCAACTGCCCTTGTAAACTTGTAATTTGGGCCTGTAAGGTGGCAACCTACCCTTGCAAAGTATCCCTTTGAACTATAAGGGTATCCAAGTCTAGTTACCCTAGCCTCGATGGTGTTTCTCGTAGTGTTTGCACCGATCACCACTTCTTATATCTATCTATAACCCGGGAATCATCAATCTGTTAGTCCACTACCTAATCCTCCTTCCCTATCGGCATCATCGGTTGTGGTAGAGGTATAGGCATATCCACTTCATTTCTCTGTCTTGAGGAAATGGTGGAGGCACATCTTGGGGCAGCCCAAACTACTGTTAGACCCTATCTATGGGTAACATCTCATGTTATCTAGCATGGCGCCCCTCTATCCATGTGAGCAGCTATAGCTTTTCCAACTTTTCCACCATCTACCTATATGATAGGAATCCAACATACGACCTCCAAATAATGTCCACTCCGGACAACCCCTCTAATATATGCCGGTAGTATGCTACATCATGTGTAGCCTAGGAATCCATGTGCTCTCCAACAATATGCACCTAACATTTGTAGCCAACTCAAAAAATCCCACCTCATATGCATCTTGTTAGGGCATACCAACTAGATGCACACATACAATGTGCTTGTATGCCCAATAGTGGAGAAGAAAGGTGCAACACAAGTGAACCTCTCGTAACCACCCATAGGCCCATAACTCCCTATATAACTACACCAAGTATGTTAGTGCCCAAGAAAAATGGGTCCTATCCTCCATCATGTCATGGAGAACCCCCATCAGCGCCCATGGGAATCTCCCACCCTCTGCATCTAGAAGTACAAAATAACACACTACCTCTATGATCAGGACCACTAACCTCATCTCCTTAGGATGGGCTACATACATATCTCCATAGCTCAGGCTCACGCTATGGAACCTCATCTCTACCATCCCCTCTCCAAACACTGCCAACATCAGCTCCTCTGATGCCTTTGAAGAAATAGAATAAACCTACGTCCCCACTATCAGTAACCACAATATCCTGTACATGTCCTCTAGGGTGATTGTGATCTCACCCATCGGCAGATGAAATGTGTTGGTTGTTGAATCCCATCTATCAATGAGTGTGACCATCAAGCTTGGCTCCCGAACTATGTTCCTATATCATCTGACCCTAATAAGGCTGACATCTATAATGTGACGCCACTCCTCTTCCATCACACTCCCTCATACCACTAGTAACAAAGGCGATGTATTATCTCTCATCCGCAACTAGTCCCTAGCCTGCACCCAACAAATCATACCATTGTTAAACCTTCACCATACCCAACACATCTCTTACCGAAAAACCTATTCCCAAACCCTTATTGCTTATTGTACCCCAACCCTACAGATTACCCCTTTTTACACCCATCCACTCGTACCATTTATACCTATTACCCTACTCATTCTCAATAAACTTGCCTTTCCACCTAATTGCCTATCTTTTTCTCCTGCCCTACCTTGTTTCTTGAAATCCTACCGACATCATCGGTCACTTTAACCGGCATCATTCCATCATGTCTAGCATCGATCACCTACTACTTGACTAATGCTTGACCAATGCCAACCAATGTGGGAAAAATCTTGACCAAAGTGTTGGTCACCGCCTGATGTGATGTTAGTGCAAATCAAAGACCCCCGGATGTTGATCAGATTTCTAGTTTGATCATTCTAAGCATCCAGTGTGATTGCACAACATTGAAACCTCTCTCCAAGTGTGGGACTTGTAAAATGAGAGAGGAATCTCTAGATTAGAGGCTGGTTCCTCAAACTCCTCTGATCAGATCTATTATTTGCACAATTACAGAGGTTTGAATCCTAATCCTACTCTAAATTCCAAGGAGACAGAGATAGAAAGTGCAAAAATTGAAACTAAACTAATAGGTGATACACCAAAGGAGGAGTGGTGAACACTTCTAGTTCTGCAGATAGAAACAGATCATGGAATGCAACATAAACATCATGCACAAACTGATAAGATGTAATTGAAAGTTTGAAATGAAGCAAACAACACAACCAAAGGATTGAAAACTGATCACAGAGCCTGTATTGTCATTTCCACTGTCAAAATCCTTGCATTACAACATCAAAAGGTAGAAAACCTGTTACAACCATCAAGAGGTTTGATACTTGCAAAAATCACTTGTTGAAGGTGAAAGAAGAAGCTTACTATCAAAGAAATGTTCCCCTAAAAATGAGCCAAATCTAGCTTTTTTCAATGCATGGGTCGAGCCGGGAGAGAGAAAATGTGTAAAAACATGGCAGCCATTCCTCATTGAATGAAGATGCATTAAAACAACATGGGCATCCTTAGAGACCCATGCCCCGACATTTTGGCCATCTTTGAAGAAGAATACGACCCATGTTGCATTAAAACTTGTAGTTGAAACGTCATTTCGCCATTACAACGTGCAGAGATGTTTCTTGATTTTATCTCTCTTAATTGAACCAAAATGCAAGATTGACCCTGAAATAATGTAGATAATTTCAGTAGCTTTCCATTGATATAAAGAACGTGAAAATTTGAGCTCGGATCGAAAGATATGGTGATTTGAAGATTTAGGGCAAAAAAAAGGCCAAAATCGGATCGGTGGGCAAAAAGTTTTAAATTTTACCTTTTTTGCATCTTTGGAAAAAATTTCAAATTTTCCCCACGCTCCACCACTCTAGGTGCCACGTGGCACGTTCTGATTGGCCACGGGCTCATCTTGCTCCATTTTACTTCATTTTTTGCCTTTGGAAAACTTTTCAAAATTTTCCCGCCGGGCCGATGAGGTGAAGACACGTGGCGGGCGCTGATTAGATGCGGGCCCTCTGCGAGCATTTCCTCTTTTGCGCAAACACTTTGGAAAAAATTCTAATTTTCCCCCACACTCCACCCTCCTGAGCCCTTGTGACACGTGGCATGACCTGATTCGTTGGCCGGGGCAGCGGGCCAAAACACTCCTTTTGGATTTTTGGTGAAACACTTAGCCAAATTTCCAACTTTTCCTCCGCCCTCCACTCTTCTGGCTTCCTTGTCTCTTTGGCGGCCTTTTCACCTTTTCACGTCTCATGCATCCCACGCATACCTTTGTCCCAACTATCCCAGACTGCCTGGGACAAATATCTCCGAACCGCCACTTTGAAATTGATTGTCTTTCACGAATCGGCCGATTCGCGTCTGTGCGTACTTTGTCCCAAGCTGCCCTGCAGACGAAAATCTCCTGCTTCGGCCGATTTGGGCTTCCTTGTTCCTGTTTGTGGCCTTTTCACCTTTTCACGTCCCTCGCGTACTTTTGTCCCAACTATCCTGCACTGCCTGGGACAAATATCTCCGAACCGCCCGAAATGGACTGTCTTTCGGTGAATCGGCCGATTCACGTCCCTCGCGTACTTTTGTCCCGGCTGTCCCAACCGGGTGAAACAAAGACTTAGACGATTTTTTCTTTCTTTTGGCCGTTTCATATTTTTCGTCCCTCATCATCGACATCCCAACTGTCTCGTGGATCGCCTGGAACAAAAATGTCTGACTTAGCCAATTTTCTTTGTTTTTTCGGCCCCAAGCTTGGTACGACGAACCTCAGTACGACCCGAAATGGTTTAAAATAGTCCTGCAACCTTATTTTTTGCATCTTTTCCATTTTTTCTAACTCGTTGGGATTTCTTCTTGGATGGGGAAGTTAGAAAAGGCCGAGGGGACCCGAAAAACATTATTTTGGGCCTCGAATCAATCTACTTGCTTAGATTTGAATAATTTGATGCATGTTTTCAAAATTACCTTGAGGGTGAATTTTGGATAACAATTTTGGTGACTCAGTGGGGTCATCTATCTGTTGGATGAATTTACCAGTTGTCTGAAGCATCCATTGGGCATGGAGTCATGAATTGACTTTTCGAAACCCCACTAACTTAGAATGTTGCAAGGAGGAAGATGGAATATCACCCGATGGAAGCAAGGGCTGCAAAACATCTCCAGGGACAGCAAGTTTGTGCCAAATCACTTAGGGAAAGCAAAACAACCTACAGAAAAACAATGTGCACAAGCACTTGGAGGAATGAAAACCTAAGCTAATATTTACAAGGTGGAGAATTTCCCTTTAGTAGAATGCTTTAGATAGATTCCATTATTTGGAATCTGTAGTTCTTGCCATCCAATGAAGACAATTGGAAGGCATTGTTGTCCTTACACTTTGTGACCATGTATGGGCCACTCCAAATGGCATCAAATTTTGAATGCCTTCCGGTTTTGCTCTATCTCGCATCCCATTTTAACACTAGATCTCCGACTTGGAAAGATCTACTCTTGTCCTTCCTATTAAAGGTCTTTTTATCAAAGCTTGATCCTTCCCCATTGCTTGGGATGCACGATCTCTCGATCTCTTGGAGCTCCATCAACTCGCATATCTCACCTCCATGGGCCCAAACTCTAGCAACTCTAAGCGCTTCATGAGTTCCAATTTTGCAACTCAAGTGACATGGGCAAGATTGCCTCTCTTCCATAAACAAGCCTGAATGGAGAGTTACTGTGAATCTCTTGGGAGTTATCCTATCAGCCCATAAGGCTGATTTCAGTTTGGTATGCAAGAGACCTCGATTCTCATCAATAGTCCTCCTAATGATCCTTAACAAGTTCTTTTTGTAGATTCAGCACTGGCCATTACCCCCGAGGGTAGTAGTTTGATGAAGTACTTAGGTAGATCCCATTCTTGACAGCCCACTCAGTCACCTTGGATCCAATGAATGCTAATGCATTATCTGAGATTATTGTAGCAGGTATGCCAAATCTAGTTACTATCCCCTCATAGAAGTCTAAGATGCTAGACTCATTTGCTTCCTTGAGTGCTACTGCTTCAGTCCATTTGGTGAAGTAGTCTGTGGCTATCAAAATCCACTTATGCCCTTGGCTTGAATTAGGATTAATGACTCCAATGAAGTCTAAACCCCATTGCATGAATGGCTGGTCAACTGAAATTGGATGCAATGGGAGGGCAGCAAGCCTCTCTTTACCTATGAAGAATGCACAATTCTTGCACCTTTTGATCCACGCGAAGCAATCACTGAAAATCTTGGGCCAATAATAACCAGCCTTCATGATTTTTAGGGTTGTCACTCTTGGTGTAAAATGACCACCAGCTGATCCACCATGGAACTCTTCCAACACCCTATGAATCTGATTTGTGTTAATGCATCTCAGCAGCACTCCATTCACATCTTTCTTGAACAAAACACCATCTACTATGGCATATGGGACAGCCTGCAATCTGAAGTGTCTTCTTTGGGTTTTTTTCATCTCTGGAGGGCATAGGTCCGTGCTTAGGAAGTGCATTATACCTTGGGTCCAGTAAGGAGTGGGGACAGCATTATCCTCTTCTTGAGTGCTACCTTGCACATGGCTATCTTGAACTATCAAAACAGCCTCTTCTTTATTACATACTCCTTTTTGCTTGCCCAAAATTAGCTTCTCACACAATCCTTTTCCTCTTACCAGCTTGGTGACCTTGATCTCAATGTCATACTCCATGACACGAGTGATCCAACTTGCCCTTTTCTCATTCAAATCCTTGTTGAGGAGGAATTCCTTTACCCCCGCATGAGAGACCAACAAGCTGAACCTTATTGTTTGAGACTAGATGTTTGAATTTCTTCAAGCTTTTGATTACTGCAAGTACATACTTCTCAATAAAAGAATATCTCACCTCATAGTCCTCCAGGCTTTGGCTGAAGAAAGTAATTGGCTGCTCATCATTGTCCTTGTTCTGCTGCACCAAAATGGCAGAAATGGTATCATTACCCCCAAACGCATAGAGGATGAAATCCTTGGAGAAATATGGGTTGATGAGAGTTGGTGCTTGAGAGATGGCTTCTTTGATTGCTTCAAAACTCTCCTTTCCTTCTTCTGTCCACTTGAAATCCATGCTTTTCTTTAACATTTTGGTGATAGGTTTGACAAGGGCTGCAAAATCTGGGACAAACCTCCGAACAAAGTTTATTCTCCCCAAGAAACTCTGAAGGGCCTTCTTGTGGCTTGGCAATGGTAGTGCTCTTATGGCTTCAACCCTCTCTGGATCAATTGCTAATCCTTCTTTGGAGACAATATGGCCAAGGAGCTTTCCTTCATGTGCTAGGAAGATACACTTCTTAGGATTCAAAGACACTCCAAATCTCCTACACCTTTGGAAGACTTGTCTCAAATGAGAGAGGTGGTCTGCTGCATTCTTTGAAAAAATAGTGATATCATCAAGGTATATCAGCACCACGTTGTTGATCAAACCTTTGAACGCCATGTCCATTGCTCTTTGGAAGGTAGCTCTAGCGTTGGACAACCCAAATGGCATTTTCTTGTATGCATAAGTTCCCCATTTGGTTGTGAAGGCTATCTTGAACTGATCTTCTTCCTTCACCATAATCTGATTATAGCCCGAGTAGCCATCAAGTAGTGAAAACCTCTCGGAGCTAGCCACCACTTGCAAAATTTTCTCCATAGAAGGGAGTGGGTAATGGTCCTTGAGAGATGCTCTATTCAAGTCTCTGAAGTCAACACACAATCTGATCTCTCCACTCTTCTTTCTACATTTGGAACTAAGTTGGCAACCTAGCTAGAATGCTTGATTGGGAATAAGATTCTTGACTCAATCAACTTGTTCAATTCCTTCCTCATGAGAGGTTCCATATGTGGATTGGTGGCCTTTGTTTCTACCGATGGGCTTAGTATTTGGATCCAACTCAATGGTGTCTTTGAGACAACTTGGGATTGAAACCTTTCAAATCTTCGTAGCTCAAAGAAAACACATCAAGGAACTCTTGACATGCCTATATGAACTCATACTTTTCTTGTTCGAGTTGTCATCTTTCCAATTTGCAATGGTTTGTTCTCTTCCACCAAAATAGATCTTGAATCTTCTCTCTTGACTCGAATGTTTGATTTCTCTTTCCTAAACTGATCATTGGGATTGAAAATGGACTCTAAAGTGATAAGTCCCTTGGGCAGCTTGTTAGCTCTTAGGCTGTACCACTTGGTCACCATATCTTTGTTGTTCTAATTTTTCTGATTTTTAGTGAGAACTTAGCTTCTTCTTGTAAGAAATTGATGATTTACTGGTCATTCTCAAACACTTGCCAACTTACATTGTTATCCGGCCTTTGAAGGCCTCACAATCACATGGATGTTTGGCTGTACCTTGTCCTTTTGAATGCTTTCCACGATATCAAAGGCTGCCCCAATTTGCTGCAAGCTTTGTCGGAGCTTGGTTCTCTTTCTAGGGGCGATATGATGCCAAAGCCCTCAAAATATTCAATGAGGTCCCACACCCTGTTCTTGTAGCACTTGAGTAGATCATTCTTGGCAGCATGCTGCCCTTTGACCTGATTTACAATCAATTCACTGTCACCAAAGACTTGCAAGTTCTTTATCCCTCTCTTTATTGCCCAATGCATCCCTTGCACCAAGGCTTCATATTCAGCAGTGTTATTGGAGCATGCAAACTGAAATCTAAAAGCTAAATAGTACTTTACTCCTTGAGGTGAAACTAGCATGGCTCCCCCTCTAGCACCTTGTCTACTCCTTGATCCATCAAAAAATAGCTGCCATACCTCATTGTCATCCTTGTGGTCTAGCTTGGTGATGCTAGGAATGGGCTGATTTTCTTCATGTATGCAATAGACTCCTAGCTCAGATTCTTCTACTTCTTGATAAGGATCAAAAGCATGCACCTTGTTTGCCCATTCATCAAGAGTTAGATCTAGGATGCTTCCAACCTTGGTGTCAGCTTCATCAGTGCTTGGGTGATCTTCTTGATCAAATGTTGAATAGTTGGCATTGATCTGACTTGGAGTGTAGGGATCAATGTGGAAGTTTGCAATAGGTTCAGACCTGATTGTAGCTTTGGTTCCATACCTCGTTCTGAACAACATGTGTGACCAATCAGCAGACAAATATCCTCCAATCTTGGCTATGAAATATCTTGACAAACATAGGGCAAAGAGTGGTGGAAGGTCTATAACTGATACATCTTGTAAAACAACAACATTTAGACATGCATGCAAGGTAAGACTTAAATTTCTAATCACCCCAACTTGTTATTCTTTGCTGTCCCATCCAATTGCACTACCCCTTTGGATATGGTTTCATATTGAAGTCCTAGGTGATTAGCTATTTTCTTGGGCATCACTGAGCTACTTGCCCGGAATCAATCATGCAATTGTGCACCAATTGGTTTCCAATGATTAATGAGACATAAAAAGGAGGGGCTTCAACATTTTACCTTGCTTTGTCCTCCATGATTCCCTTGAAGTGGGCAGCATTTTTGAGCACCTTCTCTTGCATTTGGACTTGTTGATTTGAAGTTGGCCGAGTCCTTCATGGCAGCTTGTAGCAAATCTCTTTGACTGGGATGGATAGTGATTCCCACATTGATATATTTACATTTGTTTTCTTCATTTGATCAATGATGTTGAATGGGGATGAAGCATCCCTCTCTTGTCCTTTAGCTTGCACATTCATTCCTTGCACATGGGCAGCAAGCACTGCGGCATGTGAGTTGGTTTAGGAGCTGTTTGGGTGCTCCTTGCATGTTTGGAACTACATTTTGTTTGCAACTGACTTGTGGAGTTGTAGAAGGTTGCGGATTATTTGAAACCAATGGCTGTCCTTCACCCAAATTTCTCCTTTTGACCTTGTGTTGGTTGCAACACTTTGAGAGGGTATTTGATTCATACCACAGAAATCTTTAGCCTGTCAATTGACAAGAGTAGTTTCATTCAGAGATGTTCCTTGCTGAGGTGCTTCTTGCTGTTGATCCTCTTCGTGGCTGGATTCTTGTGACCCACCAATGGTTTGCACCATAAGAGCCTGATTTAATGCACCGTTAAAGCACATTGATTGGTTATGTGGCTGACCGCACTGGGAAACACCAATCATATTCTTGGGCCATGTTATTTTACACCGGTACCAAAGCTCTAGATGTGGATGCAACATTGGGGTTATCGGGCTGAAATGGTCTGTTGGCAGGAGGCCTTGCTTGATTCTGATTTGTAGCTAGATTGGGTGGTCTTTGAGGCTGATATGGCTGCCTGTTAGGCTGAGCTTGAGGCTGATAAGAAGGTCTAAAACTTTGGGCTTGTTGCCTCTTGAGTGTAACCAGCTCATTGCCTAAACTTTGCAGTTGCTTCATGACTTCTTGAAGTTCGTTTGAGGCACTAGAAGATGAAGTAGAAGCTTCACTTGAATTCTGATTTCTAGGAGTGGGAATAGGAGCTAAGACAGGTGCTTGACTAGTACTTGGGCTCTCTAAACTTGGATATAATGGCATTGGAGGCCTAGGAGCTAGCTTTCCAGCTTGAATTAAACAATTTTCAGCTCTAATGGCAATGCTATAAGCAACAGGGATAGTTGTGCCTCCCATGGATTGAATCAACATAGAAATATCAGAATTTAAGGCTTTAAGGTAATATAGAAAAGCACCTTCTGCTGCTGGCCTTACTGCCACTGGAATCCTCTCCCAAGTCCTTTGAAATCTGAAGTTGAAGTCGGTCAGCTGCTCATTGGGAGCTCTCTTGATGGTTGTCAGTTGTTCCAAAAGGGACAAGTTATCTCCCTTCTCTCCAAACTGCTCGTGGAGGGCTATACATAGCTGGTTCCAATTTTGGATAGAACCTGAGGCAAGGCTCCTGAACCATTGTAAAGCTTTCCCCTTGAATGAGGATGCTAGTAATTTGACAGCAACTTGCATCTCATTGATTTCATGAATTGCACAAAGGTTGGCAATGTCTTTAACATGATCACCAGGAGTAGTCTGGTTCTCTCCAGTGAAGTATGGAATGTTCTTCAATGCTGCAACTGGGATTGGATGTTGTGCATTGAGAGCAAGTGGGCTGCTGCCAGTGAAATTGACATATGGATTCGGTGGTTGCGCCATTCTGATTGACCTGAGAACCCTTGTTGATTGGATGAAAGGCCTACCAGGTGGAGGTGTTGACAAGGTTCTATTAGGTGGAGATGGAGATATTTGAGCTCTTCTTCCCCTTCTTTCTCTTCCTGGAGATAGGTGTAGATGAACAAACAATCCTTCCTCCCTAGTTCTTGACACAGTCTGTATTTTCTCATAAATTTTCCGAGGCTTGGACTGCTGAAACCAGTGGATTATGCTTCTTTTGGAGTCACCGGATGTGTTTGCGAGTGCCTCCAAAGGATGAAATCTTCACAGAACAAACCAATCTTTGTAAAAGATGAAGTGAAGACCTCTAAGGTCCCACCTAGGTGTGCCAAAAGCTGTTGTTGCAAATCAGTAGCACCCCCGGATGTTGATCAGATTTCTAGTTTGATCATTCTAAGCATCTAGTGTGATTGCACAACATTGAAACCTCTCTCCAAGTGTGGGACTTGTAAAATGAGAGAGGAATCTCCAGATTAGAGGCTAGTTCCTCAAACTCCTCTGATCAGATCTATTATTTACACAATTGCAGAGGTTTGAATCCTAATCCTACTCTAAATTCCAAGGAGACAGAGATAGAGAGTGCAAAAATTGAAACTAAACCAATAGGTGATACACCAAAGGAGGAGTGGTGAACACTTCTAGTTCTACAGAAAGACACGAGATCATGGAATGCAACATAAACATCATGCACAACTGATAAGATGTAATTGAAAGTCTGAAATGAAGCAAACAACACAACCAAAGGATTGAAAGCTCGATCACGAGCTGTATTGTCATTTCCACTGTCAAAATCCTTGCATTACAACATCAAAAGGCATAAAACCTGTTACAACCATCAAGAGGTATGATACTTGCAAAAATCACTTGTTGAAGGTGAAAGAAGAAGCTTTCTATCCAAAGAAATGTTCCCCCCAAAAAATGAGCCAAATCTAGCTTTTTCAATGCATGGGTCGAGCCCAGGAGAGAGAAAACGTGTAAAAAACATGGGAGCCATTCCTCATTGAATGAAGATGCATTAAAACAGCATGGGTGTCCTTACAGACCCATGCCCTGATGTCTTGTCCATACTGAAGAAGAATGTGACCCATGTTGCATTAAAACTAGTTATTAAAACGTCATTTCTCGCCATTACCACGTACTAGAGACGTTTCTTGATTTTCTCTCTCCAAAATGAATTAAAATGCAAGATTGACCCCGGAATCATGTAGATAATTTTTCCATCTTTCCATTGATATAAAGAACACAGAAATCCGAGCTCCGGATTGAAAGATATGGCGATTTGAAGATTTAGGGCAAAAACAGGCCAAAATCGGATCGGCGGGCAAAAAGTTTTGAATTTTACTCGTTTTTTGCATCTTTGGAAAAAATTTCAAATTTTCCCCATGCTCCGCCACTCTAGGTGCCACATGGCATGTTCGATTGGCCGCGGGCTCATCCTACTCCATTTTACTTCATTTTTTACCTTTGGAAAACTTTTCAAAAATTTTCCGCCGGGCCGATGAGGTGAAGACACGTGGCGGCACCGATTAGATGCGGGCCCTCTACGAGTATTTCCTCTTTTGTGTAAACACTTTGGAAAAAATTCTAATTTTCCCCCGCACTCCACCCTCCTGAGCCCTTGTGACACATGGCATGACCTGATTCGTTGGCCGGGGCAGCGGGCCAAAGCACTCCTTTTGGATTTTTGGTGAAACACTTAGTCAAATTTCCAACTTTTCCTCTGCCCTCCACTCTTCTGAATTCCTTGTCTCTTTGGCAGCCTTTTCACCTTTTCACGTCTCACACATCCCGCGTGTACCTTTGTCCCAACTATCCGGACTTCTTGGGACAAATATCTCCGAACCACCGAAATGGTCTTTTCGGCGAATCGGCCGATTCGCGTCCCGCGCGTACTCTTGTCCCAACTGTCCTGGACGAAAATCTCCTGATTTGGCCGATTCAGGCTTCCTTGTTCCTGTTTGCAACATTTTTTCCTTTTCGCGTCCCTCGCGTACTATTTTCCCAATTGTCTCGGATGCTCAGGACAAATATCTCGAGCTGCCGAAATGGATCGTTTCGGCGAATCGGCCGATCGCGTCCCTCACGTATTTTTTTCCCTGGTTGTCCCAAGTAGGCGAAACAAAGACTTAGACGATTTTTTCTTTCTTTCGGCCATTTCAAATTTTCGCGTCCCTTATGTATCGACGTCCCAACTGTCTCGCGGACCGCCTAGGACAAAAATGTCTGACTTAGCCAATTTTCTTTGTTTTTTCGGCCCCAAGCTTGGTACGACGAACCTCAGTATGTATGACCCAAATGGTTTAAAAGCAGTCCTGCTGCAACCTTATTTTTTGCATCTTTTCCATTTTTTCTAACTTGTTGGGATTTCTTCTTAGATGGGGGGAGTTAGAAAAAGGCCGAGGGGACCCCGAAAAACATGATTTTGGGCCTCGAATCAATCTACTTTCTCGGGACTGAATAATTTGATGCATGTTATCAAAATTACCTTGAGGGTGAATTTTGGATAATAGTGACTAAATCCAAAAACCCCTATTTCTCCCAAAATTCTCAAATCTAACCTAGAACCCTATCCTACCTTACCCAAACCTAACCTAAACCCCTCCCCACCCCTATTTACCCTACCTAGGACCTCCCCCTCCCTCATTGCAACATTTTAACCACAAATTCAAAATTATACCCCCACCCGACACGGTTTTACCCAACACCAATTTTACCAACCTATTTTAACAACAAATGACAAATTGGGATTGAATCCTACCTCATCACGGTGCCTTCTTGCATGGTAGTATGTCCAAGCACCGCACTAGTGGCCCACCCGAACCCTCTCCCACCTCTTCCATGCCCAAATCACCAAATCCACTCCTCTACTCCAACCAATCAAATTGATCCCCCAAGCTCATGGACCCGTCTCCCTAGCTCCTCTCACCAACTCGTACTCTCCACCTCAGCTGGGTACAATGCCCTGTCCTTCTCTCTCAAAAAAGTACAAAAAGTCAAACAACTCGTCATTTTCTCCAAAGTCACAACACAACAATGATTCTCAGTAAAATATGGAATTTATATTTTATATACCCAACCTGATCTAACCAATACCAGCCAAATTTATTCCCTAAACAACCAGCGTATCGGTCACCCTATAACTAGCATTGGTAAACCATTATAACTATTTGGCCTTGGTAAGCTTCCTTTTTCCTGCAACTATAGTGATCACACCTTTATCATTCTAGACACCTATTGAACCATACCTACAAGCCTAAACTAACCCTACATTTACTTTGTTGCGTCTTGGGATTTTTTATTTTATCTATACCTCGGCCTTACCCATGCCATGAACTATTTTCCGAACTCCGACCTACATGGTGTGACCATTGACCTTATGTACTCGTTATACCTTGTGATGTTGTTACCTATGTTTTTTTATCCTAACAACCATACCTTTCCTATTTCTATGCCATTTATCCCGACCAAACCTTTGGTATACCAAACCATACCTAAACGTTCCTGCACCCAACCTATGTTGTGTTTTTGGACCATATCCTATGCCTTGGATACCTAAACACTTCACCCTTATTTAGATAAACCTCTTAACCTTGGATGATGTATATTTTGCAATCTTCAACCTAATACCATATTGAAATCTATATGTGTGCGTGTGTTTGATTTCCATTACCCGTTACCTTAGTTTGACCCCGACCTATTACCAATTACCTGATTTGACCATCACCCTTTCCTATAGTACTCATACCCCTTTCCAACCTATCTTCACCAACTACACATTTATCAAACCACTCACCGATTCTATATTACACCTCATCAGTGCCTAGTTTGAGGGGGATCACCTTCATCCACACATGGGGCAATCACTTCTTGTTTTTGTCAACGTCGCTTACCAATACAAGCTACGCAACAAAAAGGGGCAAAATGTAGACACCAAAATAGGGTCACACTCCCTTGGTTCCTTTTACCCCATTTTAATATTAGTTTAATTATTTATAATTAAAGTAATACTCATCCTCACTTCATTCATTATTTAATTACCTTTATTCAAACTAATTTCCACCTCACCTAGACACCTCATCATGGACCTATTCTTAGCATGTTTCCTAACTAACTAGGACTCAACCTTTTCTTACTTTAATTAACCAAGACTTAGTCTAACCCTAAAATCACATGCATGTTATCCCTCTAAAGACATTCCCACTTATTAAAATGTAACATTCTATTTTGACATGTGAGGATAGACATGAGCTAGCCCAAAATATTGCCAAGATCTGTCATTTTTAATAAACCTAGAGTTTCCCACCTTAACCGATGTCGATCACCCTAAACCATCTTCGGTTACCATATATTTATTTTGGTAACATTTTTTGAGAGGTTGGCCACATTCTTGAGTTTTGGAATGAAGGAGACCTACATGCAAGTAAGAACCAGAGCCCTTTCACACATCCAGATAGCCATAACCAACACCAAGATGGATTTGAAGGTATTTTCATTCATGGTCACATTCTAATAATCGACATGACACTGAGCACCATTCCACAGATCAACCATCACCATCATCCATCCATCAAACCTGCAAACACTAGTAAGTGTATCTATAACCTGCATCATTTCATACTTATTCAAATTACAAATTTTCTTCATCTTTGTTTATCAGCATCTATTTTCATTTTTCATCCCACCCTTGTTACCTTCCTATGAATCCAACCATTCCATCACCCAAAATCATTTAATCACCTACACTTGATCTCTGAATACCCCTAGCACCGTTGTAAACCTAGCCATTTTCCTCAGACTCACTGTCTTACCTCAAAAAGTTCCCAAAACCCATTTTATTGAATTTCTACCATCCCGCCTTAACCATCGTCGGTCATACCTCACCGATGTTAGTCTCTATATTTGGTAATCCTACCAATAATAGAAACTTAAAAACCTACATCCAAGAAACCTAAGTTACCCAAAATCTGACCCTGACTTGTCCCAACACCTTGACTACCTACCCTACTTCCAGATCTAATCATAACCTAGCCTGTTATATTAGATTTTCTTATTGTATTTGGATGAGATACCTAAATCATATCAACTACAATAGGATTTTATTTATTTACGTTATTTCTTACATTAAATTATATTAAACAGTGGGTTGACAACTACCAACGAAGTACCACACTTCCAAGATCCATAAAAGGTTAGGTAGCCCACCGATAGATATTGTTTAACTCTCTATTGTGGTCTTGTGTATTTCAGGTAGTTCCTCCTAGCCAAAAGGAAGCTCTCACAGTTAGCATTGGATCAAGAAGTCGAACATGTGTAAAATCTTTAAAATGACCATCACAACAGTATTCCTACTTGACCCATCACCTTATTTATTTCATCAAATCCATAAAGAAAGTAGTGAAACAAATGCACCTAGAATTCTGGTGAAAACAAAGAATACAAAGTTACTGGGAGGTGACCCAAGTATAGAAGATAATGGACTAGTTGGAGGTGACACGTAAATAGAAGAAGATGAGCTACTTAGAGGTGACCCAAGGAGAGATTGCGATTGAGTAATTGTGATATGTAAGGAACGATTGAGTGATGAGAATATAGGGGGAAACATGGATAAACCCTATCATTTTTCCATGTAATGGGAAATGCAAATATGAAAGAATATGAAGAGGTTCAAGTTTGACAATCTTAGGATCTTTCTCTATTTTCTGATTAAAGGACTAGACCTCTTCCCATAATACGCATAAGCATAGAGTTCAAAAGATAATACTTTCTTGTCATCTCTAAAGGAATGTGATGTAACCCCATGAATTAATTGATTGCTTCTTCATTCTGAAATAAATCTATATATATGGGTTGTTTTATGTTGGTGATAGCAGTTGATCAGAAGGAAGAAGTCCAACAAGTGTTGAATATTTAGAAGATGTTTGATGATGAATATTATGGGAAGGTTTGACCTTATTGATCCCACAAATGAATTGGATAGTGCTTCAAAAATATATCTTAACACCTCGTTTCTTTCTAATTTTTTGATGTGGACACAAACTTCAGCTTTTAGAAGATTAATGAATATAGAATAAAGAATTATCGAAATGACCCAAGGGCCAAAGAGGGATTGGATTTTGATTGATATAAGAAGATGAATCAAGAGACAAAGTATATTTGTATTTAGATGTCTCGCAAGTTGAAGAAGATTTGGATTTGGAATAGGTTGGTATAGGTTTTCCTAGAAGACGACATAATACGGGTAAATAAAAAGGATCGTGTAAAAAGTTAGTGGATTTTGACGTAGGGGTCAAATTTTATGATTTATTAGAGGGATTTTTATTCATACGGATATTTAAAGGAGTACAAAACCATTGAGGTGAATGATAAAGGAGGTCATGCAGAGAAAGGGATGACCACGACTCATGAGTTGAAAGATGAATGATTGGAAAAATTTGTGGCGACACAAATCCTTAGAGGAGGAAAACGTCGTTAAGGAAACTGATTATTTCTTAGAAAAATTTTGATTGGATTAGGCTCATGAGACTGAGGGGAATTAGAAGAATATCATGGATTAGAATAATTAGGAGAATAGGATTGATGAAGAGGATTATAAGGATACAAATGATTAGGAGAATTAGAATCATACCATGGAATAAAAGCATCAAAATTATACCAAAGGATATGAGATTAAGGTGGGAAAAGGGGTAACAAAATGGGTTCCCTAGTGTGAAGAACCAAATGAGGTTTATTCGTGATGGGAGTATTTTGATATGAATTCCAAAACCTAGGTTCCACATTGTTTTAAGTGTGATGAACCATGTGATAGTTAGTCATGGTTAGCATTATTGGGACCAAATTCATAGAGCTAGGTTGTATGTTTGAATTAATTCAAATGAGAGGAAGTTCCATGTTTATTCGACAATGTAAAAATTAAAAACTATACATTTTGAAAATATGGGTATGCTCGTGTGATTTTTCGAAAGGAATCTAAGGAAAACATACATCGTAATGACACAATTTTGAAAATCCAGCAAGGTTTTGGAAAATAAGTTGTAAGTGTCAATGTCAAAATGGTTGATTAAAATTTAGTTGGGTAATGAACGTAAATGAAAATTATCCGAATTCAAAGTGTATGATGAAGGTCACCAAGGAAAATTTATGAAGTCCTGGATAAAGGAATGACCAAAAGGAAACAATTTCCTATTGTTCAAATTGTCTCAAATTTGTTTGATAATGTAACAACACAATTTCAATATTTAAATTGAGTTTTGAGAAAACAATATTTAAGTATTAAAAAGGGGTTGAAGTGATTTTGACAACATAACAACATAAATAAATTTTAATACAAACAATCTTTAAGTCTTGAAAATGGTTGATACAAATGCAAGCAACATAACAATACAATTTCAATACTTATATCAAGTTTAAGACAACAAGATGTAAGTATTAAAAAGGGATTAGCACAAGGAGAGCAACATAACAAGGAACTTTCAACACTCAACTCAAGTTTGAGAAAAACAAGGTTTAAGTATAACAATGAGTCAATACAATGCAAGCAACGTAACAATACAATTTGGACACTTAAATAAAGTTTTAAGAAAATAAGATGTAACTATCGAAAATGGATTGATATAATGTGAGAAATGTAATGACACAAAGTGAGATCAAGGTGATATATTTCTATAAGTGAGACGCCTCAATATTGGTTTCAAGACAACCACCAAAATGTGAAAAGTGTACCAACACTTAAATCAAGTTTACAAATAGAAACGGATTTAATTGGGTACAAAAGAGGTCGACACAATTTTGGAATAAATTTGATTTTTTTTCCTTTGACCAATAATGCCAAAAAGAACAAGGGAATTTATGATTGGTGATGAACAATGAGCGGCGTAACTTTGGAAAAGTTTCACCATGTTTGATAACAAGGTAGAAACTAGACCAAAGTTTCAATTTGTAAAGTTCGTGATGAAAGATACATGGCACAACTTTAATGGAATTTA
Source organism: Taxus wallichiana var. yunnanensis (assembly GCA_018340775.1). NCBI lineage: Eukaryota > Viridiplantae > Streptophyta > Pinopsida > Cupressales > Taxaceae > Taxus > Taxus wallichiana. Next base: position 98,666,435 of record CM031240.1, read on the forward strand.
TTTTTATTCTATAAACAAGGTTTTGTAGACACTAAATCATGCACTTTGGGTATATTTCTAGTCCTGATCACATACTACTATTCATATGATTCCTAAGCAAGAAAATTACTAATTGATCACTATCTTTGGCCTCTTTTCTTGCTTTCTATTTTCCTTCTTGGTCTTACACACCTTCTTTCCTAGTCTGTCTTTTGATACTTCAACATTTCTGACTTTGGACACTAGTGCCCAGCCAAGACACCAATGCCTAGGTGCCCCTATCCCCTTTGGGTGCCCTCGACCTCTTTGTATCTTGCTTGCATCTTTTGGGTCTTTTCTAGTTGTTTGGGCATCTTATTTCTTACTAGTTAGCCTTTTAGTGGTTAATTACAAAATTCAACCAAGGGAATCATATAAATACAAATATATGTGATCATAATAAAGGACCAAGCACTAAACATCTATTATCATCACCTAAGGTTGCATCCAAGAGAATTCTAAGAGCATAAAAACATCCATCTAGCTTCCATTCAAGGGACAAGGGATTGCATTCTTCTACATACACTTCATAGGAGGGGAAGTTCATTTTTCCATGAAAACATATATCTACATCTTCTACATCTATCTATTTCTCTCTATTAAGTGAAACTTACACAAGAGCCACTTAGGGCACGATTCTACACACACATACAAAACTACATAGAGTCTAAAATGTAGTGCAGTGCCTGGATCATAAGCTCACTCAATCACATGACCACTTTGGGTCAGTCTAAATCCCCTTGTATATCTTTTTGTTCTTAGGATTTGATGTATTTTTGGGTTTTACAAGTGCTCTTTCTTCTTACATGTTTGGGTAATTAACAACGAGGTATAGTGATATACATGTGACTAAAGGAGACATCTAGTTAACATCTTGCGGCCCTGCGAAATTAGTTTTGGAGGTTTCGAGAAGTAACTAGCACCCAAACAAGGTCCTTGATGCCCCCGACCCTTTCCAAGTGCCCTAGTCCCATAATTCTTGACATCTCTACATTTTTTTGGGTATGATTGAGACATCATGTTTTACTGGGATTTTCTAGTGTGGCACAACTTCAGATTTATTACGAATCAACTAAGTATTTTACCCTCTCTTTTTAACTAGGGTTTCATATTTTTCTAGCTTACTTGTGTAAAATGTATACTTTATTGTCTATATATGCACTAGTACTTAATTAGAATTTAACATCTATTAATTTCAATATTCGTTAAATCATTTGGTGAACCTGACACTCGATTATGACCTTCTTTCTAGGGTTTTATTTTTATGCCTTTCACCTATAATAGTCATTTTGGATATTTTGAGATTCTAAATCTTCCTCCATCTTCCCGTAGGGTCTCTAAATCAATGGCTGAAATTGATAATCCATTTGCTAACTCTCAACAAGTTCCTCTCAAAACATTGAAGCATCTGATAGTGAACACTCATATGATGAAGACAAAAATGTTGATGAAAAATAATAGACAAGCTCACAATTTTTTTCAATCTTTGCATGATAATCCTTCTCATCTTCCACATATTCTTCATGCTTTGATTTCTGCTAAAAACTCTCATGATGTTTCTTCGACACCTCTTATTGGTTCTTCCTTGGTTTTCATGGCCTCCACCCAACCCCTTCATATTCCTTCTTCCATTCCCACTACTACTGCTCCCATCATTCAACCTAATGATTCTAATGCACAACCTGGCACTTCTTCAAATATGCCTGATTTAAATTCTTTATATCAAGATTTGAAAACTCAAATTCATCAACTTCAATTGGCCACTTCTCATGCATCCCCATCTTTGGATTCCACATTACTACTTCATACTCCTTTTGCACCCACCATTTCCACTTATGTGCTTCCTCTTAATTTTGTCACTCCTAAGCTGCCCATTTTCAAAGGCCATGATGACCCCAAGAGAATCTTTGAGAATTTCATGTAGCATGTCTAGATTATGTGGATGATCACACTTTATTAGCAAAGCTCTTTCCTTATAGTCTTCAAGATTATGTAATGTATTGGTTCTATGATCTACATGTCCACTCGGTAACATCTTTTATGCATTTATCTCGATGTTTTTCTCACTCATTTCTCTATTAATATCAGCTCTAAGATATCCTATGCTCAACTCATGTAACTTAAGCAAGGATCTAATGAACATCTAGTGGATTATGTCTTATAATATAAGAATAACTTAGCTAAGATGTCTAATGTGCTTATGGAATCTAAACTTCAAGATTTATTTTTCCAAAGTCTAACACCACCTCTCCAAAAGAGTGTTATCTTGAGACATCTCAATCATTTTTGCCATACTATTAAGCTACGTGAAACTAAACTCATATTAATAGGAAATCTTAAGTATCATGTTCAAGATTCATCTTCGGTGTGCTTTTACATAAAATCAGCTTTTAAGCCATCAACAAAACCCTCTTGAAACTAAAACTACTACCAAAGATCGTATCCAATACCAAAAATCTTCAACGGTAACCACCTAAGCATACATACATTTACTAAATTTTGTGTTGTTATGCATATTCTATTGCCATAACTAGTTGAGAGAAATCTTATTACACTTCCTCCTCTACTCAATTTGGACCCATCTCGTCCTAAAGGTCGTAATTACAATGAAATTTGTTGACATGATTATCATCAATGCATTGGGAATCCTACAAATCAATGTTTCAAACTTCATAATCTTATTCAAGATCTTATCAATAATAATGAAATTAAGCTTCCCGAGGATACAAATTCTACGCCAGTGAATGAAAATCACAAGCTCAAGATATTCAACAATCCTCTTCCTAAACATGAGAAACGAGTGATTGCATTTTCATCTAATCATAAATATCACACAAGGCATCCTATTGTATCGGTGGCCCTTGATTTTATAATTGCTCATTATGAGGCATCTCCACCGATCATTACTTTCTCTAATCATGACTATCATGCTACATTCTCTTATAATCTATTACACATTACTACTTTTATTGGATTTATTTCTATTAATAAAACTATCGTTGATCCATCATTTCACGTAAGTGCATGTTCTATTGCACTTCTTATCACTATTGGTTATCCACTCTTGCAAATTTCATATCTAGTTCCTAAATCATATGGGTATGTGAAGCTTCTAGTTACCATGCTTCTACCTTTTCTTGTAACACCATTAGTCAAAGGGTGTGACATACTCTTAGGTCTTCCTGCTCCATGTAACTCATATTATTATCTCCATGAATCACTTGTGTCTAAAGTTCATTCACAATATGAAATTCACCTCCTCAATTTTCATCACATAGTTGTCCATCTCCTTCATGCTCTACTTCATATAGGTCTTCATCACCTTTGCGCTCTCCTTCACATAGGTTTCCATCACCATCCACGTCTGCACATAGGTCTCATTCACAGATACAACATTGGTCTCATACATCGCAAGTCTTAGAGCATGGTCACATGCTTTTATATCCTTAAGAATCAAGTGGAGGACCCTCATCTTTCACTTTTATTAGATAGCACACTCACGAGTGCACACTTAGAGGGCATCATACTTATTCTTCTCCCCCTTCTAGCATTTTTAGGTGTCTCACACTTTTAGTATCCGAGAGATGTCTTACACATCTTGATACATTTGTATTTTCATTACATGGTGACACACTCTTGTGTTATGGTTCACACTTGAATATTGAGGGATCACTACATTCATTATCACATGACACACTATCAATTTCACACTAGGCACATTTAGGACACATCTTTCTTATGCACATGCATCACATGACATGCTACCCTATGATGTACTCTAGTTCTATGGTTCATATTAGAATGATGAGGGTCTAAATCTGAAATGAATCCCACCACATTAAATCACTCACACACTCTCTATTCTCTACACTTTATTGATCATATCTTTCTAGTGCACAATTCAAACCATTTCCGATGATGCACTCTTGTTCTATGGTTCATTGTCGACTCTTGAGGGATAATTTTTAAATGAACCCCATCTCATGTATACTCATTCACATTCACTCGTGTGGGGAACATGGCTCCTATCACACATACATTTTCATTCCATTCCATCTCACACATCCATATCATATTATATATCTTGGTTTCACATTTTTCTTGCTCACTTATGTTCACATGTTACAAGTTGATTACTATGTTAGATAGATATTTTGTATGTCATTATATTTATCATATACACATGTGCATTCACTTTCCTTCTAGTTGTGATCATAGACTTTACATAGATCATCAAACATAACATGGATGTTTGGAACTATACCTATTACCAAAGTGCCATAGCAGGCTTCTAGGGAGCCACTTTCATACACAACATAAGGATTCTTTGCTACCATGTTTGTATGATATCTTGCTTGTCACTTTTTTTCATTACTTACTATTATATGCAATTGTTTATCGAGATTTATCCTTTTTCTTGTGTGTACACTATATTATGTTGGTCACGTCGGCCTTAGTGTCTTGTGACATCATGAGTGATGTCCCATGTTTGCAACCTACTTTTTGTGGTCTACTCTGTTTACACTATTTCTTGTATACAAAGTGTCTTCTTACATATTATCTTCTTATTTGTTATCTTACATATTTTCTTCCATATGTTTATTTTTCTTATTTTCACTAACACTTGTGTCCAGCTACTTTATTTTCATATGCCTTGGTTTCTACCAAGCACACTCCCTCCTAGAGGGCTTGAGTTTTAGCACAACATCCAGTCCTCCTTTGGGCCGCATCCTCATTGCGATGTCACATGCACTCAAAAAAGGGGGCATCATCAAGTGAATTAGTTACCCCATATAATGCTTTAGTTTACACATTACATCATATTTTAGTACCATTACAACCCAATATTCAGTCCACCAACGGCCCAAAATTTGACTTAGGTCCTAAGCACATCATGGAAACCAATTCTCAAACACAGACGATAGTATCTAAACTCCCCGAACCTTCCTAGGTTCCTATGACCAGTGGAAGTTAAATATATTTTCTTAGTTTGGAATAGTTCAAGTAGTTTGGACAATAGATTTTAGAGGACAGACGCAGTCCTTTAGCACTCAACATGCATGCATTCTACATTCTTTTATATTTTCCTATTGAATCATACTAGATCAAAATGGATTGAATTTACACACACCATATGCAATGGTGTTTATACTTCAAGAAGTAGTCAAAGGTTGGAGAATAACACTAGAATTTTCTCCCTACACTTCTTCCATACTTGGTGGCGTGAGATCGCCCAAAAAACTTACACTTGGCACAACTGGCATGAGATCACCCAAAAACTCATTCTTAAAAACATATTTAGTCCTTTCTATCTCTTTCAATCATCATGATTCAGGTGCACATGTTCCTTGTCACATTTTTACATACTTTTTACACACTTATTACTCTTTTGGATCAAAATTTTCATATACAAATATTTGACTATTATTTTTCTCTTCTATTTTTAGGTCCATCCTTATGAGAAGCAATAGTTGCATTATCCACCATAAAAAAATCAACAACATGTACAACATGAAATTTACACATACGCTTTCATCCCTAGGGTCATCATTTTTCACTTCCCCTTCTCTAGCTTCAGCGCTTCACCTTTATCACTCCATACTTTTTATTGTCTCCTCGACACGCTTTTCATCATCGATTTGCATGGTTATAAGGAGCGTATATCTTGTCTACTTTATGTTATCGATAATTCACTCAACAAAATAAAGTGGGGAAATGTAGATGTTAAATCACTATAGATCGAAAGTCATACACTTTGGGTATCTATTTAGTCCCGATAGCATATTATTATTCATATGATTCCTAAGTAAGAAAATTACTAATTAACCCATGTCTTTGGCCACCTTTCTTTTCTTTTTGTTTTCACTTTTGGTCTTACACCCTTACTTTCTCAGTATGCCTTTTTATACTTTGAATTTATCATCCTCAACACCAGCACTAAGTACCCTCATCCTCTATGGGTGCCCTTGACCCCTTTGTACTTGTTTTACATCTTTTAGGTCCTTTCTAGCCATTTAAGCATCTTATATTTTTGGTAGTCATAATTTTCGAGGTTAGTAACAAAATTCAAGCAAAGGAATCATATAAATATAAAGTTATGTGATCATAATAAAGGAATAGGAGATAAGCATTAGCTATCACCACCTATTGTTACATCCATAAAGCATCTAAGAGATCCATTGCATCTATCTTGCACCATCTAATGGACACAAGGGCTAGTTATTCTACATACACTTCATAGGATAGAAGTGTATTCTATTCCATGCACACGTTTATTAAATTTCTTTACATATAGCTTATTTTCTCGTTATCAAGTGTGACACACACAAGAACCACCTAGGGAACAATTCCAAACACACACACACTTAACTACATTGGATCCGAGAGATGCGGTGCAACACTTATTCATAAGATCACCATTCTGCAACACTGAGGACAGTATGACCCCTTATTCTACATTTTTTTTGTATTTAATGTCTATTTAAGGGTTTTGCAAGTCATTGTTTCATTGCAGGTTTTCAAGCGACCTCATAGTGACAAAATGCTAACAACAAGGTTAATACATAGTGACCACTCATAGGAGGTTTTCTGAATATTTCGATAGATAAAAGCACCTAGAAACATGCGTAGGTCACCCACGGGTTCCCCTATCCTTCTCCAAGCACCCCAGTCCATGAAGATCATCAGCTTGCACACTTTTTTGAGGCTCTATGTAGTGCTTCTCCATATTTCTTCATCCGGTAAACACTTCGGCACAATCCAGGGATCACCGTGAAATTGCTAGGTCGTCTTACCTCTTCTTTGCACTTAGGGTTTCATAATTTCTTACTTAGCTTGCTTGGGTAAATTTCTATACTTAATTTTTTATTCATATATTGCTACAATAGTAATAAGATTAGGCCTAGAATTCACATTTATCTTAATCAATCATGTATTTTGGGTATATTTCTAGTCCCGATTACATACCACTAATCTTATGATTCCTTTTTTAGAAATGTACTAATTGATCATTGTCTTTGGCCTTTTTCTTGCTTTATGTTTTCATTCTTCATCTTACACACCTTCTTGCCCATACTTTATATTGATACTTTGACATTTCTTATTCTTGACATCAGCACCCACGTGCCCCCATCCGCACCTGGGCACCCCAATCTCTTTGTATCTTGCTCTCCTATTTTGGGTCTTATCTAGTCATTTTCGCATCTTATTTCTTACTAGATGGCCTTTTAGTGGTTACTTAGGAAATTCAACCAAGGTAATCATATAAATACAAAGCTATGTGATCATAATAGAGGACCAAGCATTAAGTATCTACTATCATCACATAAGTTTGCATCCAAGAGCATTCTAAGAGAATCAAAGCATCCATGTAGCTTCCATTCAAGGGAAATGGGACTAGATTCCTCTGCATACACTTTATAGGATGGAAATTTTATTTTTCCATGCACACATATATCTACATCTAGATATTTCTTTCTATCAATTGTAACTTACACAAGAGCCACACGATTATACACAGACACACGTAACCACATGGAGTTTGAAATATAGTGCGTTGCCAGATCATAATTTCACTTGATCAGGTGACTATCGGGGTCAGTATGAATCCCCATTTGCATCTTTTTATTTTTAGGATTTGATGTATTTTGGGATTTTGTAGGTGCTCTTTCTTCTAAGCAGGTTTCAGAAATTAGCAACGATTAAAGGCGACATCTAAGAAACATTTTGTGACCCTAAAAACTAGTTTTTCGAGGTTCGAGAAGTCACTAGCATCCGAGAGAAGGTCCTGTGCACCCCGACCTTGTCCAGTGCCCTGATCCTAGAATTTACAACATCTCTCGTATTTTTCTCATTGCCCGATTACAACATCCTATTTTCCTATTTCACCAGCTTTTCCAATGCAAAGCATAACTTCAAATTTATTATGAATCGTAATTATTTCACCCCTCTTTTTCAACTAGGGTTTCAAATTTTTCTAGTTTACTTACTTATGTTAAATATGTACTTTATTGTCTATATTTACGCCAATGTATTTAATTAGAATTTAACATCTATTAATTTTAATAATTTTTAAATCAATTTTAACTCCGAGGAAGTCTTGCTTTGTAATGGCTCTTTGAAATTCTTGATTTAGATAATGGTAAAGTTGGCCCCAATGCCAAATGGCTCCCTAGGATTTCTCAACACTTGTTAATAGCTTGTCTAAGAGAGGTACACTTTTTTAGAATAAATTCTAAACAAAGGACCATTACCCCACAATCAAATTAATGAACGATGCCTCATACAGATAACATTTAGCACTCCTCGTGAGTTTTCTATTCAAGTAGGTGATGGGTAACTTCCCATTTCATCAACTAGTTCCCTCAATGTGTTGACTACTTTGGGGTTCTTGTGGTAATCCTCATAATGAGTTTTATGGATTAAGCCAAGATACTTCCCACAATTTAAAGTGGACAGGTTTTAACCCCTATCTAAACCTGCAAATATGGTGTGAGTGAATGTTGTGTTTTTATCTTGATGAACAATGTGGGTTTTCACACCTTTGGTAACCTAAACGCAATGTATTAGTAAATGTATCAATTTTTTTAACAAGCGAAAAGGTCCCATACTTAAAAGATTAGTATTTTTCCATGCAAAACAAAACGTTTAAAAATAGGATCAAGGTTTTTTATTCTCAAGATCACTCGAAAGCACAAGAGAAGATCATACACAACATTTGATCCAACTAAGTAGAAATGGAAAAACTTAAATCAATGACCATTAAGTGCTTTTGAAAGATGAATTTTTGAACAACTTAAATGATGAATTTTCCAAGTAACACACAATGTTAGAATGAAGATCAAGGTCTCTTTTGATTCTCAAGATCACTCAAAATCACAAGAGAAGAGCATACATGACGTTTGATCCAACTTAAGAAAATGGAAAAACAAATGTAATCAAAGAATTGAAGTGTTAAAAACTGATTTTTAAATTAAAAATCAAATGATATTTTTTTCCATGTGAACTATCAAAATATCAAGTGTTATCCAAATTTCTAAATGGAAATCAAAATTTTATAAAATCATCCAAAATTATTTCCATTTATGATTCTCAAGATCACTCAGAAGTGCAAGAGAAGAGCATACACGGTTTTGATGGATTTATAACAAAAAGGATATTTCCAAAAATATTTACACTAACACCATTTCTAAATAAATGATAACCATAATGTTAGATAAATATCCATAATCATTTCCATATATTATTCTCAAGGTTTCTCGAAAGTGCAAGAGAAGAGCATACATGGTCTTGATCAAATTAAAATGAATCTAACATGTAAAGAAAATGACTAGTTTTCTAAGAAAGGAAACCCCTGAATTTTCTATAATTTCAAATCCAAAATTTATGTTTTCATTACATAGTTCACCTCAATACCTTTCCGTCACAAAAAAATAGATTCGTTTCAATTTCAGGAGAAAAATTTATAGTCTCCGAGAAGATAGGTTACACATATGCTCTTATACTCATGGGAATGCACTTAACATGTACTAAAAATATTGAAAAAACTGTCCAAAAATCTATAAAAATGTGAAATTGTTTCCACCAAGATTCAATTTTCACAATAACCCATATCCCTAACATGTGAAAAGAAGACTCGACACTATCAAACACTAACATACATGGTTAAAAACTTAACATTTTCAACAAATTAACAAAACTAACATGTAAAATGATGAAAAATGAAGCTCTAAAAATGAAAACATGGAGAAAGATTGAATTTTTCTCATCAAGATCCCATTTTGATAGCAACCCACCTCCTTAATATGTGCAAAGAAGACTCAACACTATCAAACACTAACATACATGCTCAAAAACATAAGATTTTCAACAAATTGACAAAACTAGCATGTAAAATGATGAAAATGAAATTCTAAAATTCAAAACATGGAGAAAGCTTGATTTTTCTCATGAAGATCCAATTTTGACATAAATTCACCTCCTTTATACGTACAAGGAAGACTCAACACATGAAAACTTAACAAAAAAGCTTAGAAACACAAGTTATGTCAATATATTCAAGAAGGGTTAGCATGCAAATGAGAAAAAGGAAACTTTTAACAAAAGAACTCGGATTAGAAAAATAAGTGTCCCACTGGGCATGCCATATGCATGCATGTGATTGAATTAATCTAAGCTAATGAAAGGAAACTAACACCAAATATATTCCTAACTTAGTTAATCAACAACATAAACATCATGATAAAGCTAAAAAGGAAAAGCTTAAACTAGTGCATAAAACATTAAGAACATTAAATGCAAAACCAATCCTTTGATATTTGGATGTGATTTGTAATTGTAGGTACTCCTTTAGTGAGCCAAACATTACTACGTGTGATCAAAGGAAATTCTCCATGGAAGAGGAAGAGATCTCACCAATATGGCTTAATTTCCATGTTTGGTTCTTCTCTTACTACTCTTTGCCAAGTAGAAGATGGAAAAGGTTGTTTGATCAATAATCCTTCCAAGATTGAAATTCTCTTATCATATGTAGATGTCTTACAAGGACATGGTGTAAATTTGGACAAGGTGTACTAGGTTCTTTATATAGATTTCCAATTTGGGAGAAGCTTACAACCTAGTGAATGTGGGATAAAGGGGAAGTATAATTAGAAAGGGATAACTACGATTAGAAGAGATTAATTAGTGTAGACACAAAATCATGCACTTAATACTATTTACTATACTACCAAGTATGTTCTTTTATATATGGGTCTTTGCATAAGAAGTTTTTTCACCTTTGGTGACCCATTCCATAGTCCATCCACTTATATTTTTGGTTTTTATTGCTTTTATCTTTCACACTTTTCACTGATATACTTAGTTTTGGTCAGTCGCAGAATCCCCCTGTCGGTCATTTTTCACCCATTTTTCATCATTTGTCTTTGGACACTAGTTCCCAGGATAAGACACTAGACCCATGCGTTTCAGTCCATCCTAGGTGCTTGTGACCTATTTATGTTTGATCTTATTTTTGACATTTTAGGTTGGTTTTTCCAATTTTTCCTCTCATATAATGAGGTACTAGTCAACATGTCAAGTCATTAGTGTTGAAATTCAGGCAAGAGATCCCTATATAAAAAAACATACATACCAATATAAGGGCAGGAAATTCTTATCAAGGGCTATCTATCTATATATCGCAAGTGACTACATTTGGGCACATTATTCTGCATACACACTACATAGGAAGGGAAGTTCATTATATTCCATCCACACATTTGTATTTTATCTACCTACCACCCACTATCTTGGTGTTAGTGACATGAGGGTGATCTAGGAGAACTATTTCACACGCAAGAACATATAACTACATTGGGTCCGAGATGTAGTGCAATGCTCGGTCATAGGTTCACCCTTGTGACAGTGAGGATAGTCCGATCCCTCATATCACATCTTTCTTTTTGGGATTTTGTGTCTTTTGAGGGTTTTGGAGGAGGATATTTGTACGTAGGTTTACAAGTACCTAGGTGATCTAAGTGTGACATAAAGGAAAAAAAGTGGGAAACCCTAATGATAGTATCGTAACTAGTTTTGACCATTTCTACAAACTCCAAAGCACCTCCACAAAGGTCTTGGGTGACCGCAGACACCCCTATCCTTGCCCAAGCGCATATGTCCAAGAATTGCGAGCATCTCTGCATTTTTTTGAGCTTGATTACAACATTCTCGTGTTCTGTTCCATCACATTCTCCAGTCGTAATCACTTCGGGATAAGTGTAATTAAGGTAAGTGCCCTATCTCTTGCATTTTATTTCATATAAAGATCAAATAAATTTCCAAGCGCTTGTATTTCATTGTATATTAGTTATAACATATCTTTACATTTAGATTTTAATAAAATAATTATATTTTATTAAATCATTTTGGTGAACCTATAGCTTAGAACTATTTTCCCTAGGATCCACTAAAACCCTAATGGTTAAGGATATATCTTCTCATCCTAGGCTAGTCATGCCTCATGTGAGTGTTAATCCTATCTATGATGAAGCAACCATAACTGAACTTACCACTCTATGTCGTAAAAATATTATTCCAAAGGATTATCAAAGGAAATTGTTATCTCATGAATGCAATGTTCCTACTAGCTTTGATCATTCTACCATTAGCATTGTTTCTGATCTGGCAAGATTTTTGTATACCTTGTTATTCAGTTAGCCACACTCCACCTTCTTCTATTTCTACTAAGACTTTAGATGATGCTATTATTATTTTTATGCTTAATCTTGATGATGATGTTTTAGCTAAAAATAGGATGAAAATAAACATGTGCATGATGTTGTTTCTCATACTAGTCAGGATGATTCTATAGTTGCATCTCATACTCCTTCCATTTCTGAAAATGTTTCTAATAATGCATTGCATACTAGTTCTCCTCCTTCATTATATGTTGATGATACGCTTAATGAAATCCTTGCATCTGAATCTTTTTCGATATTGATGAGGCACATGATAGTAATGATTCTACTTCTTTGCATATTGTTGAATGTGAATTTTCTACTCCGCTTTCATCTTCTTTTGAGATTGTCTCTAGTAACATGCATGATTCATCTCCTTCTATTACTTCATCTCCTAGTAATGCTTTTGATGCTAGTCCTACTACTTCACCACCTATTACTTCTTTGGAACCTATATCTAGTGTTCCCTTAGCATCGGTATCTTCTACTTCTTCTCTTGACATCCCTATGATCACTCATAATGGAAAGATACAACCACTCAATACACCATCTACATCTCCTACTATTCCATCATAGGATATTTTATCACTCATGCATGTTGTTGGCCAATTACAATCTCAGGTTCAATATCTCACACTTGAAATAAAATAATACTATGCTTCTATCGATAACAATTCTTTGCATGGTAACCCTATTCGAAAAAAAGATTCACAATTTAACATTCCCTAAGGATTTTATTATGCCTACATTTTCATGCTTTGATGGTACTAGAAATCCATATTTACATCTTAAGAATTATCATCTAGCTATGGATTTTTATTATAATGATTGATTATTGCTAAAATCTTTTCATCATAGTCTTACTAATGACACTCTCCAATGGTACACACATTTACATTTTGGATCTATTAGTTCCTATTTTGAGATGGAAGAGGCCTTCTTGGAATGATTTATACTTAACAATGGCCCTAGAGCTACATATGAGTGCTTACCTAGCTTACGTCAAGGCCAAACAAAACCTATCATTGATTACATTTTTTCTCTTCAAGGCTTGCATGCATCAATTATTCTTTCAACATTGAATTAGAGAATAAATTTATCTTTTTCATGGTTCATTCCTAATTTAAACCAATGATTGTAATATGACACATGTTAATCATTCACACTATTATGTTATAAGATCATCAACCTAGAGCAGGATCTCATTGCTACACATATCATAGCTCCTCCTCCTAGTTCTCCTATTACGGTACCATCTAGTTCTTCTCCACTTCTATCTATGAACATCCTCCTAGGTATTCATCTCCTCTAACTCGTAAGAAAGTTCAATCATCTCCATTGCATAATAATCATTTATCTCCTCCACCATGTCGCTCCACCCCGACTTCTACATCTCCTTCATGGGAGCCATTACACTTTTCTCATAATGCTAGACCTCATGATGTGTTGCGTGCCTTGTTTGAAAAGAATTTGATTCACTTGCCATAGTTCACATTTTCATGCTTTGATGGTACTAGAAATCCATATTTACATCTTAAGAATTATCATCTAGCTATGGATTCTTATTCTAATGATTGATTATTGCTAAAATCTTTTCATCATAGTCTTACTAATGACACTCTCCAATGGTACACACATTTACATTTTGGATCTATTAGTTCCTATTTTGAGATGGAAGAGGCCTTATTGGAATGATTTATACTTAACAATGGCCCTAGAGCTACATATGATTGCTTACCTAGCTTACATCAAGGCCAAACAAAACCTATCATTGATTACATTTTTCTCTTCAAGGCTTGCATGCATCAATTATTCTTTCAACATTGAATTAGAGAATAAATTTATCTTTTTCATGGTCTCATTCCTAATTTAAACCAATGATTGTAATATGACACATGTTAATCATTCACATTATTATGTTATAAGATCATCAACCTAGAGCAGGATCTCATTGCTACACATATCATATCTCCTCCTCCTAGTTCTCCTATTACGGTACCATATAGTTCTTCTCCACTTCTATCTATTGAACATCCTCCAAGGTATTCATCTCCTCTAACTCGTAAGAAAGTTCAATCATCTCCATTGCATAATAATCATTTATCTCCTCCACCATGTCGGGCTCCACCCCGACTTCTACATCTCCTTCATGGGAGCCATTACACTTTTCTCATAATGCTAGAGCTCATGATGTGTTGCGTGCCTTGTTTGAAAAGAATTTGATTCACTTGCCATAGTTCACATTTTCATGCTTTGATGGTACTAGAAATCCATATTTACATCTTAAGAATTATCATCTAGCTATGGATTTTTATTATAATGATTGATTATTGCTAAAATCTTTTCTCCATAGTCTTACTAATGACACTCTCAATGGTACACACATTTACCTTCCGGATCTATTAGTTCCTATTTTGAGATGGAAGAGGCCTTCTGGAATGATTTATACTTAGCAATGGCCCTAGAGCTACATATGATTGCTTACCTAGCTTACATCAAGGCCAAACAAAACCTATCATTGATTACATTTTTCGCTTTAAGGCTTGCATGCATCGTTATTCTTTCAACATTGACTTAGAGAATATATTTATCTTTCTTCATGGTCTCATTCCTAATTTAAACCAATGATTGTAATATGACACATGTTAATCATTCACACTATTATGTTATAAGATCATCGACCTAGAGTAGGATCTCATTGCTACACATATCATATCTCCTCCTCCTAGTTCTCCTACTACCATACCATCTATTTCTTCTCCACTTCTATATATTGAACATCCTCCTAGGTATTCATCTCCTCTAACTCGCAAGAAAGTTCAGTCATCTCCATTGCATAATAATCATTTATCTCCTCCACCGTGTCGGGCTCCACCTCCGAGTTCTACATCTACTTCATGGGAGCCATTACACTTTTCTCATCATGCTAGACCTCATGATGTGTTGTGTGCCTTGTTTGACAAGCATTTGATTCACTTTTCTTCTAATCAGCATCATGCACCTCATGATTTTCATTTCCAACATAATTGACTATATTATAACTATCATCATATCAATGGCCATTATGATAATGATTATTACACCCTTCATGATCAATTGCAACAATTAGAAGATAAGGGTATCATTTCCTTTTGCTATCTCTCTCGTGAGAGGTCTATGTCTCCATTTCCATGCAAGTGTGTCATTACTCCAGTTGACTTATCTCCTCCATCTAGTTCTACGGTAATTATTTTTCCACCACTACAAGTTATTTCTCATGCATGTTCTCCATCTCATCCATCCACCATAGTACCATTCCATCCATTGTGTCATGATAATACTACACATTGGCTTCCTAATCCATCATCACTTGGACTTCCCACCACTACATAACCCATCATTAGAACCATCTCATCTGGAATTCAGTTCGGTTCATACACTCATGTTTCTTACGCTCCATATGCTTCCACTACTCCATCCCTCGCTTGGTCTTTAGTCGGTGATTTTCTCACCTCACACCCCCTCGATGATGCGGTCATGTTATTCTAGTTATTACATGATGTTGAGGGATTTTTACAATAATAATGTCAACATATCTTCATGCTACACATTGAATTGATATATTTATGTAATGTACACTATCATATTACTTCCCACTTCCCAATGACGCACTCTTGCTTTACAGTTCATTATTTATTGTTGAGGGTATTATATAAATGAACATTATCATCTACACACTTTGAGGCATTGCTATTCTCCTTCCCCGCCTCTTCATCATACAAACACATGCTTAAGTACACTTTTACGACCACCTCATTCCCATGCTCTTTTGCATCATTCATTAACACATACTTTATCATTCGTCACAACTCTATATATACATACAGTATAATTTTTCCATCATTCATCTATCACATAACACGATCACACTATATAAACTATCTATTATCACATAAATTAATCATCATTATCCATTAATTACCATCAACAACTACATGATGCAAATCAAATCAGCAAATGTGAACATTGCTCAAAACACCACACAATGAATATAGCAACAATAATCGACATGTCATACATCAACATACGTGTACCAATAATAAAATCGCATAGCAATAAACATCAAATACATAGAACATATGCCAATAGTCCACACACACACACACACACACACACAGATATATATATATCTTTCAAAATCATAAATACTATAATCCCATCGTTGAGGCGAAAGCCCCCATACATGCTATAATATAACATATCGTATCTCATCATCACTATAACTATCTACAAATGCAGGAGCTCTAGAGCGAGAAGATTTTCTTATCAATATGTGTTGCTAATTGCATCCCATGTATCTCTACCTACCTACGTAATAATGTAACCTCAGTCGACTACTCTACAAAGCGACCATGTAACTCCATGAATCTCACAAATACATCATGTGCTAAGGGACTGCCACCCATAACCTCTCTATCTCATTGTGTCTCTTCTAATGCCTCATCCCTCTCGCTTAGTAATATGGTAAACGTAGCCACCGTTAATGCCACTTGATCAAATAAGTTTGCATGTTCACTGTGATTCCATCCACACGCTCTAACATACCACCACCTATGAGTACATTGGTGGGCACATTCTACGTCAATGTGTAGATGGATGTGTCCATGATCAACGACTAATATGCATCATCTCCATTCATATACCAACCCATTAGACAACAAAAACAATCAATAAAACAAATAAACAATCACAACCATCACTATACAAATACTCATGCTATGTTATTGTTGTTGCTACGCTATCAGGGGCATATAATTTCCCCTCTACTCATCCCCTAGCGGTTCTCCCACCACATCCATAACAAATGGAAACAAAAATACCCACCGATGTGATTCCTACCATGCATGATATGCCTCCATAAACCCTGCATCATCTACATCTATCGGCTCTATCTCCTCATTTTCCTCGTCGGCCCCAAGAGGTACTAGTTACGTTCATGTGGACCCAAGTATAGCTTCAACCCTCTGTGGTGCCCTAATGGCCCTCACCCATACATATGGCTCTGGTGGAACATCCTCAGACATACCAAATTATCGTGAAGTAGTCTCTACCTAGAATAACTTGGTCGCCTCTAGTAATCGATCCTCTAGTCACATGTACGCTGAACACATCGTAGCTCTACTGCATCCTCTAGCCATCCTTCGTAATCTCGATATGGAATCCATTTCATAGCCTCTAGCCCCATCTGATCTACCATCTCTCTATAGGTATCCGTATCCATCTTCCTACTGCGAACACCTACCCATATATCAAAAATATATTTCACCTTTCCCACTCTCCTCGCGTCCACCAACTGGCCTCAATATTGCAATATACTCATAGGCTCATACTTGTAAAAACATGGTAGCTCCAATACCACCCCTATGCTCCTTTTGTGTAAATATGTATAAATCTTTATACATGTGGGCTAATATACACCATGGGCAAACATATCTCATCACATCCTCCTCTATACAACAAAAATATCAAGCATCTTATATAAGATGCCTACACCACTACCCTCCACCGCAACCGACGAAGCAATCACAACAGCGATAAACTTACCCAATCACAAATCCTCGACCTCATAATAACATCTAGACTAATATGGACCTTCTTTGTGAACTCAAGTACCCGTAAAGTACCACCTCGTGGTCCTCATCTATCTCTGAGAATCGTCTATAGCCATCACGTGGACCCTCTCCCCAACAATTGACAAGCATAATATACGATATATGTCCTCCAAAGTCATGGTTATCTCATCTTTAGGTAACCAAAAGGTACAAGTATCTACATACCACCTCTCATATCTGTTTTAGTCATAGGCATATTATGGGGCATATCCTTAATCCTCGCTATATACGCAGGAGTTGACACGGTCTAGAACATCTCACTCATCATCTAACATACCCAATCCTAGTAACATACTCAAATAAAAGCCACCACAAAACTCCCATGAGTGAATATCCTCTACACAAAGACAAAGAAATAACAAAAATGACATTATAATGACATACATAAGCAAATACACCTACCTAAAACATCAACAAGCATCAATTTTTACATTAACAACAATCTACGCTCAACATAAGCCTTCTAGATCGCCAACGCCGGGAACAAGACTAGAGTTCCTAGGATAAGGTCACTAATGCCCATGCATAGAGTATATTAGTACCTTCACTACTCTTGTCTAGGTCCAAAACATCGAGAAACTCCAAAATGAAAATTTTGCAAAAATCATTAAAAATGACTAATTTCAACACAGTTTCGGAAAAAAATCAAACTTACTAGCTCAACTATCATACGTGATGCCATTTATGCCACCGCATCTTGAATCAAATCAATCATGGTGTTATCACTTCAGTTATCTTCACACACTTAGCGCTCAAAATCACACTTGCAATAATCAAATGAATTTCCTATTCAATTTTTCACATTACTATTTATAGTAATCTCTCATTACTTACTACGCTATAGTCATTATTCACACTTATCCTTCGAACTAATACACATTGCATGATTTCAATCATATCTTGTGCATCCTTACTCTGATTCCTATCTCATTTGCATCGTTCTCTTCATAATTCTACCTACTATTGTATTGTACACATTCCACAAACATTATATTCCTCCTTGACATTGTTTCAACTCGATATAACATTTTTTTAGATATCTATCATACATTCACTATTTAATCATTAAACGATTACTTTCATATCAGAATTCATTCTCATCATCACTCCCCCTTTTCCCAAAAGGTGGGGCATAAAATTAGGGCATCTTATAATCCCCCTCACACTGCTATGTGAGCATTATAAATTTCTAACTCCACATTACCAAAAATTTCTCGTACATCATGCAAAATTTCACACAAATTTCTAGTGATTCTGCATAATAACCTAATCTAGTGGCAACAAGCATAAAATATCTCCATGAGTAACCAATCAATCAATAAAATGCATTAAAATATTGACCTTCTACAATTAGAAATCACATCAATCAATCGACACAACACAATGCATTTTCCCGGATGACCTAACTTGAAGGCTACATCACCACTTTCCTAGATTACCTAACATGGGAAGTTATTCTACATTTTCTACCGCTTCTAAATGACCTAACATGGAAGTCATTCACATACATTGTGGTGAAACCCCTAGAGTGGGGACAATGAGACATAATTTCCTTTCCTATAATACTCCTATATGGGTTATTCACGTTTGATCGAAATAGAATGAAATGGATCAAAATCAAAAAAATATGTTCGTTATCTATTTGTAGCGGCAACACCTTTTGAGGATGTAGTTAAATTTGGAGAGTAAATCCAAACCTCTCTCCCTACACTCTTACTTTGAGATATCTATCATACATTCACTATTTCGTCATTACACGATTACTTTTGGATCGGGTTTCATGCTCATCACGGTCCCCTTTCCCCGAAAGGGGGAGGGCATACAATTAAGGCATCTTATAATCCCCTCACACCATTACGTAATCATTCTACATTTCTAACTCCACATTATCAAAAAAAAATTCATACATTATCCAACATTTCACACCACTTTCTAGTGATTCCCCCTAATGACCTAATCTAGGGGAACGAAGTGTAAAATCTCTCCATGAGTAACCAATCACTCAATCAAACACATTCAAAGATAATCTTCTACAATTCAAAATAACATCAATCAATCGACACAACATAATGCGTTTATCCTCCCATGTGACCTAACTTGGGAGTTACATCACCACTTTCGCAGATGACCTAACATGGGAAGTTATTATACATTTTCTACCACTTCCAAATGACCTAATATGGAAGCCTTTTCACAGAACATTGTGGTGACACACCTAGAGTGGGGAAAGTAGATGTCATTGCATTTCGTATACTACTCCTATATGGGTTATTCACATTCGATCGAAATACAACAAAATGGATCCAAATCAACAAAATCTAGTCATTTTCCATATGTAGCGGCTAGACCTTTTGAGGATGTAGTTAAAGTTGGAGAGTAAATCCAAACCTCTCTCCCTACATTCTTCCTTTAGTGGCAGGACACCCAAATCCTCAGAATTTCACACACACAAAATCAGGTTGGGAACTAATCACTCCTTACCCCAACACATCTCCATCAAAGCAACAAAATCAAAAATCTCCAATCACTCAACATCAAAATCATTAATCTCACTTAGTTCTCCTCATAACGGTCCTATGTCCCTCGTTACACCGCATGAATTGACACTTTGATCCATGTTTTACCACATTATATGTTCTCATTATGTGTGTACTTCTCAATATTTGTGTGTACTTATGTAACATGAGATTCTCAAAATTTCTCTCGGTATGCATCTCTATATACTTTATGTTACCGATATTTTCTCAACAACATAAAGTGGGGGAAAATGTAGACACAAAATCACACACTTACTATTATTTACTATACCGCTAAGTATGTTGTTTTATATATGGATCTTGCGTAAGAAGAGTATTCATTGGTGACCCATTCCATAGTCCATCCACTTGTATTTTTGGTTTCTATTTATTTTATCTTTCACACTTGTAATTGATACACTTGGTTTTGGTCGAGTCATAAGGATCCATGTCGGTTAATCTTCAATCATTTTTAATCATTTAGCTCTCTAGACATCGGCACCTAGGACTAGACACTAGCACCTGTGCACTCTGTCCATCCTAGGAGCTCGTGCCCTGTTTATGTTTGATATTATTTTTGACATTTGAGGTTGTTCTTTTTAGTTTTTCCTCTCATATCTCAAGGTACTAGTCGAATGTCGGGCCATTAGTGTCAAAATTAAAGCAAGAGATCCCTATATAAACACAACATACATACCAATATAATGGCAATTGATTCTTATCAAGGGCTATCTATCTACATATCTCAAAGGACTCCATTTAGGTGCATTAGTATGCATACAAACTACATAAGAAGGGGAGTTCATTCTATTCCATCGACACATTTTCATATTATCTAGCCACTTTATCGACTATCTTGGCGTTGTTGGCGCAAGGGAAACCTAGGAGCACTATTACACACACAAGCACATAGAAATACATTGGGTTTGAGATGTAGTGTAGTGCTTTGTCGTAAATTCACCATTATAACACATGAGGATAGTCTAACCCCTCATTTTACATCATTATTTTTTGGGATTTGATTTCTTTTTAAGGGTTTTGTAGGAGAATATTTATATGCAGGTTTAGAAGTACCCTGGTGATCCAAGTTCGACATATAGGAAATGAACAAACAAGTGTGAAACCCTAGTGACACTATTGGAACAATGTTCTAACCATTTTTGTAGACTCTAGCGCCCCCACAGAGATCTTGGGCACCAACAAGTGCCCCTATCCTTTCCCAGGTGCCGTGTCCAAACATTGTGAGCATCTCTACATTTTTTTGAGCCTAATTACGACGGTTTGTGTTCCTATTCCATCACATTCTCCAGTATAGACTCACTTTGGGATAATATTTTTCAAGGTAAGTTCCTTATCTCTTGCATTTTCTTTCATATAAAGATCAAATAAATTGCCAAGTGCTTGTATTTCAATGTATATCAGCTATAACAGATCTTTTCATTCAAAATTTATTAAATCAAACAAATATCATCAACTCATGAGACTTGGGGTGATTTAAATAATCAACTAGGATTCATTAATAGACCAAGATAAGTTTAAAAAGCCATTTAGAGATGATTTAGAAGGAAATTAGTATAATTTGAAGGATTTGAAAGGGGGATTTAACCAATAAGAGGGTTTATTGATTAAATAGAATATTGAAAGGATTAATTAATTAATAATGGTTAATTAATTAATTAAAAGAGGATTATAACTAATGAAGTTTTGTTAATTGGCATCCAAGATGAAGGAAGGCTAGTTAATTAATGAAGTGTCATTAATTGACCGAAATGAAGGGAATGTTAGCTAATTAGTGGGAAATCACTAACTATAACGAAATAATAGAAAATAGGTTAATTAATGTAAGTTTAGTATTAAAAAGTGTGTAGTCGATTTAGGTGTCTACAATAACATGTAAGTATCTTGCATTCACCTCAAAAGTACTATGTGAATTATTCTATTTGTATATAAAAGGATATAACATACTATGAATAAAGTTAACATGATAAGAAATGTGGAATATATAGTAGTTTTAGTAAGAAAGGATATATCCAATCAAGATCTACGCTATTTTTTTTTTTTGAATTTGTAAAATTATTGGAACAAAATGTTATGACTGGGAGAGGGGAGCAAGTTCGTACCTATTGTATGTGTGTAATGTGAGCTCCCTATCGGTAAGTGCACCCTCAACAACCATGTTTGAACCCAAAAAAGAGTGTGGCATCGTGTATCAAGGAAATTAATCAAGGTTACCAAAGAACAAAGTGTCAACATGGTGAGGAAAAACCCTATAGAGTCCAAGATCCTAACTATATGAGTATGAAGTGTATAAAAATAAGAGTTAATACGGTACATGATCAGGAGGAGGATGAGATGTTCCCTAAAATTCCTATGATCGACACGTAAGTATAGAAGTTTATTTAGAGAGCTTTTCGTCGGCTATTTGAACGTCGAAAATGGAGTCCGTATGTGCAAATGGTGGCTAGTCAAAGTTGAAGTCAACCCTAGGTGAGACCGGGTCAACTGACAAGTCACAACGTGGAAAAAACAAGATCATGTGTTCGGGTTTATACCTCCGGTCTTTGACACATGATATCGGTCATCTTCATCAGTGATCGATAAAAAAATATGCCACGTGGTGGGTCCTCAAGCCACCACGTGGCCTTCCACCATTTAGCCCATCAACCGAGGTGAGTTATATTTAGCTCATCGAGCTCTTCACGTTAACAAGTTTGAGTTATCCAGCGAGCCATATGGAATGAGCTAAGGGCGAGTTAACCATTTTAGCTCGGTGAGCTATACAATTGCATTGATGGGTGAGTTGATAGTTGTGAATTAGTGAGCTATCTTATATACTTGGCAAGTTGTCCATTTAAATTTGGTGGCAAAAACGTATAGCTATGGCTTGAAGCCACATGGGTTAAAAGGATAATTCAAGCCTCGTCTCTTTGGCCCAATGAATGAGGGATATCCCTCATCCCACACAATGTGGAATTGCTCAACTCGGGCTCACGGAATGGACATGGAAAATGGTTCAACAGCGAGGTAGGGAGTAGCGTGGTAAGGAGGACTGACACGTGGACATGGTCGGAAGACTTGGTAGGCAGGGAACCCATGTGGACAGGTCTTAGTGAATAGATAACGCGGGTACGTGGATGCACAACCGTCGGTGGGTGAAAAAATGAATACAAACTTCGGGCGGGGTACTCGATCCCGCAACCTCCCCTTTCAGATAATACCGGCCCAACCAACTACGCCAACGAGTTGATTCGTCTACGAGTTAGCCAATAGGCAATATAACCAAGAGTTTTGAGTGATTTAATCCTATAAAGGCTCGATACCCCTCCCTATTGGACAATCTCATCATTCGAGCTTCCTCCGTTCCTTCGAGCTCATTTTGAGCTTTATTTTAGCTCCTCTTAAGCCATGATATTAAAAGGCCGAGGCATAGAAGAATGCAATGAAGGCCATTATTCGAATGAATTATTTATAAGCCCTATTAATTCTTTTAATATTGGGGAGGAATATAAAGCTCGATGGGAGCTCTTACGTCCATCCCTGAGCATGATAGTATGAGGCCTTAAGCAAAATATGGAGGCCCATATTTTATTTATATATAAGACCTATATATTTATATAGGCATTTATATTTTTAAAGCCCTATATATTTTTATATAGGCACATTCTCATAGCTAAGGCCTAATGTTATAGGCATGTAAATATGTAAGACCTATTTTATAGGCATTATGATTATTATTTTTAGTCCTATTATTTTAATAGGTGAAATATTATTTTGAAGCTTCGAACTCTCTCCGAGAAGACATACTCTGAGCCCGAGTTGAGAAGGACGAAATGAAGTTCGAAGGCGATCGTGGAGGTGATATGGAGACTGAAGACCTATTTTAAAATAGGTATTATGGAGAGATAATACCTATATCATATAGGCATCGTCCTCATTAAGGACCGATATTATTTTTTATCGAAAGATGAAGATAAGACCTGCTTATTTTTAATAGGCATTATTGTTATTGGGAGTTATTAATACTATCCAATAGGCCATTTGAGCCACACTACATATTATGGATCCTAGACTTTGGTGCCATAGGATATTCTGAAAGGGAAGATGTGATCTACTACATAAGATGAGAATTATCACTTGGTGGTTGTGGCGGATGTTTTTGTTTTTCATGCTTATTAAGCCACAACTTCATAGTACGTCATGTCTGGAAGACCGACCTAGGGAGCCATAGGGTGACATAATAGCGTCTAGAAGACCAAATGGGAGCCATTGGGCATTTTACCATGAAGGGGAATATTGGATCGAATCTACCAGGATAGCTACTTGGTATAAAGGTTCTTGTTCCATTTGTATTCAACATTATCTTACTTAGATTGTATTATTTGTTACAGTCATTGAAGTAGATAATATATCGGTTCTATTGAAGAACCGGAGACGTAGGCATTCTGCTAAACTCCGTTATCAACCTGTGTGTAGTGTACTTTAATTATTACATTGCTTTAAGTTGATTTTAATGGGGTGAATTTGGAAAAGAATCTAATGCCTATAGGGGTTTGTGATCGAGGAAAAAAATTCGGTCAATTTTTGGATCGAGTAGGAGAAACTAGAATAAGTGGAACATTGGGCTTGTTGGCACTAGTGGAAAAAGTAAGTGCAAACATAAGGATCAATGTGCGATTCAATATATGTGTAATATATATAGTGGTATGAGGATCATCAGTATCAAACACAAATAATAAAGGGAGAGACACAAGACTCATCATAAGAAATAGGTGTAATTTGGGAAGATTGGAAGCATTAAATTTATATAAAGTATACCCTATGACCATAAACACATATGTGGAAAGAGGGAAAATTATTTCCCCATGTATTTAACAAGATGAGGTGTAGGCATAGTAAATGAATCATCCATATAAGCTTGGAAAAGTGAGAGAATTAGGAATAATCGTAAAATCAACACATGATTCTCTAACTTGTGCTCGGGAAGGTTTAATTATTGATACAAGATTAGAATCAATAAGCATATGATTAAAAGTGCATCTAGAGTTGTGAAAAGTATCATATTTGAAAGAAGCCAAGGTCATAGTGACATTGTGAAGGGGGTATGTGTGTCTCCCAACACCTTAGGTGTCGTAGATGTAACAATTATCATAGGGTAAAAATTTATAGATATATGTAAGTGTGAAACAATAAGCATTAGGAATTGAGCATATTGTGTATGAGAATGAGACATGGCAGGAGGAGCATCATGGGTGCCAATCGAAAGTTCATAATGTAAACTAGTAGCACTGTATTCCATCACTAGAGAAGAATGATGTGCAATGTAAGTAAAAAATTCATTATCATGTATGAGATGGATATCACAAAGATTAGAAACATGAGGTGTGGAATCTATTGTAGAATTATCCATAGAAGGTGTTGTAAGTGCATTATGTGAGATGAAACGGGTAAAAGGAATCCATCCATTTAATGTAACCAAGGACAACCTAGAAGGATATTATAAGTGAGATCGTGATGTATAACATATCATAGAAAACCGAGAGTGCAAAGGACTACTATGTTAGGAATAATATTCAATATTGTGAACATTATTATGAGTGTGGAAATAAATAATATAATGTAATGAAATACATCTATTTATGAGTTGTTAACTCATGTAAATAGTTGTAATTAGATAAGGTTTGTTGTGAGAGAATAATGGGATTGAGAGTTTGTGTGAGATATTGTGGGGATTAGGAGAGATATGTGGGATGAGTGTTGACTCCTAGAATCAAGGAGATCAAACTCTATATATGTAATCTTCCTCTTTGTATTTGATATCTCGGATGAATCAATAATGTGTGTTGTTTTTAATTATTCGGTGTTATTTATTATTAAAACTCTTGCATTTTATATCGGGTATTAGAGCTAGTTCGGTCTCAGGATTCATGTTGGTCGGGGTTTGAGATTTTAGAACTATGGAATTATCAATTCTATGTATTATGGTCTAAATCATGCATGTGTATCTATCTACAGAGTACTCTTGGCGACCAATTACGGACCATTCCAAGTCTACATGCACCATCAGATCAGACATTCACGGCTTCACACGGACGTGACAGAGAGAATCAAAACTCATGGGTGTGTCTTCCAAATCCAAACGGCTTCAAATCTTCAATTCCATAATCCAAATCTGCCCGCATGCGTGTATGGAGCCAATAATGGTTCGTGTTGTTTAAATATTCGAAATTGGAGAGTGTGTGTTGTCATAACCTTCAGACTTAACATGCACGAAGGAGCAGGGATGTCGGGTTCTAAGGATTAATCAAAAACTTTGAAGCTGTGAGGAGTAAACTGGACTACATAGTGGCTGACAGCATATGGATCTGTGTACACGTGGATCTGATGCCGAGCACGTGCATCTCACATATATAGCTCGCATTCTAGTCATCTACCTGCAACGTTTCTTCACACATTACCAATTTCATCGACACTTCACAACTTGGTAGTGGATGCACATTGGTGAATTCGTTTTAGTCTCCAACACGCACACAACAAAAGACGTAATTGGGTGCAAACCCGAATCGGAAATTAAAGTCTTTTGTTTTTTTGTTTATACATTTTAAATACGTGATATCAAAGTCTTGTTGTCTAAGAGATATTTTTTTAGTTATGTCAATTATAAAAATAGTCAATTTGTAATTGTCATTATTTTTGTTTGTTGTCATATGGTTAATCAAACCATAAAAGTCCAAGTTATATGTTTTTTTGTCAACAAAATAGTAGGGTCATTTTTTTGATAGTCAAGTTAATATTGTCAATGTGTCTAGGTGAATAATAGGTTGTATTTCTTTTTGTAATTTGGGTGCATTATCGGTTGAAACCGACATCTCAATTGAGGGGGTGTATTATTCTCTAAAGAGCTTCATTGCAAAACTTGCTAATTAAGTAGTGACAAGATGGAGGCTGGAGGCAACGGAGGAAGGAGGTTGATCAGTGACCTCTCGTCAGGCACCATCGATGAGGCCGCGAAACTGAACTGGTGGCCAAGTTTTTAAGTTGTGTGTTTGCTTTTAGCGTACATTTGTGAGAATAAGAACAAATTATTGTTCAATTGTAATGTATAAAATTCTGAATGTAACTCCTGATGTAATGAAATAGGTGAGCAAAAGCACCAGTGTAAGACAGTTCATGGATCTTGAAAATGTTTGTGGAAGATCCATAAAACCACAAGAGGTGGACAGGCAATGGATCTGTTACACGTCAAGGTTTGTGGTAAACTTGAAAAACCATAGAAGGTTGAGCATTGTTCCCTTCATTAGTATTAAGGTCATGAGTCACAAAGTTTGACATGCTCCATAGAGGAGAGCATACTGTAGATAAGAGTGTGTATGTTTTTCCCATGTTCACACTAAGGGGGTGAATGTTAGGAATAATATTAGATATTGTGAACATTATTATGAGTGTGGAAATAAATAATATAGTGTAATGTAATACAACTATTTATGAGTTGTTAACTCATGTAAATAGTTGTAATTAGATAAGGTTTGTTGTGAGAGAATAATGGGATTGAGAGTTTGAGTGAGATATTGTGGGGATTAGGAGAGATATGTGGGATGAGTGTTGACTCCTAGAATCAAGGAGATCAAACTCTATATATGTAATCTTCCTCTTTGTATTTGATATCCCGGATGAATCAATAATGATGTGTTGTTTTTAATTATTCTGCTGTTATTTCTTATTAAAACTCCTGCATTTTATATCATACTAATGGGTAGAGTGATTTCTCCCAACACTCATATAGGTGTGTTATCAAATCCACGGATGCATAGATGGAGTTTGATCAATAACAAAAATCCCATTTGATGGAGAAAGGTAATGTTGCATATATATTAAGACCATATTTGTTATCAACTAAATCACGCTTAACAAGAAAATTATGAATTTGATCCTTAATATACAATGGAGGAGAATTGTTAAAAATATTATGATAATCCATAAAAACATTTTACAAAAGCAAGCAAGATAGATAATTAGATAGAGTATTAAAAGTGATGTTTCATCAAGAATTTCTTGTCGTCAAATGAATAAAAAGACCATATCTAAAAATGGAATTTGGATTTTACAAAATAAAAAGAGGATTTTTGAAACTAATTATTTAAAATAAAAACCTATAAGGTATTGTCTCAAAAGTGTGTTCGAATTACGCCTTAATTACCAAAAAGTGTAATTTTAAATTTTCAAAAATTATGCAAATAATTATGGTAAACAAAAAGAGGATTTCTTTGAAAATGTAAAAATTTAAAATAACCTCAAAGGAATTTGAAAATAGAGTTGTTATTCTCGAGATATGAAATAAAAGGTGATTTGAAAATTATGAGCCCTCGAGGTAAGTTTTAGTGGTGATTCTTCACTAATTCACGAATATTTACATTTTGAAATTTGTACTTGGTGATTTTGAGGAGTTGTATAGAGAAATATTTCACCTAAAATTTTGGTATGTAATTTACTTTTGCAGGTCGACTTGCCTAGTGTTTAAAATAACTTTCATACTTTTGTATGTACATCGCTGCTACCTCGAAACACCAATTAGGTACATTCGTCAATATATATACATATTATATTTCTAAGCATCTCGTGAAATTAAAATTCCATAAGGACATTACATTAATGATTCTTGATGGGTGAGTTTGATCCTATTTGCATATGTATTCGGGTGTTTGTATATACATCAACCCGGGTTTTTTTATAGATGCATGTCTGTATACACAAAATTCTCTTGCATATGCAACCGGATGGTTTCATGCACAGACACCTGATGGGTGAGTTAGATCATGTATTTGTATGTATTCGGGCATATGTACATGAATCCACACTGGGTGTATATGTATGCAAAACCTACATATTTAACCCAACGACTACATGCACAAATGCAAGAGTACACATTGAGTAGGGTGTATGTGTATGCATTAAATGCCCGATTACATATGGTCTATGTTTGCAGATGATTGTCTTCATATAAACCCAAATGACTACATGTATAGATGTCGGACTACATATATAGATGGGCATATGTCATTTGTTATTCCGACATGCCTTTTCCTAAATAAATTATTCCCTACATCACTATATACATTTTTATCATATTCGCGATCAACATGAAATATATTTTTTACAGATTTGCCAAAAATTCCAAGTTGGATTTTGGTAGGGGGTTAAAATTGACCTTGGGATCCCTAGAAAGTAACCCAAATGGTAGAACCAACAATGAAACCCTAGGAAAAATTTTGTAGATCAAATTTATTGTAGATAATAGATGAAACTTTGGTGTCAATCAAGATAATACATAGATATGAAACTTAATGAAACTAGGTTGTTGGATTGGAAAAGAATATATCGATAAAGAGGATGAAATTATCGAGTTCACCAAAATGATTTAACAAAATTAAATCTTAATAACAAGATCGAGATCAAATGAATATAATGGTGACAAGCAAGTGTTTACAATAGGGACATAAGAGTGACTTAGCTTCTATTTAAAGATCTTGGAAAATTATGGGTTTAGAAAGCGAGTGGAATAGGATGGATCTATACTTAGTAATATTCTTTGGAAAATTGGAATCTGAAACTCCCTCGAGACAAGACCAACCAGCGCTAGTGTTGTAACTAGGAACTAGTGTCTTGGTAAATGTTTTTATTATGATCTTCTCATGGTGTGAACTTGTCTTCATCCTTTCATTCTTTATCACATCCACTTCATTATATAGTTTTATTATTACTTATCAAACTTGCAAAAAAACCCTAGCTACATACATAGTGCTTAAGAAAACATTATATGAAATAAATAATGCATATGTTTGAGTCAGAATAACCTCGATGGTAACCCCAATGTGATTTTCACCAAGCATTGCACTACATTTTAGACTCTATGTAGTTATAGTGTATGTTTGATTGACTTGTGTCCCTTGAAGCTAGGTTTCCCTTATGTCACTCGTACTAAAATGTTGGGATACAAAAATTTTTCCCCCAAAATAGATGTGTGAGATGGAATTCAGAAATAGCCCCTCCTATATAGTGAATAATGCAACCTAAATGTAATAATTGAATGTTTCTCTTTTCCCAAGTGGTAGATAGTAAGTGATATCCCTTTAAGCACCTAATAATAGTAAGTCATGTATATATATGATTCCCTTGTTTGAATTTTTTCATTAACAACCAAAAAGTCGACCCAAAGTGGTAAGTAGTAATTTACAAAAGATAACAAATGATGTGACATTTCAAACTTGTAAAAGAGAGGTAAAAGGACAAAAGTTCCAAAAGGAGAAAATAGCACTGTGTTCTCCTGTCCTCAATGATTGGTAGGATCCTTATAGGATATAATGGAAAATACAAAGTTGGGTCATATGTTGTCCAATGTCCCAAAGTAAAGTGACAATTCGAGAAAGGTAAATAACAAGAGTGTAGAAAAGATATATATATAAAAGAAAAACATATATTGTTAATGGCTAATTTTCTTACTTAGGATTCATGCATATAACAACATACTTAGAGGCGTGATGTAAATAGAAAGTGTATGATTTTGTGACTACATGTTGTGGTAGTAGTAAATTTTTCGTTGTAGGTGATGACATAGTCCCAACCCTCCTAGCTGCATGGATTGAATGTCAATAAAATCATGGCTTGGGGCACCTCTTAGGTAACACTAAACCGGTAGTTCACTCTATCATATGGGAATAACTCCACCTATCTAGGGAATCTATTATTGTAGACAATAAATCACACGGTTTGGGTCTCTATCTAATCGATCACATAATATTATTCATATAATTCTTCCGTAAGAAAAGTACTAATAAACACATGTCTTTGGCCACCTTTCTTTGTTTTTTGTTACCACTTTTGGTCTTAGACTCTTACTTTCTCGGTCTGTCTTTTTATACTTTGACATTTCTCACTTTGGACACCAGCACCAAGTGCCCCCATCCCCTCAAGGTGCTCTGTCCCCTCTAGGCACCCCTGACCTCTTTGTACTTTTTCACATCTTTTGGGTCCTTTCTAGCCATTTTGGCATCTTATCTTTTTGGTAGTTAGCATTTTCGGGGTTAATTACAAAATTCAAGCAAGGGAATCATATAAATATAAAGTTATGTGACCATAATAAGGGACCAAACACTAAGCATTAGCTATCACCACCTAAGGTTGCATTCAAAGGCCATTATCAAGAGCATTCAAGCATCCATCTAGCATCCACATAAGGGCAAGGGACTGCATTATTTTGCATACACTTCATAGGAGGGGAATTTTATTCTTTCATGCACACATCTATCTACATTTTCTACATCTAGTTATTTCTCTCTATCAAGTGTGATGCACACAAGAGCCACCTAGGGAATAATATCTTCACACACACACACACCTAGAACTACATTGGGTCTGAAATGTAGTGCAATGATTAGTCGTAAGATCACTTATTTGATAGTAGAGGACAACCTGACCCTTCATTTGCATTATTTTATTTTTTGGATTTGATGCACTTTTGAGGGTTTTACAGGTCATTTATTTATTGCAGGTTATTAGTGACATTGGTGATCATTGAATCACATAATAGTTATAAGAAGGGAAGGAAATAAAACATATCACGACCCTCTAAAGGAGGTTTTTTCGAGAGTTTGAGTAGTCATAGGTTCCTAGAGTAGGTTTGTGGCTCCCGCAGGTGCCCCTAACCCATTCCAGTGCCCTCATCTAGCATATTCTAGCACCTCTAAATTAATATGGGTTGTATCTGCAGCAATTTAGAGTTCATATTTTCTATTCCATCCGTTTTTGTGTACCTTCAAGACCATAGCAAAACAACTAAGTCATTTTATCTCCTCATTTGCACTAGGGTTTATATCTTAATTACTTGTGATCGGTCATTCGAGATCCTTCTTTGGCACATCATCTTTTCAATTATGGATCCTAAATTTGCTCAAACTTCTTTGTATTATTTAATTCAAATGCATATAAATTTCCAAGTTATTTTGAAAAAATCATTAGACACCATGTATCTCCATAGAGATACGCCACCACATCAAGTGATTTTTTTTTCTCGATCGTCTATTTGACAACCCTAGTCTTTGCGATCCTCCATCTAATCAGCCCATGTTGGAGTCAATTCAATATTTGTATTCTTTATTTTAAGACAAATTTCATGCTATGGAATCCACGATTACATCTCTTAAATCTGAAATCCAACAACTTAAGGACACTTCTCAGGCTCATATTTATTCTCCTTCTGCATCCCATATTCATTCTATGTCTTCTACATGTGCTCATATTAGTGAGACTCAAGTCTTTCCATTACCGGAGCCTCTAAGATTTGATTACAATAGTAAGCAACATGAAATTCTTACCTTGATCTCCTTAGTCATCAATTGATCAATTTATTGGATCTACTCAAGGCTTTCCTCCTTACCAACTTGTAAAATATCAAGGTCTCTCATATTACAATGTTTATCAAATCAATGGACATAAAGAGAATGCATACTATGCTTTACATTGAAGAATCAAACATCTTGAGCATCGAGGATTATCTCATTCACTACAAAACATTCTATTGCATTCTCATCTACAAATGCTACATATAAATGGGCTCCTAAATATACTCCTACTACGTCTAATAAGCATCATGCCATCACTTCTAATGTTCCTTCTATAGAAATTCAAGCGCCACCCAAGCAACCGCCTCTCAAAATCAATCTAACACCTCCTCATCTCAAGTCATCTGCGGCATCATCAATTCAAAATAAGAAATTTCCTCTAAAAATCAATCCACCTTCTTCTCTTATCAATTCTTCTACATCGTTACCAAACAAAAACCACTTGTTATGGAAGAAACACAAGTTCTCTAGCTGGCCTCTTTCAAATTCTGTCATTTGAGGCTCCTAAGCAATAAAAATTTAGCATCCAATCACTTTTGTCAAGGAAACTACTCCTTACATTGATCCATTCAAAGTGTCATCGACTAGTTTTCCATCACTTACATACTTTGGGGACATCATATCTTCTTCCCCCCTTGTATTTCTATCAAATGATTATATCCTCTCATGCAATTGGCACTCCACACTTAAATGTATAATATATTCTAAATCACAAAGCACTTGATACACTCTTGTGTCATCATTTCTCGATGATACCCTATCATGCTTTGGTTCAAACTTTAGTGTTGAGGGAATATTATACGCATGAACCTCACATAGTACACACTACACCTTAAATACTACACACTTTACATTTCACATATTCATCTCTCTCTATGCAAAGATCTACTCTACGCATTCACGACATATCTTTATAGCATCTACTTACTATGTGTTGCACTCATTACCCCCTCGACGAAATCTAATTCCATGGTTCATTCTCAATTGCTAAGGGTTTACATCTAAAATGAACCTCACATCATGTCACTCACACACTCTCTACACTTTACCCCTTTGTAATTACATCTTTCTAGCACATAAATTCAAACCATTTCCCAATGACGCTCTCTTTTCTATGGTTCATTCTCGATCTCGAGGGGGCATGTATAAATGAACCTCATCACATTCATACTCATTTTTATTCTCTCGGGGGAGTACGTGGATCCTATCACACTCACTTTGGATTCCATTCCATCTCAACCACAACATACTACATATCTTGGTTACGATTAATATTACTTTCTTATGCTTACATGTACACTTTATTGCACATGCTAGAAAAATATCTTATATGTCATTACCTTTCTATAAACACATGCATGTTCACTTTCTCTCTAGTTGTGATTGCAGATTCTACAAATTCATCCATGTAGCATAGATGTTTGATGTAATACATGTTATCCAATTTTACCCCGGGTGAAATTAGACCACAGGAGTTTTCTCTAAAGAAGTTGCGCAGAGGACCCGCTGGTGTAGAGAACGGAAAATTTATAAAATTCACCCAAAAACACCTCCATAATATACTGAGCTCCCGATGTGCCCGGGTATTCGAGTATTAATAGGATTCGAAAAGGTTAGATGAATTCTGTAAAAATTGTCTTGGATGCTTCAAGAGCTAACCAAGCTACTTTGAGAAGGGGTGACTTAGTATTAAACACCACCGAGCTACTCTATTGAGAGACCAAGTTGTTCATTCCTATTGACTGGGCTAGTTTTGCGTTGTGGGAGGGAATGCGTAGCTTTTGGTCGAGCTATTTATTATGATGACCGAGTTGGTTCGAGAGGTGCATAGCCGAGTTATAGTTTCTAAGGCACCAACCTGATATAGAATGACAATTGAATGCCTCCAAAATTATGAAGGGAAAAAATGGATAGATGGATGGCTCAGAACTGTAGAGCAAAGTTCGAGTAACCTTTTTTGGCTATCGAGTTGATTCATGGCGAACAGATCTCACTTCATGTTGGGTGGTCAGCTCTCGAGCTCATGGTGTAGGGATGTTATAGGGAAAGGGAATATTTCAACTCAGATCAATGGTGAGGATCATGTGCAATTCGAGGTGAGCCCATTCAATTCATTGCGAAGGGGTCCAGGAGATTATCAACGATGCTCATGAGACAAGATCACACCACCGAGTTTTAAGGTGAAAGCATGCGACCAAGCTCACAAAGGTCAAGCTAGAATAGGTCAAATAAAGAGTTGAATAACTGGAACTTAGCCAAAAAAATGTATTTTGTTAAGAACTAATCTCACAACGAGCTTATCCTAGCACACATGGGGAAAAAATTGTGAGCGGCTTTTTGAACCAACTCGGCAAGATGATGAGCCCAGACTTAGGGTAAAAATTTTCACCATGGGCCCACAAATCTAAGAAGGAAAATTAGCATCGGAGTAAAAGCGAGTGTGAAGACCAAATTTCCAATCAAGCATAAAGGCCCAAGAATTCATTAGATAAATCATGCATGAACATCAGTGGGAAAATTTTGCATTGCGGGCCTAAAATCCCGAGTAGGTCATGGAGAGAAAATGTGAACAAGAGGCATCGGGGTAAATTTTTGCATCATGGGCCCATAATCTGGATGAGTTCAAGGAGGAGCAATACAAGGGTTGAGTGCCAAGAAACATGTGCTTTGCTTCAAGTAAAATCCTTCGTGGGCCTGGAGACCGAAATGCAAATGTTGAAGCCAAGGAGTCTACGTGGGGAAGGGCAAATGGTGAGCCCGGTGTCTAACGTTAAAATCTCGTTGAGTTGGAAGATGGAGGTCAGTGATGCAAATGTATAACTTGGCATCCAATGTGGGACTCACCAACAATGAAAGGTAAGTGCCGGTTCAAGCGGAGTGGCATTATATTTATGATTTCAAGTAAATCCTCCCCTATTCAAGGCAATGAACAATCACAAGGGGCCACCATTTTAATGACACCATGCATTTAAATGATGCATGAAGACATTAGAAAAATGGAAAAATATTTGAATGATGATTTCTACCCAAAGAATTAATTACACAAGTCCGTGTAATGCAAACAAGCTTGACAATACCAAAATAGCCACCAACACTCAGAAGCTCATATCTTGAGCATTTCTCAATGGATTTTCACAATATTTGTCTTGTTGGAATCATGATTCTAATACCTTTACATAGGGATTAATAAATTAACAAATTGATGAAGATTTAGGGGAGAGTTTTGAGGAAAACATACCAATTTTAGTTTGGTTGTTGGATGGTGGTTGGAAAGGCATTAAATGAGCATGGGAAATCATTCTTTCATTGTTGTAGGTTATGGGACATCTTGAGATTACTTTTTTAGGTCAAAAATCACCAACAAAACTCATTTATCATGACTTGAAATTGGTTAGAAAGTGAATTTCAGCAATTGTATCTCTCTCTCTCTCTCTCTCTCTCTTCCTTAATTCTATAAATTGGAGTATTGGTTCATTGTAAAAAGGGGGATAATTTGAGTATCAAAAGTTTTCATTTCAATTTTGTGAATCCAATGTGTTGAACGCCTTTATAGTGGATTCCTTGCATGGTGATATTGACCCTTCCTTTGTAATAGTGTTGATCGAGAGAACACTTGATAAAAAGCACACAAGAAGTCCGCCCAAGGAAAATAGGTCATATTCAAAGGCATGAATGGATAGGGAGAACACGCGCATGGAATAGAAGTTCAAATTTTCAGGACTTAGTCATTTTTTCTCATAAAGGTCTATTTTTAGAGATGGTGTGCAGAGCACACAAATGAGGTAGAGACATACATGCCATGCACTAGATATTATTGGAGGATTGCATACAAAGCACTTTGCATGGACATAGACCAGAAATAGATCTGCTCGTCGTTAGCTAGTAGTAGTCTATTGTTAGCACACTTACATGTGTGGCTAGTTTTGTAAAGGTGCGTAGCTAGTAGTGGCATGCGACCTATTTTTGGAATGGATAAGTAGTGAAGGGAAATTCCCCACCCTTATATATATGTAGTAAAATATGTAATAGAGGGAGAGGAGATATATACAGAGATATGTTATTAAATATGTTACGCACATACTACTGTTATTGTAATGAAGCTTTTGTATACTTATTGCATTGAATATAATGGAGGATATTGGTTGAGTCTAAGTGTTAGTTTTGTGTGTATCTAAATCTAATATGTTTTTATCTCATCATGCAACCCTAAAGAGGG
The DNA here is from genome assembly GCA_018340775.1 of Taxus wallichiana var. yunnanensis. Lineage (NCBI taxonomy): Eukaryota > Viridiplantae > Streptophyta > Pinopsida > Cupressales > Taxaceae > Taxus > Taxus wallichiana. The sequence goes on from CM031240.1 coordinate 98,703,443, forward strand.
ACCTAGTACCTTTCCGCACTTTGGGTGAGCACTCAATTTAGGCTAAGTTATGTGCCAACGTGTGTAGGGTCTTATTGGGTTTGTCTCACTAAATTCTAGGCTTCATTATTTGTTCCATTGTAGGGACCTATATTTTGGTTGTTTTTCGGGATGGTTCGTAATGAAAACATATCGGTTAACCTTAGCAAGTTTTAAAGATTGGATACGCATCGAAAGAAGAATACGCACGGTAATTCAACATTGGATCTAAGTTTAACACACACATGTTGGTGGAACAAAATCTATATTATAATTTATATGAGATATTTTTCGCTATCTTTTTAGTAGATTTATACAAGTGGCTGATTGTTTATGCTTCTAAGCAGAATTAGAGGTATCTCGCACTTGTCTAGATGCAGTAAGAATTTCAGACCCTTTATGATGCTGATCTAATTTGGAACCAAGTGGTGGATACATGATTCTATGGTGTCTTGAACAACTATATCTTAGAATACTCAATTTTCACTTATTCGTGTCTAGAGGTAGCTAAATTCTAGTTTTTATGATATCCAAGGGGAACTTACCTATAAGGAATTCCTCTGGTGATCAAGATCCTAATGATAACCTTTAATCTAGAGTGTAAATTGATGGCTAACTAAACCCCACCGAGCACGGGGCAAGAGTAGGATTGGTGAAATATGGAAAACCTAACGGCAAAAAGGCAAAGATAGGAAAGGAGCCTTAAGTATAATGAGGCACACAAGAGGAAGATAGAGAAGCGGTGTGCCGTTGCAGAAAGTATGGCGTTGAGGAGAGAGATGGATTATGAAGTATTTGAAGCTCACATAGAAGACGTGGAGCTAGAGCATCAGGAACTCCCCCATCTTGCAAAGAATGAAAGGGATCCCCCCTCAACCTCTCGAAGAAGCATGCCAACAAAGACTACTTGGGCCATGGGTGTGTATTTGAATCTACCTAGTAACCTAGCCCTTGTGCTTAGTTTTCCAATATCTAGTACGACAAGTAATCAACAAGAAATTTTGGGAAGTAAGAGAGCAAGCACATCAATGGCAGGGCATATGACTTCATTGTTATTTGGAGGTGTGTTTTTAGGCACATCGTCTACATAGAACATGAGTGCACCGAATGTTGGATTCACCTCTGGAAGTGGAAATACTTCACGAGACACATAGGGGCTCAAGTATAGTACTCTTTTGTCGAGCATAGGGAGTATGTATACATGACCTATTCCAACTACAGGTTTGGGATGTAGAGGTTCTAAAGGCATGGGAAACACATGAGGTTCTGGATCAGGTAGGTAAGGTCTACACCAACCCCAAAATATTTACATGGAAATGTCCCTTCATCTTCTAGAGTATAGGGGCATAGAAGATGTTGCTGAACATGTGCACATGTGTGAAATATTATGGTGCGCAAAGGGGATCATGGCTTATGAGCGTAGGGAAAGCCAATTTTCCACTATGTTACAAGGGCATGCACATAGTTGGTACAGAAAAAATTGACCCTGATCAGACTTACGTAGATTATATGGCTTTAAAGGATGCATTCCTTAAAGAGTTTCATATCCTTGAGTTTGAGAAGAAGAGTATAAGTGTGCTTAAGGATATTAAGCAAGGAACTACTGAAAGTGTTAGAGAGTATGATGCATGGTTTAAAATGTTGTTATCAAAGATTTATTATGACATACACACAAGACAACATGCACAATGGTTCATTGGGGGCTTGATTACCCATTTTAGGAGGGTATTATCACATAAGATGTACACCTATCCATGCAAAGCACTTGAAGTATCCTTGCATGTTGAGGCCATTGGAATCATAGATACGGGCGAGGCCATTTTAGAAGCACAAATAACAGCAATGGAAAAATAGTTGGAGAATCTATAAGTAAATTCAACACACGAGACACACATAGGGATTTGTTCCATAGATTGTGAAGTAGAAGGTCACACAAAGGATATTTTCCCTCACAGAATAGTACGCTCATTTATGATGGATTGAGAAATATGCCACTTAAACCATGATGTTAGCCACTTTCCATTATTACAACATGTGATAATGGAAAACGTTTCAAGATACTATAAAATTTTCAAGTCCAAAACTCATGACAAGGAGTACTGCTGGCTAATTGGGAAGATCCATGATGCTATAGATATTGGTGTATAGAAAATAGGAGTTTTAGATAACTCTAAGGGAAATAATGATCAATCGGGTGTGCTTATGAACGGAATGAGGGGAATTTTAAGGCAATCGTGGTAGAGGTCAAGGATACCATGGTGGATTCAAAGGACAAGGCCATGGTTGTGGAAGAAGTGAGTTTCCTCACATAACATGTTATACATGTGGATCTTGACCACTATAGGCACGAATGTCCTCAGAATATTACATGTTCTTTATGTGGAAATAACCATAGCTATGAAGAGTTCCCGAACTTATATGAGCATCTGAGTAAGCAACATAAACAAGAAAACAAAGGCACAGGGATGGTTAGGATACAACACATTGTGGACAATCAATGGATGCCCAAGATGGAAGTAGAATTTGAGGCACTACAAGTGAAGATCATGACCCATGCTAAGGCAACACATGCCAGGAGGCATTACAAGTAGAAACCTACCATCACTAAAGATGAGGTTCTTCATGCACAATACCCAGATATTGCCTATCAGAAGGAGGTTTATCAGGATACTGTGGAAGTTCTAAGGAATCTTTAGGGTGAGATACAATACTTAAAGGAGAAGAGGAGAGAATCAGATATGGTCCAAACTAATGTAGATGGCTTGAGAGAAGTGTGTAAAATGTTGCGCCAGAGAACATCATTCCACTTTGTTAGGGAGTTGGTTAAAAGGGAACACTTCGTGCGTAAGTACTAAGACTCGACTGACAGATCGTACATGCAAATATACCTCCTCGTAGCCTAGATTATGAAAAGGAAATCAATCTAAATGTTGTTGTGGATGGATGGCTATGGATGATTGAACCGGCTAAAGAAGGACTAATTCAATGGGAGGATGCATAGTCAATAGCGATACTACAAGTGTTATATGTGATAATTGGGCCCATAGCACTTATGAGTTGGTAGGGCACAAAGTCAAGAGAATATTCCCTCAAGGCATAAAACCACGTTATGTCAGGAGGATAGGTAACAACTTGGTACCTTGTTACACAAGAGAAGGGGATCTGTGGTATTCTTGCATGCCATGGAAGAAAAATGGATAGATCCACTGGAAAGAAGAAATATGCTAGCATATACACTACGTGGGATAGAAACACATTGGTGGGTGGTCCACAAGGATAATCTGGTCGAATGGAATGAAATTGGGATTGCTCTTACTACTAGGTTCTTTAGGAGCAATGCACCTACACAAATATGTAATTATCATGGTAATCAACCTATTCAACACCACGTTCGAAGTGTGAGAGACTCTAGATAGAAGGGCAGGATGTTTTACCACCATCTCTTTTGGTGCACCAGTTTCATTCCACTTTACAAGGCTGCGCATGTGCTTGGTATGTATATGCGAGCTCCATAGAGAAACTAGAAATTGGCAGAATTTAATCGCAAGAATGGCACAGATGTTTTAATTCTTTCTCTACAAAGCCTCGGTGGAAGAATTGTTAAAATTTATCAAGCGCTTAACCATGGGGGATAGTGCAAGGATAAACAACTCCTTTAGGAATTATTATATAAAGAGGACTCGGAGAGCGCGTCTTGATAAAGAAATAGAGGTAGATGCAACATTAATTCAACGTTCTTGAGAGAGAGAAAGGAAAATGGTTTTCTTAGTATATGACTAAGAAGTAGATAATCTGGATGTAAACCATTTGACAGGAAGAAGTGAGGTATTAGACGGTGTAGATAAGACGACGTGTGCCTATCATGAACCTATGAAGACAAAGTGGGTGAATATTGTAATAGATACCAAGCCTAAGGAAGCCATAAGTGGAGACTATGGGTCAGACTTTGAAGTGGCAAAAATCATAGAGTTACTAAGGGATTACCAAGAACTTTTTATAAGGGGTACCATGAACTTAAAGGCATGTATGAATCGTTAGGAGAAATGAAGATAAAGCTTAAAGAGGGTGTGTGCCTAGTTAGAAAGAGACCTTACAAAATGAACCCCAATTTGCACAAAATGGTCAAAGAAGATATTTATAACATGTTGAAGTGCGGGATTATCAAACCCCTTGATGAGTCGAAGCGGGTTAGTCAATGGTGATCGATGATCAAGACAGATGGATGGATTATAATATGCATGGACTATAGGGAGCTGAATGCTGCATGTGTAACTGATCCATTTCATACGCCATTCACTGAGGAAATACGAGGAGTTACAGGCACGAAATCTATTCATTTATAGATTGGTTATCCTGGGTATCATCATGTTTAAATTTCCCAGGAGGATCAGGAAAAGACTACATTTACTATTGAATGGGATAGCTTCACCTATACTGTCATGTCTTTTGGTTTTAAAAATGTTCTTGTTGTATTTTTACGCATAGTTTTCCAAGCATTTAAGGAATTTATTCACAACTTCTTATAGTTATATTTAGATGATTGGATGGTGTATGGATTATTTAAGGATCACTTTGTGAAAATTTACACTTAATGTTTGAACAGTGTAGACAATTGAGTATTTATTTGAACATCAAGAAGTGCATATTTGCTACACCATTTGGGATAATTTTAGGACACATAATCTGTAAGGAGGGTTTGTTGGTTGACCTAGCAAAGGTTGCAGTCATTATAGGCCTAAGGGAGCCTACCAGTCAAAGTGAGGTGCGTGGATTTTTGGGTCATACAGGATATTACAGAAAGTTTATCAAAGGATATGCCAAATTTTCCACACCCTTAGAAGAGTTACTAAAAGGGAAAGGTATGTTCTACTGGGGAGAACAACAACAACACACATTTGAGACATTGAAGGAGAAACTTACTACTCTGCACCTATTCTACATTTTCCTTTGTGGGATAAGCCATTTCATGTACATGTTGATGCCTCTGGCATGGCCATTGGCATGGTGTTAGCCCAACCTAGAGAAGGTATTGTAGATCATCCTATCTATTTTTCTAGTAGAAAGTTGACTCATGTAAAAAATAATTACACAACTACAGAGCACGAAGCTTTGTCAATGATCTATGCGTTGCATAAATTCTGCTAGTACCTACTAGCTACACAATTAATCTTTTATATAGATCATGTGGCATTGAAGTATTTGGTAAATAATTTTTTTACAAGGGCACATATGTCGATGGGTGCTCTTATTTCAAGAATTTTATTTCACAATTGTGGTAAAACCAGGAAAAATTAATTCTAGACTAGACCATTTATCAAGAATACGATAAGGAGAAGAAGCAGAGGAAATTAAGGATACCATGCCAAATGCATAGTTATACAAGTTACAACGCATGCCATCAGAACTAGAGTACATTGTTGTCTTTTTACGCACAAGGAAGGAACCGAGAAGGAATGAAATCCTTGGAGAAGAAATGACTTGCTATACACATCGCACCTTATATGTTAATCACTGGTGACTTGTAAAAATTGGGTCACGATGAGTTATTGCGCTATTTTGTATTGAAACATGAGTGCACGGGTATTATAGAAGAAGTTCATGGTGGAGTTGCAGGTGGCCACTATGCAGGTGATGCCACAGTGCGCAAGATTCTACTCGTTGGATTATTGTGGGGTACCCTCTATGAAGATTGTAAGGAATTTTGTAAGGCATGTGACCATTGTCAACATCTTGGAAGATTGGGTCAGTGATATGAAATTCCTCTCGGACCTATTACTAGCACAAAACCATTTGAGAAATGGGCTATAGATTTTGTGGGTCCTATTTCACCAATCGCATTGAAGCTGGATCGTGCTACATTTTAACTTACATAAACTATCTAATAAGATGGGTAGAAGCATCACCTACAAAGGATTATACAAATGCTACAAAAGTAACTCAATTTCTATGGGAAAATATTATTACAAGGTATGGATGTCCTTTGATTTTGACCAGTGATAGAGGCACACATTTTCTTAATGAGAAAATAAAAAATTTATTGGATGAGTTCATGATTGCACACCATAAGACTACACCCTATCATCCTCAAGAAAATAGAAAACTATTGAAGCTTTGAAAAAAAAATTGGGCGAGATATTGACAAAAATCAGTTATAATGGAAGAAAGGTGTTTCACTATTTTCTTTACGTTTTTGAATGACGAAACATATAGGGTTATGGGCTAGGAGGAACACTGTTAAATGGGTTGGTTGATGGTTGTTGCGCACGTTCTAACTTCTCAATCTAGTGCCGATTGTGAGAGCTTCCTTTTGGCTAGGAGGAACTACCTGTGATAGAAAACAAGACCACAAAAGAGAATTTAAATGATATATGACGGTAGACTGCCTAGTGTATGCTAGTTCGGGAAGTGTGATACTTCCTAGATGGTTATCAATCCACTATTTAAAACAAATTAATGTGAGAAATAAGTAAAGTCCTACTATAGTTGATATGATTTAGGTATCTCATTCAAGTACAATAAGCAAATCCAATCACAATAGGCTAGGCTATAGTTGGATCTAAAGGATGAGGTATCTGTCAAGGTACTGGGACTAGTCAGGGTTTGATTCTAGGTTGTTTAGGTCAATTGGTAGGAGGTTGTTTTTTTGTTTTTAGGTAAGGTATAAAACATAGAGACCGACATCGGTCTCGTATGACCGACGATGGTTTATTAATAACCGACGATGGTTACTATGGATTTTGAATAAGTCAATATTTCATGGTTTAGGGATTTTTCTAAGACTGATTCGGGGATGGTGAGGAGGGGTGTAAGTCTAGGGAGGTGTTGGAAATACTCATACATGTCTATCGATCGGGTATGGGTGATTTTAAGGTGTGGGTGAAGGAATGATCAAACTTGTATGGATATAAATGGTGGGGAAGTGAGATTTCAAGTAGAAACTAATAATGGAAAGTAACAAAGCCTCTTGGAATGAAAATAGAAGAATGCTAGTTAATAAGATACTTCTTTGTGATGGAGTTCGATGGCTGGATGGAGGTGATGGTTGATTAGAGGAATGGTGTTTGATGTCATGGCGGTGTTTCTGAAATGCTACCATGGGTGCAATGCTCCTAGATCTACTTGGATGATGGTTCTAGATGCTTGGATACACGGAAAGATGTTGGTTCTTCTTACAAGCATCTATGATCTTGTTCTCCTCTAGTCTCGAATCATGCCAACCTCTCAAACAAGGTTGCTAAGGTGAATAAATGGTAACCGATGATGGTTCCATCTTGACCGGTGTCGGTTTAGGTCTAATAAACATTGGTTAAGGCGGGATTCCCTAGGTCTACTAAAATGGGCAAGATCTTTCTAATTTCTTGGGCTAAGTTAGTTTATTGTCATAGATCAAAATAGAAGCTTCCCTTCTTATGAGTGGGAATGTGGTTAGAGAAATCTTAGGCATTGATTTTAGGGTTAGACCAAATCTTAGCTCATTAAGGCAAGTAAGACTTAGTTATTGTTAGTTATGGAAACATGCCAAGAATAGGTCTAGGGTGAGGTGGAAATTAGGTCAATTAAGGTAATAAAATAATGGATATTGTGAGGATGGGTATTTAATTAAATTAAAATAATTAAATTAATTATTAATGTGGGGTGAAAGGAGGCCATTGTTAGGTTCCCATGTTTAATTTGGTTATTCGATTAGGGGCTAAGGGGAATGTAACCAAATTTAGGTGTCTACATTTTCCCCTTTTTGTCATGTAGCTTGTATTGGTAAGCGATGCTAACAAAATAAGAAGTGGGTGCCCCATGTGTGGATGAATGTGATCCCCCTCAAACTAAGGCTGGTGAGGTGGAAGACGAAGTGGTGAGTGGTTTGATAAAAGGTGGATGTGATGAAAATGAGTGTAGATGTGGGCGAATGTGGGAAAGGGTAGAGGTCAAAAATAGGAAAACAAGTAAATGGGCCAGGGTCAAAGGTAGTGGCAGTCAAACACATGCACATGTTATAAAATGTGACATGGTTCTAGGTTGAACAACTTGTAAATCCTACATCGTCTAAGGTTGGTAGGTTTATGCGTACAAGAGGTTGAAGTGATTCGGTATCCAAGGCATAAGACATGGTGCAGAAACACAACATAGGTCAGTGTAGGAACATTTAGGTATATTTTGGTACACCAAAGGTTGGGTCAGGATAAACAACATGGAAATAGGCAAGGTAAGGTCATTAGGTCAAACAACATGGGTAACAGTGTTGTAAGGTATAGTGAGCACATGAGTTCAGGTCACTAACAATGTTCCAGTCCAAGTAACTAGGTCATGACATGGGTAGGGTTGAGGTACGGGTAAAATAACAAGTCCCTAAATGTAATTAAGGATAGGTATAGGTAATGTAGGCTTGGAGGTAGGTTGCGATAAGGGTGGGTAAGGTCAAATGGTGGCGGGGAAGGGTAAATTTTGGTCGGAAATGGGGAAAGGGTATTGACAAGAGTATGATAGGTAACCAATGCTAGTCATACTTAACCAAAGTGACGATATAGGTAAACCGGTCACTATTTGTTAGGGCATAAAACCGATGTTGATTTAGGTAAAGCCGACCATGGTTTTCTAGGGCACATGATCAATGTCGATCTAGGTATAAACAACACTTGTCAAGTTGATGTGGGTATATAAAAAGGAAAAATCCATATAATGAGTTCTACTTTTTGTGAGAGAAGTACGTGGGACCGTACATACCGAGGTGAGGTGGAGAGATCCGGGAGGAGAGGAGTCAGGTGGACGGGCCCACGAGATCAGGCAGAGTAAGTGGATTAGTGGAGAGGTTGGAGGAAGAGGTGTTACATGGTGGAGGTAGGAGAGGGGTCGGGTCGACCATTAGCACAACGCCCTGAATGTGCCATCGTAGAGGTGATTCCAAGACGAGGTCATAGTTAAGATTTTCTATGTATTGTTGTTAAATGTAGAAGGGAATATGGGTCAGGGGGTGTGAGTAGGGTAGAGAATTTTAAATTTTGTGGTTAAAATGGGTGAGAGGAGGGGTGGAAAAAGGCATAAGTAGGTTGAATAGGGTTGGGGAGGGATTTGGAGGAATTTTGGGTAGGTACTTAGGAGAAATGGGGGGAAGAAAATCAAGCGTTTGGGTTTGGGCATAGTGATGATGATCGAAACTAGTTGAGGTATGGCCGACGTCAATTTTTATATCGACATTAGTCGGATTGAAGAACCGATTCGGTTTAGCATGGACCGGTGTCGGTCGAGTGACCGATATCGGTTAGTGAATTTAGGGTGTAGGTTTATTAGGGTTAGGGGTTTAGGTTGAAGGATTTTAGGTTCGGGGTTTAGGTTTATAGGGGTGAGGTGGTTTAGGTTGAAGGTTTTTAGGTTTAGGGTGTTTAGGGTTTGGGGTTTTGGTTGAAGGGTTTTATGTTCATGGTCTTTAGGGTTTGGGGTTTAGGGTGTTTGGGGTTTAGGGTTTAGGTTGGAGGGTTTAGGTTTATAGGGGTTAGGTGGGGGTGGAGGGAAATTTTGGTTAAAGGCAAGTTGAATAATGTTTGTAATGTGGTGGATGCAAGTCCAGAGAGTAGCTACGGATGAGGGAACGTGTACCTCCTTTATTGTTGTCGATACGATCAAGTGTCACCACCGATGAGTAGAGGCACATGATGGACATTGACTTGATAGGTGTGAGACGTTATAGGAATATAGTACGAGATCCTAGCCTTATGGTTGCACTCATCGATGGATGGGATACATCAACCAACACATTCCATTTTCCGACAGGTGAGATAACAATCACCCCAAAGGATGTCTATCGGATCCTGAGCCTACCGATAGTGGGATAGCAAGTGTATTCTATCTCTTCGGATGCCCTGCAAGGAGTTTATCTTGACAATGTTTGGTGAGGGTATGACAGAGATGAGGTTCCATAGCACCAATATGAGCTATGGTGAGATGTATGCAGCCCATCCAAAGGAGATGAGGCTAGTAGTTTTGATTATGGAGGTAATATGTTGCTTCACACTACCGGATGCATAGGGTGGGAGATTCCCATGGGAATTGATGGGGGTCCTCCATGACATGATGGAGGAGAGGAACCGATTTGATTGGGTGCCAACATACTTGGTGCGTTGTGGGTATATAGGAGGTTGCAGTGGTTCAACCTATGTTGCACCTTTCTTCTCCACTTCTTGGTGATCCGAAAATAATCAGATTATTACGACCTGATCTCGGACCCTTATAGGCTTTAATTATTTGCCAATAATTTACTCCTTTTAAGTAATCAATTTAAAATAATGCAAGACAATAATGAAAATTGCACACAGATTGATTACGGAGTTCGGCAATTGCCTACGTCTCCGGGTTCGTGATCGAACCATTCCACTAGTCAAAACTTGTAAGTTACAATAGTACTTTCACAAGAAAACCTAATGGAATTTTACTTGCCTATCAGTACACCAAACCTTTGGACGAAAAGGGTGAAAAATAGCACCCGACTTCCACCTTCTTGATGCACAATCTCCTTCGGTTGTGATCGGCCTTCCCGACACAAACAATGCGAAGCTAGCACTCCGGTCGACAATCCAGGATTTGCAAGTAATTGGTGTGGCGCTATGGGCCTATTGGGTAGTTTACATTTCACTCCCAATCACAAATATTCCATCTAATATTACCTAAAATAATAGGCCAATAGCAAACAATTGCCGACACATCCCATGCAAATAAGCTTAACAAATAATAAAATCGGGATCGGTGTCTCCGTTGCACCGGTGTGTAATGTCTGTCCACAAAAAGCTTAACAAATAATAAGCTCGTGTTTGGTATCGAGCTGGTAATCAACACCTGCAAACTTACTAATCTCGAAGCAAGTTGGTATGGAGTAGGTTAATCAGTACAGGTTGCTTTGACGAGGATGGCATTGGCTTGTACTTCTGGATTTCCAAATTGGTGGGATAGACTGAGAGACAGGTTTAACATACTCAGTAATTTTCTCGCATTTCTATTTGGATGAATCCATTATATCTCATATGCAGATAAAACCATAAACTATTGTGTTAGGTAGAATGTATTGGTAAGACCCCTTTGAGGGCAACGTTTGTATACATCTAACCAGACATGGCACATTAGTTAAAGACCCAATTTTGGGCAATGTTTGTACTGTTATACTTGCATTAGTAAGACCCCCCAGGGGAAATTATTTTGGTGATTTTGCTAACACCATAAAATGCAGTATATTTTCCTTGTTTAGTCATTGTTCTGGCAGGGAGGAGACAAATGAAGTCAATCCACATTGCAATGCAGTGGAGAAAGACCAATCTCGTCATGCAGAGTTGAGAAATGGCAAAAAGAGTTCCTCATCCCAGAAGAAGGAGATTAAGAGGAATTTTTGTGCTCATTGCTAGAGGAATGGGCATCGGGTGGAAAATTGCTGGAAACTGCATCCATCTCGCCATCAGAGTAATGGCAAGCCAAAGATGGAATGGAGGCCTATTGCAAAGGCAGAAGAAGTTTCTACTCCACCACTAGTTGACAATTCAACCCAGGACCAGGTAATACCTAAAAGTGAAAGTCCTTTAAAATGGGTAAGTCAACAATTTTTCAATTATATATTGCATAATTCAGATTGATGAATCGTATGCAGTATTAAGTTTGGAGATCAGATTTTGTGAGGAAATGCTGAGAGAAAGGTTTACAATACTTAGTGGATTTTCTTACTTAGAAAATTTGATTAATGCTCCTAATATATCTCCTAATCAGCATGTGAGTACCTGTTACAGCTTGGATACATGATTTGACTCATATAAAGCTTGGAGATTGATCTGCCATTTGTGTAGACAATAGAGTTCATAAAGATCAGCTCGAGAACTTCATTCTGTGTAGAGGCATTATGACCGTGTAGCAGAATGGTAGCTGAATCACCGTTGGTATTGATGTCGGGTCGAAACTTCATTCTGTGTAGAGGCATTGCGACCGTGCAGCAGAATGGTACCTGATATTAGTATGTCAACAAACGAGCTCTCAAAGTATCAGCTCGGAACGTCATTCGGTGTCAAGGCATTGCGACCACACATACGAATGATAGCTGATCAATAGACTTAACATCATGCATTGGAGGCTCGAGGTCTTGAAAGAGGCTTAACATTATGCATCGGAGGCATTGAGGTCTACACAGAGACTTAGCATCATACATCAGAGGCTCGAGATCTTGAAAAATCGTTAGCATCATGTATCGAGAGGTGTTGAGGTCTACACAGACACTTAATATCATACATCGAAGGCTCGAGGTCTTGAAAAAGGCTTAGCATCATGTATCGGAGGCGTTGAGGTCTATAGAGACTTAGCATCATGCATCGGAGGCTCGAGGTCTTGAAAGAGGCTTAGCATCATGCATCGGAGGCGTTGAGGTCTGTAAAGGGACAAGGCATTGTCCATCACCGACATCGGATCAATCAAAGCTCTACGTAACATGGAGTTCCTTCAAATCAGTTCGGATTCTGCGGAATCAACTCGGAGCCAGGAGCTGTGTTATAGAGTAAAAGAAGATCCTTGTTGTCAGATATCAAGAAGCTTAGCACCGCATAGAAGGAGCGTTGAGGTTTCATTCAGAAACTTAGCACCATAAAGCGGAGGCGTGGAGGTCTTCTTCGGATATCAGAGTGGTGCAGCGGAAGCATCATGGACCCATAACCCACAAGTCCCAGGATCAGATCAAAGTTTTCAAAGTGAGAAGGTTGGAGGAGAAGACCCAAGGGTCTACTACAACAAGACTTACGAGGAGAAGCGGCAGATTTTTCTAGATTCGGAGGACGGTATGGAAGACTTTTGGCACAAAAGCTTTTCTCAGTGGGGAGGTGTGATCAGGGGATCATTTTCAAAAGTTCCCTAAACATCTCTAAATGGTGTCAATGCAGAAGATCATCTCGAGAGCTTTCCAATGACTGTGAGAACGCGACAAACAGACATCGGGAGCTCTAGATATGTTCGGTCAAAGTTCGGTCAACGGAAAGTCAACTCTGGTCAACTGGTCAATATTGGACCGAATCGCACTGTGACACGTGGCTTGCCAACACTCATCGAATTCGCTCGATTTTCCTATCGGGAGATGACAAGTGGACTACAGGATTATTTCTAGGCCACATTATATGGGTCGAAATAATATTATTTTGGTAAAGGCCACTTTTCAAACGCCACATGTATATATAAATGTGTATACATTAGTATTAAACTCCACTAAACCGCCAAATGTCCACGTGGAGGAGGGATGAAGCGGTGGTATGGGGGCATTAGACCCATGCGTAGAAGCTGCCACGTGGAAGAAGGAGGATGAAGCGGTTGTTGGGGGCGGTTTATCCTAACGTGGTCATTGACCACTTCTCCATGCACGTGGAAAGGCTTAAATAAAGCCTAAGCTTTTAATCCACCGTGCCAAATGGGATATTTATCCCTTAACAAATGCCTAGCCGCACCAAATGGGATATTAATCCTATTATTAAACATGCTACGCGCCAAACATGGGATTTAATCCCTTTTTAAAATGCATCCGCCCATTATTGGGAATTTTTATCCCAATTTCTATGTACGGGTTTAGGCTATTATTAGCCTAGGATAATATGGCAATGCATATTTTTGGGCCCTAAAAATGTATAAATAGGGAACCCATTTGTATTGTAAAAAAAAACACGAGCTTATTATTTGTTAAGCTTGTTGTGGACACACTGGTGACATTACACATTTACACACCGGTGCAATGGAGACACCGATCCCGAGCTTATTATTTGTTAAGCTTATTTGCGGGATGTGTCGACAGGTATTGTCTATTGGCCTATTATTTTAGGCAATATTAGATGAAATATTTGTGGCTAGGAGTTATTCAAACTACCTAGTCGGCCCATAGCGCCACACCAATTACTTGTAAATCCTGGATTGTCGACCGGAGTGCTAGCTTCGCATTGTTTGCGTCGGGAAGGCCGATCACAGCCGAAGGAGATTGTACGCCAGGAAGGTGGAAGTCGGGTGCTATTTTTCACCCTTGTCATCCGAAGAACTGGTGTACTGATAGGCAAGTAAAATTCCATTAGGTTTTCTTGTGAAAGTACTATTGTAACTTACAAGTTTTGACTAGTGGAATGGTTCGATCACGAACCTAGAGGTATAGGCAATTGCCGAACTCCGTAATCAATCTGTGTGCAATTGTCATTATTGTCTTGCATTATTTTAAATTGATTACTTAAAAGGAGTAAATTATCAGCAAATAATTAAAGCCTATAAGGGTCCGAGATCAGGTCGTAATAATCTGATTATTTTCGGATCAATGGGCATATGAGCACATTGTATGTGTGAGGCCACTAGGTATGTCCTAGGATGATGCATTCAAGTTAGGTTTTGTTTGAGTGGGTTACGGGCATTGGGTACTGGTTCCTGGAGCACGTAGAGCTTCCATAGCTACACATGATGTAGCCTATTATAGGTGTTTGCTAGAGGGGTTGTCCAGTATGGACATTATTTGGAGGCCCTATGTGGGTTTTCCATCATATGGGTGGATGGCTGTGGAGTTAGATGAGTTGTAGCTGGTTTGATGGATAGAGGGGCGTCATGTGGGAGATCATGAGCTGATACCCATAGATAGGGTTAGACGAAATTTTGGGCTAGTATAGGATGTACCACCTCCCTTCCCACAATACAAGAGGGATGACGTGGAGAGGATGATGTCCCCTCCACGACCTATCATGTTGATAGGGTAGGAGGAGGCACCAGTGGACCGACACATTGATGATGTTGGGTGCACTGATAGATACAGATAGTGGTGGGTAGCTTAGCTGTGAGTAATGCCACCCAGACTAGGACAACTAGATGTGGCCACCCTCACAGTCTAAAGGGACATGTTACAAGGATAGGTGGCCACCTTATAGGGCCAAGTTATAGGTTTACAGGGATAGTTGATGGGGTCACAGGTAGAGGTGACCATGCTATAGCACAGTGGTGGTCCTTCTAGCCTAGGTCACAACATTACGGGGCAGCTATCTGCATAGGGTGAGGCCGAGAGATGGGGAGTAGGTGGCCACTCTACTGATAACATGTGTCGAGTTCGCAGGGTTAGTTGGCCATTACATAGGAAAAGATTGTGGCCTTACGAGGCCCGATTGCTACAAAGGCACCGGCACCTACACCGATAATAGGAAAGGATCGGGGATAGGGTCCCATGGTATAGGTATAAGTAAAGGGTCATAGACCCTTATTGATAGAAGGCGAGTACATAGGTTACGGTGAGACCCATGGCACCTCCTCAGATAGTGCCCATGGTGAGATTCAAGGACATCATGGGTGAGGTGAGGTATTATCAAGATCATTTGTTATCAACAGGGATAGATGTCCCTTAATATGAGGAGTACCGAGCACACAAGACCTCGAATAAGAGGACCCGATCCTGCACTGACAGTGTGGAGAGCATAGGGGGCCGATGAGCCCAGACGTAGGAGCAGGGTGAGGCCACTAGTGTATAGAGGTCATCCAGGTGAGGGGCCATCGACTACTAGATCAAGGCCCATAATAGGTAGTGGGGTGGGTATGGGGCACCATATAGGAGTAGCAGAGAGGATTTGGGAGAGATCGACTCGAGAGATCCTAGGGGAACACGGGGGACATCACCATTTTTGATAGTATAGGGATTATCTGTGATATGGACCAGCCTGTGTTCTAATTATTTTTGTATATGATACCGGCCTTCATGCCGATGATGTTTTTATATGATACCGGCTTGCGCGATGATGAGCTTGAGTCATTTGTATTGGAGACATTGTATATTGGAGATATTTGAGTAGACATGTAGAGATGTTGATGTTTATGGCATGATGTGTATATGTACTTTTGATGATGATGTTGTACATGTGATGGGAACTAGGTAAGTTAGGCATGATAGAGTCAAGTCATAGGCATGGATGGAGTTAGGTCATAGGCATGGATTGAGTCAGGTTAGTTTAGGCATGATGGAGTCAAGTTGGTTTAGGCATGGATCGAGTTAGGTCCTAGGCATGGATCGAGTTAGGTTAGTTTAGGCATGGTTGGAGTCAGGTCATAGGCATGATGGAGTCAAGTTTTGGTTTGGATTTAAGTTCCACATTATTGGTAACAAAGGAAATAAATGATGATGGATATGCATGTTATGTTTGAAATTTCTGAATATTTTTGAATTGTGGAAATTGGTGAACATTATGATGATGTGTGGAAAAATGGTTAGTAGTGATGTTTGTTAATTGGTTTTTGTTTGCTTTAATTTGTAGTTATTGATATAGAAGGGAAACTAACTATGGTAGAATGTGAATAGGAATGGAAAATGGGGAATGGGTTAGGGTAGAGAGTGGCCGAGCTAATCTTCAAGGGCCCCATGCCCTTGAGTGCTACCTACAGTCCCAACAAAAAGGACCTCGGGATCGATGTAGTTCTCCCATAAGCTAGGGAAGATTATGATGAAGTAGAAGAATGGATTGATAGGCATTTAGGCATGGGTGAATGTAGGTCATAGGCATGATTGAGTGGTTGTTAAATATAGGTATCGATGAGCTGGTCCTGTATAGGATAAGCAATAAGAAATGAGGAAGGCGAATGGTAAGAGGTGGTAAAAGAGCCACTTAATTGATAAGAACCCTAATGAGTCGATCATACCTAAGAGGGGCTCATGAACAAAAGACCCTAAAGGCATTACATAATGGACTATTCTAAAGGTGAAGAAAGTCACATTATCATGAAATGTCACGTTTGCGGCAAGTCCCTTGAGTAAAGAGGAAATTAGGAAAAAAGGCAAGGAGGTGAGAATGGGCGATTGAGCATAACTTAGTGTACGACAACATGTCTTTTGGAACAAGAGACCCAGGATCAAGAATAGGCAAGTCCATGATGAAAATTTCATCCTTTGCTTCATTTTTTTAATAGACTGATCGATGCGGGAAGTCTATATGGGATGAGTATATTATCTCCTTGAGGTCTTCATGAAGCTGATCGATGCGGGAAGCTTCTGGATAGTTATTATATTTTTGTGAAATAACTTGATATAGTTGTCCTTCAAGGGAGCAGTCTATTTATAGTGGTGGAATTAGAGTGAAGAGATGTCCCTTTTGAGGGAGTCATCTTTTCTAGAAGTTTGACTCAAGGAGTTGTATCCCTTTTTGTTTTTGGACGTTTAAGTCATGGACAAGACTATAGAGGAAGATTAGGTTCTTTTTTAGAAGACAAGACCGTAGCACACAACAATTAACTATGAAAGAGTTGGTTTCGAGTGATGAACGACCATGGGATTCCATTTTGAAGAAGAAGAAAAGTATCCATGAAAATCATGCTATGAGTAGAGTCATGGTGCTCATATTGAAGATAGTGCTGAAAGGTGACAAGAATCGCATGATTCTTTTTGAGTCATGGATCCTCAAAATGGGTTATATGGAAGGTTTATAGCACTCGGGATGAGCGATCAACCGATAGAAAGTGATATAAGACTTGATATCAACAATAAAATGGTCGAAGATGCAAGGCGTTAAGGGGCTAAGGTTCGGGTTTACCTTCGAGTGAAGACAAACGATAAGCACTTGATCCATAGGTATGGGTAATGGTATAGGGTCTAAGCCAATTAGGAGTAAATTCACCCTGTTTACTTTTCTCTTCTTTAGTTACGTGATGATTTTATTTCGGGATGAGGTTCTTTGACGTGAAAGGTTTGTTTATGAACGTGTTTTTATATGCACATTTTATACGCTTTTGGTAAATTTGGATATTGTTAGGTTGTGGAGCCTATTTTCATGTGAGAAAGTGTTGAAGACTGTACACTAAGAGTAATGTATATATCGAAATGTGCATGATATATTGGGAAACGTGATTTTATCATATGGGCGGGATTTTTGACCCATAGGTTTATGGGACGGTTTTGGCCCATGGTTTTAACACCCATGGTTTTGTAAAAATGCTTAAGCAGTTGTCTACTTATATGGTTTTATGCATATGATAGGTATATGTAATATTGTAGATGTGTTTTGAATTCTAGTGTGAATTCTATATAGTTTTTTTAGCATACCTCCAAACAGATTTGGGTATTGTATTGAGAGAGCGGTGGCTTGTAATAAAATCTGAGTAAGTGATTCTTGGTGGACGTAGCCCAAATTGGGTGAACCACGTTAAATACTATCTCTTTGTGTTGTGTTATTTTATTCGACAAATTTTATTTGAGATCGTAATAATATTTTTGCATATTAGTTTCTCTTTGTTGCAATCTGTGAGGGATTATTCCACATATTTTATCCCTTATTTCCTAATAAAGATGGTCAAGGGCATAGAGACAACGTTCATCTAATAACTCAAGTTACACCAAATGATCTTAGTGAAATTCATTGTCATTGAGCATGTCTTGTAGTGAGATGCGTAGAGATGGAATCGGACTTCGAGAGGTAAGACAACCTCGGTCTAGTTGACCATAGAAAATGGTGTGGTGGCCATCAAATTGTGAATACTATTATGATAAGCCCACAAGAAAAAATGGATGTGCATATACAAATCTTTCCCAAGTATCTTTGACTACCTTCATAAGAATTTTTTCAAGGTTTTATTGGTTGATTTTTCTTGACCATTGGTTTGTGGGTAATGAGGTGATGAGCGAGTTGGATGCCAAAAGCATCACATAGTTTGCATAGGGTTTTTTTTTTTTTTTTTTTCTATTATCAGTGATAAGGCGGTGAGGAACACCAAAACAACAAATGATGTGATAGTTGATGAATTCACATATCTTCTAAGCTTTTGTAGAAATGAGGGGAATGGCTTCTACCCATTTAGTGTAATATTGGTAGTGATTATAATCCATTGGTGGCATTGTGAAGAATGGGGGTTGATCTCACCGACAAGATTCAAACCCCATTAAGAGAAATGCCAAAGGTCTCGTGTGACTGTAAGGAATGACTGGGTGTGCGATGGAGTTTAGCATGTTGGCATTTCATGCAATGCTTGACATAATCACAACAGTCACGGTTTAGGTTTGGCCAATAATAGCCTAGGTGAAGGATGTGTTTTGTGATGGCTAAACCACTAAAGTGACCTCCACAAATTCCATCGTGGACTTCCTTAATGGTGTAAGGAATTTCATAACTCGTAAGGAATCGTAAGAGAATTTCATCGAAGCCACACTTGTAAAGAAGACCACCCATGATGACATAATGGGAGACACTTTTAAGAAAGGCACGTTGTCCATTACGAGTGAGATCAGCGGGTAAAATGGAAAGGGAAAGATAGTCTGCATATTACTTATACCAAAGGTCACATGGGTCGGGGCCAATGGTTTTACGACAGAGTATACCCTACGAGGTAAATAAGAGGGTGATTATAGCCTTTATATGGTGATAAAGATTTTAAAGTTAGCGGGTGAAGCAGGTATCTGAGAAGCCAAACATGCCATGGTATCTGTAAACTTGTTAGTAGAACGTGGGGTGGTTTGAAGTGTATAATGGTCAAATGTGGTCAAGAGTATGTCTACGTACTACTTATACTTTTGAAAGATCTCATTATGATACTAGTATATACCATTGACTTCGTTTATGACCAACTGAGAATCACCAAAGATATTGATTTTCTTAACATCTAAGGCATAAGTGGCATGGAGACCCAATACGAGTGCTTCGTATTCCGTAATATTATTTATACAATCAAAATTGAGTTTGAAAGACAAAGGCATAGGTTCACCCTCAAGAGGAATGAGGATAACACCAGCCCCACCCCCACACTGACACTTGGAGCCATCAAAGAAGAGTGTCATTTGGTAAGCGGGTTCATCCAGGGAAAGGGTAGCTATAGACTCATTTGGGAAGTTGAAGTTAGATGGTTGATCCCCGGAAATAGGTGCGTCGGCTAGTTGGTCAGAAATATCCTAGCCCTTAATGGAATTTTGATGAATGAATTCGAGGTAAAGGTCAGCCAAAAGCATAATCCAATGTGCTACACGCTGATGTTGATAGGGTTTATGAGACATATATAGTGTAATGGGTCCTGTATTAGTAATGATGAAGGTATTTTTGTTAAGTAGGTAATGGCAATGTTTTGTGGCAACGGAAACTAAGGCTAGGAATTTTTTTTTGGCTTGGGTATATCTAGTTTCGTAGTCCACAAGGGTATGGCTTAAGTAATAAACCACTTGCTCTCGGTGTTGGTCATCGTGATGAGCAAGCATGGCACCTAAAGAATGGTTAGTGGTAGAAATATATAGGTAAAAAGGTTGGTCATCTTTAAAAGGAATGATTACTGGTGGTTGAAGAAGGTATTGTTTTAAGGCCTCAAATTCTTTATGGCATTCATCATCCTATTTGAATGAAACATCTTTCTTGAGAAGATGATGAAATGGTTGACGATGATTGGAAAGCTACGAGATAAAATGAATAATGGATTGCATCTTACTTTGTAGGCTTTTAAGTTGACAAAGACTAGTGGGTGGAGGCATTTTCAGAATAGCCTTGAATTTAGCGAGATCGAATTCTATGCCACATAAAGAAATGATGAAACCCATGAATTTTCTCGAAAGTCTTGTAAAGAAACACTTCTTTGGTTAAAGAAGAACACAATACTTGATGAGACGGTTAAAGATGACTTTAAGGATGGGCATGTGTTGATTCGATGTTTGGATTTGGCAAGAAAATCATCTACATAATTTTCCAATATGCGATGCATGATGTCATGGAAGATGTAAGTAATGACGCGTTGGTATGTAGTGCTTGACTTTTTAAGCCAAAAGGCATGAATCGATATGAAGGTCCCCCAAGGGGTGATGAAGGCAATATTGTGTTGATCTTCTTGAGCTAGTAATATTTGATTGTAATCCGAGAAACTCTCCATGAGTGATAGCATTTCATGGCCGGTGGTGAGATGAACTAGTTGGTCAATGCAGCAAGGGAAAGTCATCTTTAAGATAGACTAGGTTGAGGTCATGGAAGTGCATGCGAGATGTGGAGTCCCCCAATCACCTTTGTGACAAGAACGATGTTAGAAATCCAATGGGGATAGCTAATGGGTAGGATGAAGGAAATCGAGAGAAGGCGTTGAAGCTCTTCCTTGACCGAGAAGAGAAATGTGAGGATGCTTTTTCCGCAACTTTTTTTTTGATGGTTTTCACCTCAGAATGGTTACGATATTGTGGACCACAATTTTTGGGTCAATACTAGGCATATCAAGATAGGACCAGGAAAAAGTGTTGCTATGGTCCTAAAGGAAAGAGGTGAAGGCTTCCTATTCAATAGCATCTAAGCATTGGCCGATCTTTAGAATGTGCGGGGTGATCTAAGTGTTAATCTTGATTTTGATGGACGATTCCTTCAACATGGTTTATGTCTCAAATGGTAATGACTAATGAATATAAGATTCTTCCTCACCAAGGTAGGTGAGGATGGACTCATCGCCTTGACATTGAATGAAATTAATAAAAGGTGTATCATTGTCAATCATGTTAGGATATAGGAATGGGAGAGAAGAGGGAGCCTCGTCATCACATTGATAGCTTAGTAGTCCCGGGAAATGGTGTTTATGAAAAAAAAGTTTGGAGGAATAGATTCTAGATCTATGGATTACGTAGGTGAAGATGGTAATGTGGGTGAATGAGATGGGGAATATTTTTCATCTGGATAAGGTCGATGCAAACCTTCTTGGAGGGTGGAGTGTGAAAACCAATGTGACTATGGTCATTGTGTTTATGAGAGGTACATAAAATGACTGTATGGCAGCCTTGTTCATAAAATATGAAGTTAAATCCTTTCCATGCACACCGGTGGAGGAAAGTGTGGGCAAAGTGGTGGTTAGTGAGGGAGTGTATGTCAGACAAAGAAGGTTGAGCTTGGGATGGAGGTTCGGGTTTATAGGTGGAAATATCAAGTCCCCATATGTTATATTGGTGTGAAGGTGGGGAGGACCATAAGTAAAAACATCACCAATGCGGATGTCATATCTGGGGTGTTGACATAGATTCTCATACTCTTGTGGGATGAGGAAGGTGTTGATATTGTATAGGTGGTATTCCACTAGAGTGAGGCATTGAAAAACAACTTCTAAGGGATTAGTAGTTGGTAGGTGGGTAGTGGGGATAGATGGCTCGCTAGATGATAGGGAAATAGGTGCGTCGGTGGTAGAGGCTATAGCTGCGGTGGGGATAGCAAGGTTAGATATAGCGAGAGGTAGTGGCAATTTTGGTTGATGGGCTTATGGGTGAAGGTGAAGTAGTGATAGTGGAGATGCCTTGGCAGTACAAGCACATCATTGGGCTAATATAACATTTTACAAGTCTTTAAAGGTGATGGGTTAGTAGGGATGGTGTAATTATGTCCCTTGTGTTGAAATTTGAGGTAGAAATTAAATTCAAAGGACACAACCCATGACACGGATCCGAGGAGTGGTGAGCGAGCAAGTTATCTGGAACTCCCATTCTAGGATATAGAAAAGTTCTAGAATAGTACGGGGACCCACACCGACATGGAGAATGATGGTACCTAGGATAGAGGTCACGACATCATTAAAGAAGCGCATCATAACCGGGTTACCATGCATGTAATTGGAAGGAATCTACATTTGGTCATATGCATGGGATAAGATGATGTTAATGCTTAGCACCACCATCGATAATAATGCATCGTATGCGTATATTATAGATAAAGATGAAGATGAAAAGAGTGGGTTTGAGATCATCGAGAAAAGAAGGGAGTGATCTCTCCATATGAAAAGTTGAGGGTGGCCCCTTGGTGAGTAAGTGGAGGTGTAGAGGAAGGTGATGATCTAGTGAGAGAGGCTACGTGGTGAGGGGTAATGATGGAGGTTGCAGGTGTGGGGTCATTTGGTAAGAATTTAATAGATTGAAGGACCTCTATAAGGGCTTGACAATGTGACTCCAAGGTTTGGATGAGGTCATATAAAGACATTTTGAGGGGGGATTGGTGTAGTTGTTTTAGCATTGTGCAATGTGTGACCCCATCAGAAATAGGATATGTAGGACCTTGAATGGTGACTTTGGGTATGGGTGCGGATGGTATGTTGGGTATAGGGTTGGTTGATGGGCTAGTTTCTTTTTCCTTGCCCTTTTCTTTCTAAGCACGGGTGACAATGTTGATCATGTTAATCTGAGGGGAGGTGGATGAAGATGGTGTGTCATGGATGGTTTAGAAAGCATGAGGCACAAAAAACTAGTGGGGATAAAATTCTTGTGAAATTAGTAAGGTGCATTGTCATCTTGGTGGTGGTTTAGCCAATGTTAATCTCTAATCTCAAGGGTGGATCAAAGAGTTGTGGGGGTGGATATTTTGGTCATTGAGTAGGTAATGGGAGAAGATCTCGTGGAAATTAGTGAAGGAAAATTGGGTTCCTCATCATCAAAATTTTATTCAGGAGGACACAATTGAACAAGAGTGGGTTTTAAAGCCTTACGAGTTCTCTACATCGTGTCCTAGAACATGATGGTAGGCACAATTTTTGGTTTTGTCCAACCCTTTTAGTTTGGGTTTGTGGGTCATAAGGTCTAAGAGGCGGTAATGTGATGACAAAAGTTTCAAGGAGATTGGTTAAGATTTTGGCATAGGATCTTGTTAGTGGATCAAAATTTGAGGTGAATGTGGGTTTGTATGTCGGTATAGCTGATTGTGGAGGAAGAGGCTTTACGGGAGCGGGGTGGGTTGGTTTACTAGTTTGGTATGCGAAGTGGTCTTAGTTCTTGGTTGCATCTGCTTGGGTACAAGCATGGTAATGATGACATGGGTGTACGAGGACGTGGAGGGAAAAAAATTATGGTGGAAGAGGATGGGTTACCCAAGGGGGTAACCAATATGTGGTGGAGGTGGGTGGTGTAGGTTGGGTAGGAGGCATGAGTGAAAGAGAAGAAAGTGTCATGGGTAGAGAAGAAGCTATGGATGGTAGTGGAGGTATGGGCGGTAAGAAGGTTATGGGTGAGTGTGGAAGTTGTGTGGGTCTCTTGCATATATTAGAGACTGTGATGATGAAATGGGTTGTTGGGTTCTTGGTTTACCGGTGGATGGGGGTTACTTGGCCGGGGTTGAGGGGTGAGGTCAAGGATGGACGAAGGGGTGAAGGTGGTAATGGCGTGGTAGGTAAGGCTAGTGTATGAGGACTAGGAGATGGGATCCTCTTTTTAGGGGCCGAGATAAGTTTAGCATTAGTTTTGGAAGATGTTGCTAAATCTAAATTGATGGGTGGGTGACTAAGGCTAGTTGTTGGTATGACCCCTAAGGTAGGGATAGGTTTAGGTAAGGGAGATGATATAGGCGAGGGTAGGTGTTTGGGTGTAGATGTATGTTGGGTTATGGGAAGAGGTGTGAGTTAGGACATGGGTGGTGATGTGGAAGGTGTTGCAATAGTTATAGTTGTGTTTGGTTTGGTCGCTCGAAACACTTTTGGATAGATAGTGGAGGTGTCAACGAGGATAACTGCATTTGTGTTGAAACAGGAAGTAGAAGGTGTCCCCAAAGTAAGGCTCTATCGACATAGTCCAGGTGATTAGACAAGCATGAAAATGGTGCTGTTGTAAGTGGGGTCGATGTGGATCGAGTTGTAATTCCTATAAAATGTGTTTGAGACATAGGGAAATGGCTAGCCTCGAACTCTGTGGGTAAGAGAGCCGAAAGTAGATCTGTGGGCTCTTGAAGGTTTGATGGTGAATGGTCATCTAAAGGAAATGGTATTCCTACAAGATCCTCTATGGGTAGAGGAGAGGATGGGCTAGATGAGGTTGAATCTCCTTGTGATGGTGTAGGTTGTGAACATGTATCTCTTATGAGTAGGAGAGGTGCCACTGATAATTGCTCGGTAATTTGAGGGGCCAAAGGTGGTGTGCTAAGTATAGGCTCTTCCATGGGTGAAGGAGAAAATGAAGGGGGTTCATATATGGGTGGAGGAGTAGATGAAAGAGGTCCTTGTAAGGTAGTGCGAGTTAGGCTAAGATTTCATCTATGGAAGGAACATGAGGCAATTGGGAATCAAGTTGGTATGTCATCAAAAATAGCTTGGACCTCATGGACATTGCTATCATTGTTTGAAGTATCACTAGCTTGGTTGGAAGATGGGGCATGATTAGGAAATGGCTTCTTGAAGATATGAAGGTTTTGGTTAGTGAGTGCATTCGGGATATCTAAGACTAGATCTCTATTGTCTAACATTTCTTGGATGATATTCTTGAAGGTGATGTATTTATTATTGCTATGACCTTTGACACGATGATAGTTGCAAAATTCATGTTCCTTATACCATGCGGGCATGGGTCACTCAGGGTAAAAACCAGTATGTGGTTTTATAGGTGGAAGGGTAATGGCACCAGCCTTAACAAGCTTTTCCAAAATAGAAGAGTAAGATTCTCCTATCATTTCATTATTTTCTTCTGAACTAGAAAGCTTAGACAGAAGAGATATTAGAATGAGGTTTGGATGGGTTTTATTGATGAGGGGACCATCCTTGAGAACTATGGCATTGGCAGATCCTTTGGGTTTTGAATAGTTTTTTTGGGGTTTTGAAGATGAAGAAGCATCATTTGATTTGAACGTGATGTTCTTGTTACAAAGTTGAATTTTCTTCTCTTCAATAGCACAAATTTCCAATTTCGTGCCATGGTGAATGCCTCATCAAAAGTGTGAAAGGTCTGCACCTAGAGTTGGTGAGATGTGTCTTGCACAAGCCCAAGTAAATAACTCTATGAGTTCAGTTTGAGGTAATTGAAATGTGAGTTGGTTAATTAGGCTACACCGGCGAGAAACAAAGTCGCGATAGACTCATCATTGTAGTTTCATGTGGAATAAATATTAATCATGGTAACCTTCTTAAAAATGTTGATGGAGAAGTGATCTAAGAAGGCTTGGGATACTTGATTAAACAAGTAGATGGAGTGTCTTGGTAGGCTCTTGTACACCAAGGCAAAAGCGAGTCTGTCGGGGACATCGGGAAGGTTTGTAGGAGTAAATCATTATCAGGGGCGATCAGGTAACACCCATGTTTGAAAGACCGCAAATGTTGCTGCGGGTCTTCTTTACTATTGAAACAGTTGAATTTTGACATTTCCTAATGTACAAGGTATGGGCGAATAGGGATGGATGGATGAATGGGATCATTACAAATTTCATCGTAGGTGAGAGAATTGCATGAGCCCGAAACTAATGCTTCCAGTTTCTGCATCCTTTCCATCATTGATTTGATGAGATCATTGGTAGGTTGTGGTGGAGGGGTTCCTCCTGCGGCATGAGGGGGCAGTATTGAACTTGTGATGTGGGTGGCATTCCATTATACAATGATCTTGACAAGATAGGTTGAGAATAGGGGACCAACATAGAGGACATATTTGCGAGAATGGATGACAAATGAGATAGGGGTTGTTGATAGTATATGTATATAGGTGGGATTATTTTAGTGACTTTAGTAGCGATTCAAAGCGTGTTTGTGGGATGGAGAGGACGAGATTCTAGAATGGGGTAGGGGTCACCGACACCATGTGTGGTTGTGTTGTAATAGGTATCTGTGAGATAATGGGTGCATATGAGGTTATGATTTGGGTGGTTGATGAGGGTAAATAGATACTACAGTGCGAATGGTACCGTAGATGCAGCGATCATGGCGGGTATGGGTCCCAATTGTGAAACCACTTTGGGGGTGAAGTAGGTGAAGGTAACACCGCATTATTAGGGGCTGATGCAAAAGTGGGAATAAGGGCATGAGAGATGGATATAGGCATGCCATATATCAATTGTCCTAAGGAGTCCCGGGTGGAAGAGTGGGAAAGATAGAAGCTGTAAGTCCATGGAAATGGTGGTAGGTAAGGTTAGATCCATGGGCGACGGGAAAGAGGGTGGTGAAGGGCTAGGAGGGAGTGGTTGTGAATGCGTGAAATATAAGAGCGTTATCTTAATTATGAGTCAACACCATGTGAACGCAGTATATATCTATATCCTGCAGATGACACAAGGGGTAGTAAGAATGAAGAAAATAGGTGTCTATAGGTAGATTTGGGTAATATATTAGTTGATGTTCAATACAAGGTAAGCGATCTTTGATTAAGGATGACTAATGTCGATTCTTATGAGGTAGGAATAATTTTATCAAATGAGGAAAAGAAATTTGGTGGTTAGATGAACAAGTTGTATGTTCATTGCTTATCAAAGAAGAGAGAGTACAAATACTCAAAATAACTCGATAATGAATAAAATGAAATAAGGGTTCTTTTAGGAAATTTAACCCAAAAGAATAGAAAACTGATGCCAGTTAAAAAAAACCAATGTCGGTCAGGGGTAACCAATGTTGGTTACTGTAAAAATTTGAAAGATGTAGAAAAATGGATTGTTATGAATTTTAGTGAGATATATATCAACCAAGAGGTCTAGAGATGATGCAATGAAGTCCCGACACACTCGGAAGAATTGAGAATACTCCAACTATGATTGTGGAGTGGGTAAGGCAATAGAATCAAAAAAATGGAGAAGGGTATCCTCACACCTCAAAACGCACGTCAATCAAACACTAAAAACATTTACCTAACAAGTGACTTTTAATGTGTTGAGCTTATGTTATTTAGAATACGAGACTCATGAATTTTAGAATAGAGGTTTTTGTGAGGAAGGCTTCCTACAAAGAAGGATATCTAAAGGAGAGGTTTCAAGTATGTTATGGTGGGGGTGGGTTGTCCTCTGAGATGATGACTCGATAGAGGAAAGTAGTTGGGGAGTACCTACCTATCGAATCATGTGATCACTAACATGTGTTCCAGGTATGATGTTGTTTAAGAAAGATGTGCATATTTCTATTTTGTGCGAGTTTAGTAAGACACAAAGAGAGAGAGAGAGAGAATGTGATTTCTACGATTCTTTGTATTAACCATCATTTGGGCATGACTTAGAGCATATAGGTTGCCCTCATTTTAATGTGAGCTAAAATGTAGCAAATCAAAATGTAATACAACCAATTTTAAGTAAAAATTGAAAAGATTACGTTGGATGAAGCAAATGATGAATAGGAGAGGGTATGCTCTTTCAATGTAGAAAGCAAGAAAGAAGAATGATTCCTTTTAAATGCACCAAGAGAAATGTTTCTTTTAGAGAAATTAGAACAAAGAGAGGATTACCAAAGAAGAACATTAATGTGTAATCCTTTTAAAGGAGACAAACACACAAATTTCACCTAGGAATGAACAAAATGCAATAGAACCCCTTATGGGTCCCACCGGGTGTGCCAAAATGTTTCACCATTTTCTTTACATTTTTGAATGACGAAACAAATAGGGTCATGGGCTAGGAGGAATACCTATTTAATGGGTTGGTTAATGGTTGTTGCGCGCATTTTGACTTCTCAATCTAGTTCCGATCGAGAGATTCCTTTTGGTAAGGTGGAATTACTGTAATAGAAAACAAGACCACAAAGAGAAAAGGCTTTAGTGTTACGGAAGATTGCATCATATGAAGGAATGCTGCAAGCACTGTAAGAATAAATGAAGAAAGCAGACTAAGCCTTGAACATCTGCATAGCTCCAGAGGCACTCATTAACATAAAAACCCTAAAAGAGAACAATGAGGTCTAGAAAGTGATGAAGGATGAAACATTGGGCTGTGCAGAAAGATTATCAATGGTTAAACAGAAGCGTGAGGCCCTGGCAGCAACACAAGAATCGATTAGAAGAGCTTGGGAAGCTCATTGCGTAGAAGATGGATTTACTAGAGGGAAGGATGACTGCAATGTCTAGCATTGTGTTGGTCTTGCAAAATGAAAAAGGGGAGATTGTGAAAGATGAACTGGAGTCCATTACTTGTGGACATTCTAGAAAGATCAAAGGAAGCACTCGTTGAGTGGCAGACCTTGGAGGCTGAAATAAAATAGGAATATCCTAAATTAGTTGTTTAGACTGTAAAAGAAGAAACTGTAGAGTAAAAACATTCTTTCCATTCTTCTATTCTTTACTTCTTTCCATTCTTCTATTCTTTATTTCTTTCCATTCTTCAATTCTTTACTTCAGTTTTGGAGATGACCATTTTTGGGGCGACAATGAAATTAGTGTGGGGTAATGTTGATCAAAGAACACTTGATAGAAAGTACACAAGAAGTCCGTGTGGGGAAAACAAGTCATATTCAAAGGCACGAATGGATAGGGAGAACATGCATAGAGAACATAAGTTCATCTTTACAGGAGTTAGTCATTTTCACTCATAAAGGTCTATTTTTAGAGATGGCGTGCAGAGCACACAAACGAGGTAGAGACATGCGCACCATGCATTAGCTATTCTTGGAGGATCGGATACAAAGAACTTTGCATGGACATAGGCTGAAATAGATCTGCTATTGTTAGTTATCTAGTAGTAGTCTATTGTTAGCACACTTGCATGTGTGGCTAGTTTTGTAAAGGTGTGTAGCTAGTAGTGGCATGCGACCTATTTTTGGAATGGATAAGTGGTGAAGGGAAATTCCCCACCCTTATATATATGTAGTAAACTATGTAATAGAGAGAGAGGAGATATATACAGAGATATGTTGTTAAATTTGTTACGTGCATACTAATGTTATTGTAATGAAGCTTTTGTATACTTATTACATTGAATATAATGGAGGATATTGGCTAAATCTAAGTGTTAGTTTTGTATGTATACGAATCTAGTATGTTTTTATCTCATCATGCAACCCTAAAGAGGACACGGTACCTTTGCGTGCTTTAGGCGAGTTCTCGGCTTAGGGTGAGTGATGTGCCAACGTGTCTAGGGTCTTATTAGGTTTTTATCACTTAATTCTAGGGTGCATCAAATAGCTTGAACTGTGCATATCAATGAAGCAATAGATGTAAGTTTATGGATGTATCTTCCCTATGTTTATTTTCATTCCTTTTGCCTCTTCAATCTTATTGCAGGTGTATTGTGTCCACTATATGTTCCTACATGGATTCATTATTATTATGTGTGCATGAGAATGTTTTTGTGAAAGTTGTTGTTAGATTATGGAGAACTATTTTTTTATTATTATTGGAAAATAGTTTTTTGAAAGGGACTATACCCTTGAGTACAACAGAGGGCCTAGGAGCCAGAATAGGAATGAAAATCGAGAAAAAAGGATCGAATCCAAGTATGACATTGAAGCCCAAAGTATCCAAAAAATAGCTACCCAAACAAGACAAAATAGCAAAAACTACGCGCACAAAAGCAACAAAGAAACCACAAAAAGACAACAAAAAACAAACAAGAGTAGCTAAAGCACCTACAACTACTTCTTGGCAGCTTTGTCGATGTTGGTTTTGATGTTCTTCCAGGATCTGAACATTCCCAAAGTTGTCATGTGGGCAGTGTCAGTCTTATCCAGCTGATCAATGGTCCTTTTGCTTTCTTTATCATTGCCCCAAAGTGTTGCCGGAACTCCGCTGAGATTGGAGACACTTCTGACATGTTGCTCAATGAATTCCTCAATCACACTAAAAATGGCCATATTGTAGTCATGACGAGTTTTGGCCTTCCCTAAACGGGAGTCTAAGGAGTTCAGCTTCTTGTAGATATCTTCAATCTGGCTGTTATCAATATCCACCTCCTCCTCCTTCTTCCTCTTTCCTTTCTGTTTTGCCAAGTTCTTAACCTCATCCTTCAACAGCTTCATTTCAGCTTCTAAGGCATCCAACCTTTTTGTAGAGCTCTCCATATGCACATCTCGGGGACTAGCACTGCTAATATTCAGGAGGTCATGTGCAATTTCAATTTCATGAGGGCCCTTCCCCGCAGCAAGAGTATCGAGGTTAAGCCTTCTAGATGCCCTGGTGACTGGTCTGGCCGAGGTGGAAGCGAGGTGGGGGGGAGAAGTAGCAGGGGGAATGGAAGATGAAGCCTGGATGGCCGGAGGGGGTGCGGCAAGAATGTGGCGGGGCAGAGAGTGGAGAAATGGGGCTAGCAAGCAAGCGAGAACATGGCATAGGGGGAACAGAGCTAAGACCAGGATACCTAAGAAGACAAAATTTATGCAGCAGAAAAATAAGCCCCTGGTGTAAAGGAACCACGGGTATGCTTTTGAAACTCCAAAATGGAGCGCTCAAGAGAGTTCAAAAAATAATGGGGGAAACAAACCCAGTGATTCCTACGGAAGTGGTTGAGAAAGATAAGGTGCTTAGCAGGTACGGTGACAAACCTCCCTTCCAAAGAGATGAATCGTATCATCATGCGAGTAACCTCATCATAAGGCAGAGGGATCGAGCTAACAAGCAGGCCCACGGTAATATAGATCAGCTTCTCAGATCCCTCCACAAATCTCCTCTCTTCAACATCTCTGTCGACCCTTTTGTTAAAAAAATGGTAGCCCTCCATGCTAAGACCGGTCGCTTCAGCAATAAGCTCCTCGTTGACCAAGATCTTCTGCCCCCCATATTCCATAGTCCGCTCCTTCCAATCCTTCGCAAAACACACTGAGATGCTTTGATCATGTCCCTGAACCTTCTCCATGAAGTTGGTGATGCCGCCCTTGCTGAGTATATTCCATAACTCAACATTATCCTTCCAGTCCGGGTCCGCACTAGGCTCAATTTGGCAAGGGGGACCCCCCATCTTCACTGTGCTTAACTATTTGCAACAAATTCCAAAATCCTTGAGAGCGCTGAAGCCAGTCTATTTTTTACTGTTGTAATCCGCACAATGTTGAAAATGAGAGCCGTTTCTATTCCCACGAACGTCCGCGTGTCTACTGATCTGAGCCTGCAGAAATCCACATGTGGGAATAACGGCCTTTTTGCTAGCCCACTCCCTATCATCAATTACTTTCTTACTATTTTCAGTATCCGTGGAGCCTTGTATACAAATTTTAGCAAGCACAGTGCTACCCGCATGCGCGATTTTCATATCAAAGTAACTCCACTTGGACTTCCCCATATACTTCACACTATCTTGATTATTCGACAGGATTTGCATAATCATAGTTTTTAAGTCAACACGTGTGGGAGTTTTATTGATACTGATCCACACCCAATAATCATATCTCAACTCAAGAAATTGCGTGCATATAGAAATCCGCATGAATGTTGTTTTGAAGCTGCTTAGGGATGCTATTGTTATCCCAAACAATGTGATTAACATTAATGCCATAATTAGCTAGCGCATCTGCCAATTTATTACCCTCCCGGTAAGTATGCATGATCCTGATGTTATTGAATGTTTGACAAATACTTATGGACTCTGAGATAAAATATTTGATGCTCCAACTTGGAGATGAGCACTGTTTAAGGAGATTAATGATATTCAGGGAGTCCCCTTCAATAATGAGGTTCTGGATATTTTGAGTCTGGGAAATTCTCAGGCCCCATAAAGTAGATAATGCTTCGGCAAAATGATTGGTTTGAATTCCCATTTTCCTAGCATAAGCAGCAATCAGACTACCTTTATGATTGTGGAGAAGCTGTTATCACCCTTTCTAATCTACATTTAGCTTCCATTTTCACACATTGGAAAGTTGTTCTCATACCCTTTTTTGTGCATCACCCCCTTGTAGTGTATATTTTCCTTATTTTCATGTTATTTCTCTCTCCCTAGTCCCTTGGAAGTGGTAGATTAAGAGTAGCCAATAGTTTTCCTTCATTATAATTAGTTTTCACTAGATACAAAAGAGGAACCAACCTTCTCGGAGATCTATCTCAAGTATCAAGTCCCACACTCGGAGATAGTACCCATGTTACTCAGTCACACCGTGAACTCAACACACACACTTGTGCAAATCGAAGGGTTTTTTGATTCGGTGATAACAGTTATGGCATGCCCGGTGGGATAAGAAGAAGTCTTAATTTTCTCATTACAACAAGCTTGATGTGATCTTATTGTTAAATTCCAGCTTGTAAGATGCTTTGAAATAGCTCATCTAACGACTCCAAAAAGGCAGAATCCACTAGTTTTAGCAGCCCAAGCTTGTCAAATTTATGAGAAGAATTAAAACAAGGTTTAGAGCAAAAGAAGAATGTTATTTTGAATACTTGTATCTATCTCTAGGAAGAGGAAGAATGGGAAGATCTCAAATGTCTCCATCTCCACCAAATAGAACACTATCTACACCTCCACCTGGTAGACCTTTCATTCAATCAACTAAAGTCCTCAAACCAATTAGAATGGATCATCAACCACCACCAGGTGCAAAATCCTATACGTGAATTTCATGGGTAGAAACCCACTTTCTCTCAATGCACAAAATCCAATTCCAGTTGTAGCATTGAAGAACATCTCATATTTCATTGGGGAAAACCATACAACTCCGATTGATCACATTCAAGACATTACAAATGTCTATGCTATACATGAGGTTAATGAAATGGACATGGTAGTCAATTTATTGACTTATTATTTCAAAGGCAAGGCCCTATAATGGTTTAGAGGCCTACGGCCATGATCAATTCAAAATTGGGATAATTTGTGTGCAACTCTTTATGGATAATTTGGGGAAAAGGTAGATAATTTATCTCTCATGGAGCAATTAACCACAATCAAGAGAGCACCAAATGAGAAGATGATTGATTTCAAATTCAAATTTCAAAGGACATGGGATAGGATTCCACTTGTCATGAGACCAATAGATGAAGGTGTTTTCCTTTGCTTTCTAAAATCTTTAAATTCTGATATTGCAATGATGATACAATCCATGAGAGATATAACTTTACCCGCAACTTATAACATTGTTATTAGACCTGAAAATTTCTTGATTTATGTTGTTAAACTTTCACCTAGGCCACCCATGCCTCTTTATCCGAATTAGGAGGTCAAGAACTAGTCAATCACCTACTTTAGCTTCCATTCCTACCCCAAAAAATCAAAGTTATCTTTGAAGCTTATACCTCTTTTATAGTACCTGAATGAGCTTGAAGAAGTCATGAAGTAGTTGCAAAACTTAGGAAATGATTTGGTGATAATTAAGAGGTAGCAAGCTTAGAATTTTAGATCATACCAGCTCAAGCCCAACCTAATAGACCCACATATCAGCTTAATAGGTTACTTGCTCAAGCTACAAAAATCAGAACCAAGTGAGACCTCCCGCCTAATAGGCCATTTCAGCCTTACAATCCTAATCTTGTATCCACATCTACATCTATGTTCCCAAGTGAAAATAACATGGCTCAATAATATGACTAGTTCTTCCCATGTAATCGATCAACATGTTTTAACAATGCTCTAAATCTAGCATTGATGGTGACAACGGTTGGGGTGGAACCAGAACCAAATCAAGAGGAGAATAAAAAGTAGGAAGCCACTCAAGAGGCACCTCGAATAAAACCACACTTGTAAATTGGAAAGTTGAAGAATTATGTGGAATAAATCAAGTTCCAACTCAGATCGTGGCATCTAATACATGGTCTAAAAATAGAAATATTGAAGAAGGGTAGACATCCAATCCAATCACTTCTCATCCATCGTATCATTCGCAAGGTGTTAGCAATCAAGGTACATTCCCCGAATGTAAGAATCGAGTCTAAGCCACCTTCTAGACTAGGTCACATACCAATTTTAATAGCCCACGTGTAAGCAAAGGTTGTGCAAAACAAAGGGAAGTAGAAGGATAGCTCATCCCCATTCAATATCATTGAGAAAATGAAGAAAACCAATGTGAACATTTCAATGTGGGAGTCATTAGCTATCCCAAGGGAGAGATCTTCTTCGAGCTGCCATGGAAAATTGGTTTGCTTCAAATTAGTCATCCAAAGATCAAAAGAAGGTGTTCACAAATGTAACTCAGCAAGAAGGAAATTAAGGAGGTCAACAAGGTAAAAACATGAAACCTCCTCCATTCTACATATATCTAATCATTAGAAACAATCTTGTGCGTAATTACATGATTTATTGGGAGAAAGTAGTTCAGTCATGCCAAAACAAATAGATGATTAGTGGGCCTTTGGTATGAAGTCATTTTCAAAGGAGTAGTGAAATTGGATGGGACAATGGTAACAACATTTGGAATAATCGAAGGATTAAGCCTCAAATTGCATGCATGTTCCAATATCACGGTCTTGCAAGATGTCTTAATGATTGACTTACCACCATTCTTTGCATTATAATTATCAAGATACTTCTGATTAAAATTGGGGGCTACTTGTCTCACCGATTGGTCACACATGTTATTTCAAATGAGGTATGGAGCCAAGGCTACAATAAGATCTGAACCTATTGTGAATTTCCACATCGAGCCTCATACACCAAGTCAATCAATGAAAAATATTTGGATTTTTATCAAGAATATTTACCAAGAATTTTGAAGCAAATACTAAGGTTGGAAACATTCCAGATTTGACTCTTGATGAATGGGCTAAAAAAGGCATGCCTTTTATAATTACAAGGATATGAAGAAGGTCACCTAGGATTCTATTACATACATGAAGAGAATACACCTCTCCCTAGCATCACCAAATCATATCACAAAGATAATAATGAAGTATGGTAACTATTCTTTGATGGTTCAAGGAGTAGGTAAGGTGTTGGAGGAGGAACAATGCTTGTGTCACCTCAAGGTATCAAATACTACTCACCTTTTTGTTTTCATTTTTCCTTCTCAAATAACATGGCTGAGTATGAATCCTTGATTCATGGGTTGCATTGGACAAGGAAAATAGGAATTAAAAAATTGTAAGTGTTTGGGGATAGTGAGCTAATTGTAAACCAAGTTAGAGGACAAAATGCTGCCAAGAATGATCTTTTAAAAACTATAAGAATTGGGTATGGGATCTTATTGAATATTTTTAAGCTTTTGGCATCAAATCCCATTCGAGAAGAAGAGGAATGAGGTAGAATACATACTTGCATCAATCGGGGTAGTGTTTGATGTTGTAGAAAGTATCAAAAGTGAGAAATCTCAACCTCATATCAAGGTGGTGTTAGACTAGCTATCTTGGATAATAACACTAGTTAGCAATTCTTTGACAATGATCAACAAATCATAAACTTCTTACAAGAAGAAGCTGAGTTCTCCGCTAGAAACCAAGATAATTTGGAACAAAGTATGGTGACCAAGTGGTTGATTGAGAACAAATAAATTTCCAAAAGTTCACGTGACTTTGGAGTCGATCTTCACCACCAATGACCAATTCGGAAAGAAAAGGAAAATATTCAAGTGAAGGGTGAAGATTCAGAGCCTATCTTAGTAGGTGAAGGTAAGGTGTTGCAAATTGGCAAAGTGAGCACTCAATAAGAGAAATATTTTTTATAACTTTTCAAGAGTTCTAGATGTCTTTTCTTGGAATTATAAAGATTTAAGAAGCTTCAATCCAAAATAGGCTCAAGAATACAATTAAATTGATCTGGAATCTAAGCCCATCGGGAAGAAGAAATGTTGGTGAATCTCACATTGAACCTCTCATGAGGAAATAATTGAAAAAATTAATTGAGGCCAACATCATATTTCCAATTAAGAATTTGAGTTGGGTTACGAAATTAGTGCCTTTATGGAAGAGAAACAGAGAAATTAGATTGTGTGTAGACTTATGTGACTTGAATAAAGCTTCACACAAAGATCATTACCCGATCCCTTCAATGGAGAAAATTTTACTGAAGTTGTAGTTGGTTCAGAAAGGTTCACATTATTGGATGGTTATTCGGGCTATGATCCAAATAATGGTGAAGGAAGAAGATCAGTTCAAGACAACCTTCACTACAAAATGGGGCACATATGCTTATAGGAAGATGCCATTTGGATTTTCAAATTCGAGCAACATTTCACAAGCAATGGATATGGAATTCAAGGGGCTAATAAAAAAGATAGTGCTCATTTACCTTGACAATATCACCATCTTCTCAAAGAATTCAAGCAGACCACCTCTTTCACCTTAGGCAAGTGTTTAAAAGGTGTAGAAGGTTCAAAGTGTCGTTGAATCTAAAAAAGTGTGTATTCTTGGCACATGAAGGTAAATTGCTAGGCCATATTGTTTCAAAGTAAGGACTGATAATTGATCCCGAAAGAGTTAAAGCTATCGATCCTTGTAATTTCCAAGTTACAAGAAATCTCTCTAAATTTTATTAGGTAGAATAAATTTTGTTCACATATTTATGCCTGATTTTTCCACTTTTTTGAATCCATTAATGATGATGTTGAAGAAGATTCTTGCATTCAAATGGATAGTATAAGGAAGAGAGAGTTTTGCATCCATCAAGCATGTCATATCTCAAGCACCAACCCTTATCAACCCATGGACTTCTCAAAATATTTCATGGTATATGATTTTAGAGGTTTGGATATAATATCGGCTATCTTGGTAAAAATAAATAATAAAGGTTTAGACAACTGACCATATCATTCATCAATAAAATCCTAGAAGATTACGAGGTGTGGTATTCTTTCATTGAAAATCATGTCTAGCTATCGTTAGAAGCTTGAAGAAGTTCAGACACTTGATCTCAAACAATAAGATCCAACTATTAGTGTCACATGCAAGAGTAAAGGAATTCATTATTAGTAAGGATTTGAATGAGAAGAGAGTAGGATGGATTACCCGATGAGATGGAGTATGAGATTGAAATCAAAGTGACAAAGTTAGTTTGTGGCAAGGGTTATGTGAGCAGCTTGCTTCTAAACAAAATGTTGAGTTAAATAATAAAGAAAGGATTGTCCTAGTGTTACAAAATGAGCAAGAACAACCAACTGATGATGCACCCATTCCATGTTGGACTCAAGACATGGTACATTATCTCCAAATAGGTTTATGCCCTCCAAAATGGAACAAGGATAAGAGAAGATATTTCAGATTGCAATCCATTCCATATGCACTCATTGAAAACATCTTGTTTAAGAAGGATGTGAATGGAGTTCTCTTAAGGTGCATCCCAAAAAAATAGATTGAGAAAATATTACACAAATTTCATGATGGAGAAGTAGGAGACCACTTCGCTCCACGAGTAACAAATCTTAAGATCATGAAATATGGTTACTATTGGCCTACGGTGTTTAGTGATTACTACTCATGGATCAAAAAGTGCAAAAAATGTGTGTTCTTCACGGGGAAGGAAAGGTTAGTAGTGTTGCCCCTTCATCCCATCTCATTTGATCAACCATTCATACACTAGGGATTGGATTTCATTGGATTTATCAATCTGAACTCAAGCCAAGGCCATAAATGGATTCTAATGGCAACAGATTATTTCACCAAGTGGACTGAAGCGGTGGCACTCAAGGATGAAAATAAATCTAGTATCTTGGATTTATATGAGGGGATAGTCACCAAGTTTGGAATTCCATCCACTATTATATCAGATAATGCACTATATTTTCTTAGCACAAGGATCATTGAATGGGCTATCAGAAATGGAATTTATCTTAACACTTCTTCTAATTATTACCCTCATGGTAATGGAAAAGAAGAGTCCACAAACAAGAACCTATTGAGAATCATAAGACGAACTCTTGATGAGAATCAAAGAACCTGGCACATGAAGCTCAAATCAGCCTTGTGGGATGATAGAATCA
Organism: Taxus wallichiana var. yunnanensis; assembly: GCA_018340775.1. Classification (NCBI taxonomy): domain Eukaryota; kingdom Viridiplantae; phylum Streptophyta; class Pinopsida; order Cupressales; family Taxaceae; genus Taxus; species Taxus wallichiana. The sequence goes on from CM031240.1 coordinate 98,741,852, forward strand.
CACCCAAGAGGTCAGGGAGCTCTTCCTACAAGATTGTAGATGGAAAAAAAGTAGTGTTGCCTATATCACTTAAGTTTTCAGCATTGGAACTCATGAAGTAACTAGAACTAGCTCAATTTGAACCCATGGAAATTAGGTATGCATAGTTGATGGAATTGGAAGAGACAAGAGAACATGTGATGTAAACCATGGAGAAGGATCACGCATTGATCAAGAGAAGCTTTAAAAAAGCTGAAGCCAAAACATTCTAGGAGGGGATTTGGTGTTGAAGTGGGATGCAGATCGAGAAAAACTAGGAAAACATTCCAAGTTTGATCCAATATGGAGTGGTCCCTACATGATCACGGAATGCAAAACTAGTAATGCCTTTACAGTGGCCAAGTTAGATGGTGAAGATTTACAAATCACAATCAATGGAATCTAACTTAAATATTGTTACTAGAAGGAAGATTTCTCACCCTTTACATATTAGAATAGGTTTTAATTCTCCTAAGTGCCTTGTGCACATGTCCTATTTCTTATAGAATAGGTATTTCCCCTTGCACATATTTTACAATTCATCACGCTTCCACAAAGGGAAATCATGCTTTCAAAGGGAAACTCATAGCGAATAAACTCGAGTTACAAGATAGTAGTTGTTATCTTCAAAAGAACTCAAATGCAGAACAACTAAAATCAAATCAAGAGGTAGATTTCAAATCTCTAGTATTTTGCTTCTTTAGATCAGTAGTTGAATTTTCGTGCCCACAACCTTGCAAAGAGATCAATCTCATTTATGCACACTTGGAAAGAATCGGATGTTTAGGTAGTGGTTATTGGTGTCCATCATTCGCCTTGTGGATTGCAGCTACAAGGAAGGGTGGAATTCAAGTTTCAAAATAATTTTCTACTCTCACAAAACAAATTTATAGATTTTCTTATGAGAGTTAAGAATGCAAGCAATGGAAGGCAAGTTCCTAGAGCAGAAATGACATCCAAAATATTCTAGGGCTAAAACTTCCAAATATTCTTCATCTCATGTTGATCATCAAGACTCGTGCCCAATGGATAGCTACATATAGGTGGTCATACTCCATTTAGCAGAAAAATGGCCTCATGCAAGTCTCCAAAATTGTTTTCCAATTTTACCCTCGGGTGAAATTAGACCACAGGAGTTTTCATGAAGAAGTTGCATCATGACCCGTCGATGTAGAGAATGGAAAATTTCAACAATTCACCCAAATAATACCTCCACACTCTACAAAGCTCCTGATGTGCCAGGTATTCATAGTATTGACATGATTAAGAAAAGGCTAGATGAATTCTTAAAAACTTGTCTTGGGTTCTTGAAGAGATAACCGAGCTCATATAAAAATGTGCACCAAGCTACTTCGAGAAGGGGTGAGTTGGTATAAAACACCACCGAGTTATTCTAAGTGCACTGAACTACTCGATTGAGAGACCAAGTTCTTCATTCCTATCGACCAAGATAGTTTTTCATTGTGGGAGGGAATGCATAGATTTTGGTTGAGCTATTCATTATGATGACCAAGTTAGTTCAACATGGTGCATAGCCAGTTATAGGTTCTAAGGAACCAAGCTCATATGGAATGTAAATTAAATGCCTCAACATGATAAAGGGAAGAAAATGGTTAGGTGGATGGCTGGAACTGTAGAGAAAAGTTTGAGTCACCTTTTATGGCTATTGAGTTGATTCATGGTGAACCAAGCTCACTCCGTGTTAGGTGGAAAGCTCTCAAGCTCATGGTGTAGGGATGTTATAGGGAAAGGGAAGATTTTGACTGGCTCAATGGCGGGAACCTATGTAAGTTGAGGAAATCCCATTGGGATCAATGTGAAGTGGTGTAGGATATCATCATGATGATGCTTTTGAGACAAGAGAACACACCCAATGAGTTATAGGGTGAAAGCAGCACCTTGCTGATTTCACAAAGGTTGGGCTAAAATAGGTGTAAGGAGAATTTGAATCACTGGAACTTAGCCAAAAACATGTAGGTCGTCAAGAACCGAGCTCACAACGAGATTCGCTTGGAATATGTGGGAAAAAAATTGTGAGCAGCTCACCAACCTCAAGGTAAGAAGTTTCATTAACAAGGCCCACGGAGCGAGGAGGAAAATCGGCATTGGAGTCAAAGCGAGCACAAAGAAAAAAATTTCCAATTGGGCCCAAATGCCCGAGCGGTCAAGTGGGAAAACATGCATGAACAATGGAAGGAAAATTTTCATCATAGGCCCAAAAGCATGAGCAAGTCATGGGAAATGTGCATGAGTGGCATCGGGATAAATTTTTCATCACTAGCCCACAATCTTGATGAGGTCAAGAAGGAGAAGTAAAAGTGTTGAGCACCAGAACAACATGTGTCACTTAAATTCAAATCCCCTACATGCCCAAAGACCCAAAATTCAAATGTCAAAGTGGGGGAGTCTACGTGGGGAAGGTTGAATGATGAGCCGATTTCCAATGTTAAAATCTCATTGAGTAGGCACATGGAAGTTGGCGATGCAAGTGTGGAACTTGGTGTCCAATGTGAGTCTCGGTGATGGTGAAAGGTAAGTTCCAAATCAGCCAGGTTGCCAAGCTAAGCATTATATATATGGTTTCAAGTATATCCTCCACTATTCAAGGTAATGAAAAATCAAAGAGAGGCCACCATTTTAATGACCCTAGGAATTTAAATGATGCACAAAGACATTAAAAAAATGGAAAAATATTTAAATGATGATTTCTACCCAAAGAACTAATTGCACAAGTGTGCAATGCAATGCAAACAAGCCCGAGAACACCAAAATAGCCACCAACACTCAAAAGCTCATATCTTGGGCATTTCTCAATGGATTTTCACAATATTGGTCTCATTAATCATGATTCTAATACCTTTGCACAAAGATCAAGAAATTAAGAAATTGATGAAGATTCAAGGGATAATTTTTAGAAAATGAACCCGAGTTCGAGTTTGGTTGCTGGATGGTGGTTGGAAAGGCATTGAATTAACATAGGGAATAATTATTTCACTGTTACAAGTTATTGGGAAACCTTTAGATTGCTTTTGAAAGGAAAAAATCACCAATTAAACTCATTTATCATGACTTATAATTGGTTGAAAAGTGAATTTCAGGAATTGCATCCCCTCTCTCTCCCTTCCTAAATTCTATGAATTGGAGTCTTGGCTCATTGTAAAAAGGGGGATAATTTAAGTAGAAAAACTCTATCATTTTGGTTTTGTGAATCCAATGTGCTCCAAGTATTTGTAGTGGAATATTTTCATGGTGATACAAGCCTTTCCTTTGTAATAGCTTGAACTGTGCATATCAATGAAGCAATAGATGCAATTTTGTGGATGTATCTTCCCTTGTATTTATTTCCATTCCTCTTGCCTCTTCAATATTATTGCAGGTGTATTATGTCCACTTTATGCTCCTATAGGAATTATTATTATTGTTGTGTGTATGAGAATGATTTTGTGAATGTTGTTGTTAGATTGAGGAGAATTGTTATCACCAATTCTAATCTACATTTAGCTTCCATTTTCACACATTAGAAAGTTTTTCTCATACCCTTATTTTGGTGCATCACTTCTATAGTGTATATTTTCCTTATTTCCATGCACTTTCTCTCTCCCTGGTTCCTTAGAAGCGGTAGATTAGGAGTAGTTGGTATTTTTATATCAATAGAGTTAGTTTACACTAGATTAGGAAGAGGAACCAACCTTCTCTAGAGCTCTATATCAAGTAGCAAGTCCCACACTTGAAGATAGTACCCATGTTACCCAATCACACTGTCAGTTTAAGCACACACACTTGTGCAAATCAGAGGGTACTATGATTTGGTGATAACAATACCTATTACCATTCCCACAACAGCTCCTAGGGGCATCCACTTTCATACACTATAAGTGTTATTGCTTCATTTTCATAGCACATTACTTTATCAAATTATTCATGTTTTAACATACGTTTTATCTTTCTAACATGCTAATGGGTGTTTTATATGCAACATTTTCTTTCCATAACTATATGCTTTAATAGTTATATGTTACATTGCTTGTTATTGTTTTCCATTGCTTGTCATTATTTGCCATTGTTTGCAGTATTTTGACTGTCTTGTGTGTACATTGTCTTATTTCAGTCATCTCATCCTCGATTGTCTTACATCATTGTGAGTGATGTCCCATATTTACAACCCAATTTTTGCGTTCTACTTTGTCTTCTCACATCTTAGCTTAGACATTGTTTGTTTAGCTTACATGTTGTCTTCTACATGCATGTTTTTATTTTATTACACTAATACTTGTTTCCATCCACTTTGTTTATGTGTGCCTTGGTTTCTACTAAGCACACTCCCTCCCCCGTAGGGAATCAATTTTAGTTCAAAATTTGGTCCTCCTTTAGAACACATACTCCTTAGCGATGTCGCATGCACCAAAAACATGGGGGTCATCATTTGGGTTAATCACTCACTCCATACAGCATTCTATAGTCACATCTCAACATACCAAAGTATAACATAGTCATCATTCATAGTAATGGCCTGAGATCTTAACTTAGGCCCTTAGCACAACAAAGAATCTAGTGCCAGACCGAGATAGTAGCACCTAGCTACCCCCGACTATTCTTGGGAACCCGTGACTTGGGAGAATTCACACATAATTTTTAGTTGAGCATAGTTTACAACACTTAATACAATGTCTTTTACAGGCACACGGTCCCTTAGCACTTAGCATGCATGCACTATGTAATATTTTCTACTTTCATGTTGGATTAAAATTGTTCGAACTAGATCATATTTTTACACACCATCTGCATTGGTGTTAACTTTGCATGAGGCAATTAAAATTTGGATGATGACACCACACATTTCTCCCTACACTTATTTAATTCTTGAATGAGATCGCGAAAAAAATGTTGTTAGCGTAAATGGCATGAGATCACTGAAAAAATTGTTCTTCTACATCATCTTCAAGATCCTTTCTACCTCTTTTACTCATCATGAATCGGTGCACATGTTCCTTTTCCAAATTTTCACATTTTACAGAATTTTTACTCATTTTGATCATATATACCGTATTCGACTACTTTTTCATTCTTCTCTTTTGCGGGTTCATCCTTTTGGGAATCAATAGTCACATGAGTCAAAAACATCAATCATAATAAACACATAAAAACAATCGACATCAACAACGGTATAATCACAACATCAAAACATACACTCTTACCATAGGTTCATCATCATTATCATCACTTATTTTTCACTTCTTGTTCTCTAATTTTCACGCTTCACATTTTTATCACTCCACACTCTTTTTGTCTCCTTGGAATTTTTTTCCATCGATCTACATGGTTATCGGGTACACATCTTATATTTACTTTATGTTATTGAGCTTTCACTCAACAACATAAAGTGGGGGAAAATGTAGACACTAAATCACACACTTTGGGTATCTATCTAGTATTGATCACATACTACTATTCATATGATTCCTAAGTAATAAAATTACTAATTAACCCATATCTTTGGCCACATTTTTTTCTTTCTATTTCCACTTTTTTCTTACACTCTTACTTTCCCATTCTATCTTTTTATACTTTGACATTTCTCACTCTAGACACCAACATCCATCTAGGATGTTAGCACCAGTGACCCATCCCCTCTAGGTACCCCTGACCTCTTTGTACTTTTTTCACATATTTTGGGTCCTTTCTATCCATTTGGGCATCTTATCATTTTGGTGGTCGGCCTTTTCAAGATTAATTATGAAATTCAAGCAATGGAATCATATAAATATAAAGTTATGTGACCATAATAAGGCACCGAGCACTAACCATTACCTATCACCACCTAAGGTTGCATTCAAAGATCATTGTCAAGAGAATTCAAGCATCCACACAAGGAAAAGAGAGTGTATTATTCTTCATACACTTCATAAGAGGGGAAGTTCATTCTTTCATGCACACATCTATCTACATTTTATACATCTAGTTATTGTTTTCTATCAAGTACAACGTGCACAAGAGCCACCTAGGAACAATCTCTTAACACACACACACACACACACACACACACACACACACACACACACACACACACACACACACACACACACACACACACACACACACACCTAGAACTACATTAGGTATAAAATGTAGTGCATCACTTAGTCATACAATAATTTTTTTGATAGTTGAGCACGGCTGACCCATCATTTGCACTATTTACTTTTTGGGATGTGATGCACTTTTAAGGGTTTTACAGGTTATTTATTTAATGTAGGTTATCATCAAGCATCGATGATCACTATGTGACATAGTATTAATAAGAAGCGAAGGACAAAGAACATCTCATGACCATCTAAAGGAGGTTTTCGAGGTTTGAGCGATCATCGGTGCCCATAGCAAGTCTTTGGCACCTACGGGTTCCCTAGACCCATATTAGGTTCCCTCGTACAACGTATTCTAGCACCTATTCATTTTTTTGGGTTATACTATGACATTTCGCATTTCATATTTTTAGTCCATCAGTTTTTTGTACCTTTGAGATCATAGCGAAATAGCTAAGTCGTTTTATCTCCTCATTTGCACTTAGGGTTTTAAATCTTAATTACTTATTTGTTTGGGTCTATTTTATACTTAATTGCTTATTCATTTATTGTTACATTGCAATAAGTATTAGACATCTATTTATTTCAATATTTTCTTAATGAATTATCTAACCACATAAATCACCACATATGACATAGCTCTATGCCATCCTATATAGTATTTGTATGGTCTTCATATAAGCGCTTGAGCCGATCCTATCTATCAATGACCTAAAGGCCATCATGTCATAGTCATAACCTCCATGCATTGTCCACCAAGCTATAAATTTTTTTGGTCATGCCCAATCGACTTGAGGCTCGATAAGAGGTATTAAAACTAATATATACTTATATGCCTATATATGTAACAATATGAATCCTAGTATCCCTCTTCTATGATCATTCTACATGAATATGTATAAATCCCTATATAAATGGGCCAGCATACATGGCCTCAATTATATCTAGTACCCTCATGAATCCTCTAGAAAATTTGTAACATACATTGTGATATCACAACCTCACAACCATCCCCACTACAAAGGATACTAATACCATCATTGTTATAAATTTCCACACATGTGGAAATACGGCTATAACAATCTCATATAAGCACGAGTGGAGTCTTCCCTACCTCATCCACCCAAAAAAATATCCTAGCCTCCCTCATATGATGCAACCCATCCATTTGGTAGCACTTGGAATATCTCTCCCTCCCACTATAGGTAATCACGTGATACGATACGAGATCCTCCAATTTCATAGTCATATCTCCTATCGGGATCCATAGTCTACAAGTATAAACACACCATTTCTCACACAATTCTATAATCATATGCATATTGGGATAAAATCCCCCAACCTGCCCACATGTCATATGAATTCTCTATCCGAAGACACCACTAATCATAACCTAGGCCAACTCGATGCCACTATATTCATGTCGCGAGACACCACGAGAACTCTTATGCATGCATATCTCACCGCACATCACAAACAATAAGAAACAACCCATGTATTAGTCCCATATATAAAAAATATGTAAAATTCAAAACAACAAGAATATAGTCTCAAGGATTTTTGTCATGCAAATGTGCGACAAAAATTTTTCTAATTTTCAATCATGACAATGATACCCCTGTGTCCAAATTTTCAAATTTACCTTTCCAAGACACCCTAGGTCTACCCATCCTTAACACCAATCCTTACTCAGTCCATGTAATGGTCCTCAATTATATTTCCATCCAATTCCCATAGGTGATTAAGGAAATAAATTCAGTCCCCCTACGTGATTTTAGGAGTTTGTGAAGAATATCAAGTTTTGAGCAGTTTTGGGAAGGGTTACCATTGGCCTTCCCGAGACTAATGCAACCCCTTAGAGTTGAATGAAAGATAAAAATTCAACATGTATATTAATTCAAGTTCCAAGAACACCCACAAAGAGGTTTTGGAAAATTCTGGAGGTTTTGGAGCCAATTTAGTAAAAATGGGTTTTCGGGCCTAAAGGAGCAAACACCATGAAGGAGTGTCTAAAATTCAAAAAAATATTATAGGAGATTTGTGAAGATTCAAGAGCCCAAAAAAAGTACCTATGGATGCCCTAAATTGTGAAAAAAATGAGACATCATGAAACATTGTGCACCTCCCTAGGTAACTCATTCTTTTGGCATGCAAAAGGTGGTCCCTAGAAAAAAAAGGGTCATTTGGAGCTGATGCGGTTAGAATTGAAGCTCAAAAATCACCATTCAACTCATTGGGTGTTTTGATATCAAATTTAAATACAATTTCACCACCAAAATCATCCATAAGCTCGAGTTATCACCGTCGCAAGTCTACTCAAGGTAAGAGTTCAATACTTAGCCAATTTTCGAAGAAAACACATGTCAGCACCAAGATCTTAGAGGGATTTCATGTCCCTTTAATCCCTTTAGAAAAGGGAAATAGGGGACATAAAAATGTGCTTAGCCCTTTTATCCCCAGAACACGAATGCAACCTCTCATTTTCTAGTTAAGCCCTCGAGAGCTAAGTTGGAGCCTTCCCTCTCCCTATATGGATGATCACCAAGTGTCACGATGAGGCACGAAGTGGAAATTGATTTCCATTTCATCTATTTGGAAAAGGGACATAGGGAAAAAAATCACCCTCCCCCCTTATTTCCACATGGTTTTTCATATGACCCAGTCTCAACCCCTGTGAGGAGAAGGTAGTCAAAATAGGTACTTGATCTTCGTTGGACAATTACGGGAGCTCCGTAAGGAGTTAGAAGGAAAAAAAAAAATCATAGGAAATATAAGAATATCCTCTACATGATGGAATATTCATATTTTTAGAAATTTCTACATACTTCCTAGGTGATTTCATTTTGAGCAGGCACATTCAATGATTCCAAGGAAGGATGTCATTTTTGGAAGATTTTTAAAAGAATCAGAAGATTAGACCCATTTCTACCATTTTTCCATAATTAGATAAAGGATAAAAAAGAAAAAATGGATTTTTGAAGGCTCCAAGCTTTTTCTTTGCCAAAATGACTACGTTGGCCCCAAAGTGAAAAATCTTCGTAACTTGAATAAAGATACATGATTCACATGGAATTTTTGTGATCATCGAAATTTTCACTTGACGTTAGAATACAAGTGAAATATTTTCAAAACACGCCCATATTTTTGTAGTGAAGAAACCCCTGTTTCCTGTGGTGAAAGTTTTAAATTTTAAAAGCTCTATTTCTAGAGCTCATGTTGATGTGAAATTTGAGGTGCCTTTGTAGAGAAAAAACTAATATCGGAAAAAAAATCATTGCAAACCAATGCCCATAAATCGACTTCCAAAAATATTAAGCCTTCCTACATGGGTACTGGCTATTTTTGGTAACTCATTTCCAAAATTAGCTATGGCAAAGAGGGTGTGTACTAGAGATAATCGAATATCATAATGGTCAAGCAGTTATGAAAAATGGTGAAAATTCTCACTTACTAAAAATAGTAAGTTCCCAATATGGGGACCTACTAAAAATAGTAATTCATTCCAAGAAGTGATCGAGGTGAAGGCGGATTTCACAAAATAAGCATACACATGTGGATTGTTTCACCAATCAGTTTACACTTTCTACGACAAAATAGATAGAAGATAAATGGTTAAGGAGGAATACCTTAGAAGCAAAGGTGCAAGGTAGAATGTGTTGAAACATAATTATTAAGTTGTTTGTGCCAACCCTTAATTGATATGGGTCCATCACTATTATATAGGTTAAATATTTAATAATATGAAATACTTTTCTATTATTAAATATTCATACCTAGGTAATATACATTAGGTAAGTATTTAATAATGTGAATCATTTATGTTTATATTTATTACATAAACTCACCTAGGTATATGTGTAAACCATTTAGGTTGAAAAGGTGGGTCGGGAGACATACCCGATCACCTTATATAAAAAAGACTTTAGGTCCTCATTTGATATATTTGGGAAATATATCAAAGGTGTGCAAATCAAGTGATTTGGTTTTACCCTTGGTAAATAGGGTTTTAAGAAGGAGGTGATCTTACTAGATGTAAAATAAGTTCTCTGAATTAAAAGGTTATTTTCAAAGTGGTTTTTACCCTATTGGGGTTTTCCACTATAAATACTATGTCACTGTGTTATTTATTTCCTGTAAGTATTTATTTATTTACTTATATTATGATGCAATGTTTATTTAAATATTTATTGTAACATTATATAATATGTAAGTTGATTAAATCCATATTTATTAGAATCCTCAAATTCTAACATGGTAACAAAGCAAGGTAAATTAAATAAATTAAGATCAAATGTTTTGTATTTTATTTATTTAATTTGTACCGGTTTTTTTAACCAACCCAGGAAAGGTAAATTAAATAAATTAAGATCAAATGTTTTGTATTTTATTTATTTAATTTGTATGGTTTTTTTCAACCAACTCGAAAGGGTATTTAAAATAATTAACCTAAAAATTTTACTTTGTGAAGAATCAAGGTGAATTCACACATGGAAAATTTGGAAACTTCTTACCTTTCAGTGAAAACTTGTGTAGAGGTAAGGGTAAAATATTTGAAATATTTTTTTCTATAGTTTTAATATGTGTAGGTTGAATTTTGTCAATGGTAAATGAAGGAGGAGAAAATGTTGTCTCTCTCTGTAAATTCTAAGGTTATGTAGAATTTAAAATTACATGGCACAGTAAATGTTTAAAAAAAAAAATCATTAGGGGCCCTATAATAAGGGTTATATGTATTTATTTTAAAAAAAAGTATATATACTATAGTTTATAATTTTTTATAGACTATATGTTGTTTTTTATTTACATTATATTAACTATATACCTTTTTTAAAAAAGTGAATATATTTTTACATTATAAATTATAATAGGTTAATATAATGTATTAAAATATAACCTCCCTAATATTATATAGAAGAAGAAATTATGGAATTTCACATTCTGGAAATACACAGCAAGTTTTGACTCCATTAAATTTGACGGTCAAATGACCGTCACGACAGAACCAAACATAAAGCAGTATGATGGTCATTTAGATGTCAAATTTAAGTTGACCAGTCTTTGTCACCATTTTTTTCCCAGAATTTGTAAGTTGTTTTGAATTCTTAGGGGTTTCTTCTTCACTTCTATATGGTCAGAAATTTGTTTATATAAGTCTGGGGTATAATGCAAATCCTTTTATATTGCGGGTTATTATTTTGATCATGGGAGGTTAATTAATATGCATTGTAATGACAAAATTAGTTATGATTAAATAGTTTATGTAGATCTATAAAATTTAGATCTATTTTTATTAAATAAGTTTTTTTATAAATATGTATCTAACCCTATGGTACATTGTATATTATAATGGCGTGTGTTTTACAAGGTTCAGAAAACAATGGCGTCCAATTATTTCTATCTTGACAAAACCCAAATCCTGAATGGAACCAACTACAACATTTGGAAGATCAGGGTCAAATTAGAACTTATGGTGAGGAAACTTTGGAAAATTGTTTCTAGATTTGAGGTTGCTCCCACTGGTCGTCAAGCAATTGTAGATAACATGAATACATACTCATAATGAATGTAGGAGGCTCTTTCCATGATTTTGTGCAATGTGAATGATGAGTACCTTCTACACATTGGTAATATTGAACATCCTAAAGAGGTATGGACACAACTAGAATCCATGTATGAAGGTATGCGTTTATCTAAAATTATGATATTATTTTTAGAATTGCTTACAACTCCTATGAAAGGAGATGAAAAAGTAGTTAATTTCTTAGCTAAAATAAAAAATATTAAAGCACAATTAGATGGATGTAATTGTGATTTAATTGGTGAAAAATTAATCTACTTTATTGTTTAGTTAAATATACATGAAATATTTAGGAATTTTATTTCTATCTTAAACTCTAAATATCAAAACGAAAATGATCTACCTGATTTAAATACCTTGAGTTCACTTTGTTGATACGGGAAGAGCAAGTGATGATGAACTTTGACTCTAAGGAGAATGCCTCTCAGGAACTTCTTGCTCAGAATTCAAAGTTTAAACCTCACAAGCCCTTCTCAAATCAAAAATTTAGATCTAAATCTTCTTTTTTTGATAAGAAATTTTTTTCTTCTGATCAATTATGTGTTAGTTTGTTGGTCGGAAAACACTTAGCATAAATCACACATAGATTCCGCATAGAAAAATAGGATGGGATCAAAGGCGTGAAGGAATAGGAAGGTGTCATGCGCGGAGGTGCAAAGACAAACTTTCGGGACTCAGCCGATCTTGTAGATCATCTATTTTCAGAGGCTGGTGTGTGGAACACACAAAGTGATGCCGAGACTTGCGTGCCACACTTTGTCTAGATTTTAAGGATCATATCGAAGCACTCTTGCATGGAAGTAATCCAAGATTAGATTCATCACTCTAAGTTAACTGTAAGTGATCTATAGATAGCATACTTGCATGTATGGCTATAATTGTAAATGGCGCGTGGCTATTATTAGCATGCGACCTATTTTTGGCATAGTTAGTAGTGAAGGGCAAGTTCCCCACCCTATATATTAGATGAACCACCTAGTTGATAGACAGTGGTGTCAAAGGGCTAGAGATTCATGAAGTGCACGAGACTGGATAATTGTAATAGATCCATGCGTGCATGACTATTATTGTATCCAGCTTTTGTTTCATTTTCATGTTTAAAATATGAAGAATATTGTCCAAACCAAAGTGTCTTCTATGTGTTATCATTACATACTATTGATTTCTTGATGATTTATACGTAAACACATGCTTTTATAGATCTGGTTCGGTATCACTATGTAATGGTGGATTAGTTTCTAAATATATGTCTTTATCATTCCACAATGCTACCATCCTACTACAACAACCCTAAAGAGGGACCTGGTACCTTGGCGCACTTCGGGTGAGTGCTCGGCTGTGCTGAGTGATGTGCTAGTGTGACTAGGTGTTATATGAGATTTCTAGGTTGCATCATTGGTTCCGTTGCCAAGACCTCTTTTTCAGTTGTTTTCAGAATGGTTCGCAATGAAGACATACCCGCTAACTTTGGCAAGTGTTGAAGAGTGGATTCATGATCTGGAGGAAGAATATGCATGAAGGTTTAGCACTAGATCCAGATTTAACGCATGCACTTGGGTAGAGCAGAATTTGTATGATAGTTTGTACGAAAGCTTCTTTGTTATCTTTCCCATAGAATTATACGAGTGGTTGACTGCATACGTGTCTAAGTGGAATTGGAGGTATCGCACACTTGTTTGGACATAGGAGGAATTTCAAACACTATATGATGCTGACCTGATCTGGACTCGTGCGGTAGATACCTGGTTTCACGGTGTTCTAAATAGCTATATTCTGGAGTATTCAATTTCAACTTATTCGTGCCTAGAGGTAGCGGAGTTCCAGTTCCTATGGTATCCTAGAGGGATGTATTTGCAAGGTATTCCACTGGAAATCAAAATACTGATGGTAATGTTGAACTTGGAAGATAAACCCATGGAAAGCTAAAAATCTCCATGCGCAGGGGTAGGAATAGGATTGGTGAAAGATGGCAGACCTAGCAGCAACATGGCGAGAGGGAAGAGAGGTGGCTGAAGTATGATGAGGCACGTGAGAGGGAATTATGCAAGAAACAAGAAATTACAGAATGAACAGATGGTGTTGTGGAGAGAGATGGCTCGTGAAGGATTTGAGGCTCATGGGGAGGAAGAAGAGCTAGAGCATCAGGAACTCCCCCATCCAGGAAAGCATGATAGAGAACCCTCTTCAGCATTACATGGAAGCATGCCAGTAGATATGACCTAGACCGCATGTGCACATCTAAGCCAACCTGCTAACCTAGCCCTTACACTTGGTTTTCCAATATCTAGTACAACAGGTAAACAAATTTTTCACTTAGGAAGTGAAAGAAGAAATAAGTCGATAACAAGTACATCAATGGTAGCACAAACAACTTCATTAGTCTTTGGGGGTATGTTTTCAGGCTCATCATCTGCAAAAAATATGAGCGCGCCGAGTGTGGGATTCACCTCTGGAACTAGGACTACTTCACAGACTGTAGGGGTCTAGTATAGTACCACTGTCGGGACATAGGGGAGTGCATCTATGGGCCCTATTCCAAATTCTGGAGGAGGATCGGGAGGTATGGTAATTTCTAGTTCCAGTGCTTTGGGTGGTTTTGGAGGAAGAGGAAACCAACGATGTTACAGATCGGGTGGTTAGGGCCCAAGCAACCCCAAAACATTTATATGGAGATGTATCTTCGTCTCCTAGAGTACAGAGGTATCAAGGATGTTGTTGAACACATTCATATGTGTGAAATATTGTGGTGCGTGAAAGGTATCATGGATTCTGAGCACAAGGCAAGTCAATTTTCTACTACGTTACAGGCATGCGTGCACACTGGTATAGGAAGTTTGATCCCAATCAAACTTGTATTGATTATGTAGCATTGAAAGATGCTTTCTTAAAAGAGTTCCATATCCCAAAGTTTGAGTAGAAGAGTATAAGCGCACTTAAGGATATAAAGCAAGGCACTACTGAAAGTGTACGTGAGTATGATGCCCATTTTAAAACACTTCTATCCAAACTCTCCTATGACATTCATGCAAGTTAGCATGCATAATGGTTTTTCAGGGGATTGATTACTCCATTTCGAAGAGCATTGTCGCATAAAACTTATACCAACCTGCATGAAGCATTGGAGGCAGCCCTACATGCTGAGGTAGTTGGGAGTATTGACACTAGAGTTAGTCCATTCTTGGAGGCTCAGATAGCAGCTATGGAAAACAGTTAGAGAAATTATCAGCAAACTCAGCTCATGAAACACGCTTAGGAATCTGGTATACAGATTGTGAAGTGGATGGCCACACCAAGGATAGTTTCCCTCACAGATCTATACATTCACTGTTGTTGAGGCTGTGAGATTTTCCATTTGAATCATGATGCTAGTCACTGCCCCCTACTACAATGCATGATCAGGAAGAATGTATCCTCTTTTTGTAAAATTTGTAGGTCCACGACCCATGATACCGAAGATTGTAGACTAATTGGCTAGATCCATGATGCCATTGATATTGGGGTGCGACAGGTGAGTGTGGATAATAGTTCTAAAGGAAAGAATGAGCATCAGGATAGGGATTATAATCAAACGTGCTATGATAGGAATGACAAAAGATTTGAAGGGGTTCATGAAAGAGGATGAGGATATCGAGGTGGATATGGAGGACGAGGCCAAGGCAGGGGAAGAGGTGAATTCCCTTGAGGAACTTTCTATACATGTGGCTCACCTGACCATTATAGGCACGAATGCCCGTAGAATATTTCCTGTTCATTTTGTGGAAAGGGGCATAGTTATGAAGAGTGTCCAGACTTGTATGAGCATCTCACTAAAGCAGCACAACCAAGAAAACAAAGGCATGGGGATGGCTAGAATCTAGCACGTAATAGAGAATCAATGGATGCCTAAGTTAACACTAGAACCTGAGGTAGTAATAGTCAAGATAACCACATGAGTTGAGGCAGCACGCATGAGAGAGGTCTTACACAACAGGTGACAATCACTAGGGAGGATGTTTTACATACTAGGTATCTAGATCCATCTCATCAGAAAGAAGTCTATCATGAAACTATGGAGGTCTTTAGAAGCCTTCAAGGTGAAATACAAGGTTTGAAAGAGCAGTCTCAGAAATTGGAGCATAAGGATACAGGAACGGCCCCGTATGATATTGACGACATCAGAGAGGTATGTAGGATGTTGCGCTAGGAGAATATTGGTTGAAGGGGAATACTCCATGTGTGGGAACCGAGACTAGAAGACAAATAATTCATTCAAATCTCCCTTGATAGCATTGAATACAACAAGAAGATCACTTTGAATGTTGTTGTGGATGGTTGGTTGTTGAGCAATATTTTGATTGACACAGTGCGGAATGAATGTGCTTACATTGGATGCATGGGTACAAATGGGGAGACCCCATTGCAGCCATCATCTAATGTATTGTTCATGGAAAATAGAACAAAAGCTACTCCCATAGGAGTTTTGAAGGATGCATCTATCACTATACAAGGGGCCAAGTTCCCGGGAGACTTGAAGTGTTAGCACTTGCAGTAGTAGATAACTTCCAGCTTTGCTTGGGTGCCCTTGGTGTTATGCAATAATGCTAATTTGAGGTTTAACAAGGGGTATATTAGCTTTGAGAACAAGGAGGAAAGGGTCATAATACCATTGATAGATGGGAAATCCATATCATATATGGAACCTTTGAGTGAAGAGTACTTGAACAGAATCTATATACATGTTATTTAGGACCCAGAGGTTGATGAGCCATCTAAGGAATGAATCTTCATTGGGAAGATTCTCACTCAATCAGTGATACTACTAGTATTGCTTGTGATAATTGGGCTCATGGCACTTATGAACTGGTGGGGTGTGAAGTTAAGCGCACAGTTGCTTGCAAAAAGGGTTTTCACTCTGTCCGATGTATAGGTCGCTCAGTACCCGATATACTAGATCCGAAGATTTGGCTAGATTCTTACAGGCCATGGAAGAAAACTGGGATGACCAGCTTAAAAGACAAGATATGCTATTATATACTTTAGGAACGATATAGAACACACGGTGGGTGGTCCATAGGGATAATCTCTTAGAATGGGGAAAGATTGGGACCACCTTATCAACTAGGTTTTCAAGAAGTAATGCACCTACAAAAATTTTCCCTTATCATGGTGATCAACCTACTCAGCATCATATCTAGCAGTGTGAGAGACTCTAGACAAGAGGGACGGGGAAGCATTATCGCCCTCACTTTAGGTGCATCGGTTTTATTCTACTCTACAAGGTTGTGCACGTGCTTGGTATGTATATGCTGAATTACATTGCGACATTGGCAATTGGAAAAATTTGACTACAGGGATGATCCAAAATTTTGACTTCTTCTCATCTACACCACCAAGTGAACAAGGATTTAAGATTTATCAAGCGCTTAACCATGGGAGATAGTGGGAAAGTAGAAGAACTTATTCAAGCATTATTTGGTGAGACAGAGACATGGGTGTGTATTGAGGATGAAGTAGATGATATCATACTACTTGAGCGTACTTCTCTGGAAAAGACAAGGGGAAGTTGGTTTACATAATTGATGATAAGGAAGTTGAGCACTTGGAAGTGGATCATTCACATGCAAAGATACATGAAGTGTTAGCTAGTGTGGATGTAGATGCATGTGCATATCATGAACCTATGAAGACAACAAAGGTAAATATAGGCATAGAAGCTGAACCTAAGGAGGTGATAATTAGGGATTACTGGTCAAAATCAGAAGTGGCAAAGATCATAGAGTTACTTAGAGACTATGAGGACTTATTCCCAAGAGGATACCATGGACTTAAAGGTGTGTATAAATCACTTGGAGAAATGAAGATACAGCTCAAAGAAGGTGTGCACCCTATTAGGAAGTGACCTTATCGAATGAATCCCAATTTGCATGAGAAAGTAAAGGAGGAAATTGACAAGATGTTGAAATCTGGGATCATTCGACCATTAGATGAGTTAGAATGGGTCAGTCCTATGGTGATAAGTATCAAAAAGGATGGTAGGATTCAAATTTGTGTTGATTATAGAGAGTTGAATGCAAAGCATGTGTTATAGATCCCTTTCCTATGCCATTCATAGAGGAAATATTAGAAGGAGTGGCTGGGCGTGAGATATATTCATTTACAGATGGGTTCTCAGGGTATCATCGGGTTAGATTTTCCCAGAAGATCAAGAAAAGACCACCTTCACTATTGAATGGGAAGCTTTGCCTATCTTTGTGACTCCCTTTGGATTGAAGAATGCACCTACTGTATTTTCAAGGATAGTGGTACAAGCATTCAAGGATTTTATTCACAACATCTTACAAGTCTATCTTGATGATTGGACCGTTTATGGGCTAATTAAGGATTATTGTGACAATTTGTGCTTAATGTTTGAAATATGTAGATAGTTGAGTATCTCGTTGAACATCAAGAAGTGCATCTTTACTACTCCCTTTGGCATACTTTTAGGACACATCATCTACAAGGAAGGGTTGTTGGTCGATCCAGCTAAAGTTGCAGTCATTTTAGGCTTGAAAGTGCCCTCCAGTCAAAGAGAGGTGCGTGGATTTTTGGGTCATACAAGGTATTACAGGAAGTTTATAAAAGGGTATGCAAATTTTTCGAACCCTTGGAATAATTTCTCAAGGGGCAAGGTACATTCTATTGGGGGGATTTGCAACAGTGTGCATTTGAGATATTGAAGAAGAAACTTACTACCGTGCCTATCTTGCGCTTTCCTTCATGGGATAAACCTTTTCATGTTCACGTGGATGCCTCTGGCACAACCATTGGTGTTGTCTTAGCTCAACCTGGAGAAGGTATAGTTGATCATCCCATTTGTTTTTCTAGTAGGAAGTTGACCCCTGCCAAACAGAATTATACCACTACAGAGTGCGAGGCCTTGTCCATGATATATGCCTTGCACAAATTTTGACAGTATCTGTTGGCCACACCTTTTGTGTTTTATATAGATCATATGGCATTGAAGTATTTGGTGAACAAGCCCATCTTACAAGGGTGCATATGTAGATGGATGCTCTTATTTCAAGAGTTTGACTTTACAGTTGTGGTAAAACCAGGGAAAAGTAATTCTAGACCGGATCACTAGTTTAGAGTTCAATCAGGTGAAGAAGCACAAACAATGGAAGAGACCATGCCTGATGAACAATTGTATAGGTTACAACACACACCAATGGAATTAGAGGACATTGTTGTCTTCCTAAGCATGCGGATGGCACCAGAAGGCATGCGGTCCTTGGAGAAAAAGTAACTTGCTATACGTGCGGCTCCATTCATGTTAATCAGTGGTGATTTATACAAGATAGGAAGAGATGAGGTGTTATGCCATTTTTATTAGAGCATGAACAAAATAATATAATGGACGAAGCCCATGGTGGTATTGTAGGTGGCCACTATGTAGGTGATGCTCGGCGCATGAAAGATCCTACTTGCTAGTTTACATTGTATAAGGATTGTAAGGAGTATTGTAAGGCATGTGACCATTGTCAGCATCTAGGTCGACCAGGATAGAGGGATGAGATGCCTTTATGACCAATTACAAGTACATAACCCTTTGAGAAATGGGCGATAGACTTTGTAGGGCCTATTTCACTAGTGCAGCGTAGGGATGGATCGCACTATATCGTACTTTATACAGATTATCTTATGAGATGGGTAGAAGCAACTCCTACGAAGGACTGTACAGTGGCTACAACAACAAGGTTCTTATGGGAAAATGTCCTTACCAGGTATGGTTGTCCTTTAAGTTTAACTAGTGATAGGGGCACCCATTTTCTAAATGAGACAATCCAACTTCTGTTAGATGAGTTTATGGTTGCCCACCACAAGACTACACCCTATCACCCTCAGGAAAATGGAACTACTGAGGCTTTCAACAAGATTTTGAGCCACACATTGACCAAGATTTTTGATGTGGGATGAAAATATTGGGATGACAAAGTATCTGCTATTCTTTGGGCCTACCGAACAACATATAAGAGATTGAACAAAGCCACACCTTTTCAGTTGGTGTTTGGTGCGGAAGCTATCCTTCCTATAGAATTCATGTTACCTTCATTGCACATTGCACATTACACGCACTAGAGGTCTAGCTGATGAGAAATATTTGGAAGAATGGATTGAGAACATGGTTCAACTAGATGAGCATCGGGCCATAGCACGTTGGAGTCAAAAATAGGAGAAAGCACGCCAGAAAGCATGGCATGATAGGCATATCTAGGATAAGAAACTTGTGGTCGGACAAATGGTACTTCTGTATGACTCTAAGTTTTTGTGCCATCCATGGAAGCTCAAGGTGCATTGGTTGGGGTTGTATGTTATAACTCACATACTTGAATCAGGTGCTTGCCAGTTAGAAGCAATTGATGGAACACGGCTTCTCGATTACTTTAATGGGAGTAGGTTAAAGCCCTACTATAAATAAATATTCTTGGTGTTTGTAATAAGGCAGTGTTGCCAGATAGATTAGGTTTCCTTTTCTACATTTCCTTAATGTGTTTCTTTCATCAGCACTATGCTCTGTCAATTTAGTTCCTATTTTTGTGTAATAAGCATGCATGCGTGCATGAAGCTAACTACAACATGAAACATGTTGATGCGCGAGAGGGTTTTACATACTTTTAGTATGGGGTAGATTGTTGGGGACTCCTAGGTATAATGTTGTGAATATTGGAAGGTATAATGCTGCGGATGTTGAGGAAGTGAGCTACTAAAAGGTGAATTATAAAGGATTTCTTCTCAAAAGTAACCAAGGATGGAGATGAATGAAAGAAAAATATAATATGAGGTAAGCGGTAGCCATGATAACTACCAGAGAAGATGCGGTGATGAGGTACTCAGTGCTAGAGCGCGTCTTGAAGAAAGTCTCGGGACCGGAAGGTAGGAAGGTGTGCTAGAAGGTTATAGTGGTGGCGCAAAGATGTACCACGCGAAAATGAAAAAATTGAGCAATAAATGAGAAATATTTGGTAGGTGGAGCAATTAATGCATCAAAAAATTGAAAATCTATATAAGGATGGGATGCGAATTCATTTCTACCCTTGTAACTACGAGAATTCGATGAAGAGCTAAGTGTGAAGAGTTGAGTAAGTGATTCAAGGTGTGAAGAGGGTGAAACCAAGCGTGGAAGGAAGATCTGTGTATTGGAGAAGCTTGTATCCCCGTAGGAGAAGGGTTTGAATGAAGCAGATTGATAGAGCAGAGCTAGGGCATGTGATTTTGTGATTACAATCTAGGGCATAGTTGAATCGGGTAAGGGTTTGAAGTAAACCATTTAAGAATTATAGAAGAAGGTGTAGAAACACAACACAAAGGGAAGAATGGCTCCAAAGAAGGAAGAAGCAGCAACAAAAGGAAAGAGGAAGGTAGTAGTAGAAGAGGAGGAAGAGATGACTCGAGAGCAATTTTTCGAGATACAAGTATCCTGAAGAAGTAATTGTGGGCCAGGAATGGGATTCTCACATATGAAAGATAAAAATAAGCAAGTACAACCATCAAAACAAGGACAATCAAAAGAATTTGGATGATTTACTTAACTCCCGAATGGACAAGTGAACTAGTGATGGGATGCCGATATATGATGACACAGGGGAGAAGTTATTGAAAAGGATTGGTGTTTACCAAATATATGAGCTCCCATACTTCGGGAAATATGCACCATTATACAGGTGGCTGATGAGCCGAGTCCATGAGGACTTCTTCTATTTTGTAGGACGAAGGGTAAGACTAACACCCATGTTAATTTCCATGGTAACAGGCTTGAAGGCGACGGGTGAGGACATTAAAAATGACCTAACTGACAAGGTTTCCATTTTAGAAACACACAAAGTGCTGGGATACCAGAAAGGACCATGCGGAATGGACATCGATAAATTACATGATTTTCCAATAGTAAAAGCAACAATGCACACCTGGTTACGAAATTGAATGACCAAGATCGTTGGTCACAAGTAAACTCAATGTGGCTACATGTGGCTAAGTGTATGTCGGAAGGGATTATTTACAATATTGTCGATTCATTGTAGAACAAATAGTAGAGGAAGTGCACACAGGAAGTAAGATAAGTTTTGGTTTCATCTTACTTTCTTTAGTATTCATGGAGATTGGAGTACCAGATGGCCCAAAAGAAAATATATGGGAATACCCCATGAATAACAAGTCTCCAGCTAAAATATTCAGCAAGTATCTATGCAAGGGGTCTATGATAGATGAGGTAAAGGAGAGAGTAGAGATGTGGTATGATAGGCTCTGCATGGCTTTTGAAGAGGAGTGGTGCATACCAAAGGAGTTGCCCTCGGTATTGGGGAAGTAGGCTCAGTTTGTTGTTTACCAACATTTTTGCATTGTGTGTTTTCCGATGGTGGATGGATCATGGAGCCCCTGGTGCAAACTACCATACACATTCACAATAAGTGCTATTTCTAGGCTTCCGTTCATTGATTCACTAATACAAGGAGGTTAGTGTTTAATGCAGACAAGGTGGATTACGAATACCACACCTTGCAAAAGAAGTATGGATATTCGGGAAGAATGCTTACAATGAGAATATTATCTCAAAGATTTTGAATATCAAACCAGAAACACTTGCTATTGGGGATATCAGGGCGCACTCATATATCTCCAACTTAAACCAAATATGGAGAATAATAAGTATGTAGAGAACGAGTTCGCGCTCCCAGGGCCACCAAAGGGGAAGCACAAGTATGGAAAACATCCGGTGCAGCCACGACTAGGTGTTATCTCGAGAATTCTAGGTCGCATCATTAGCTTTAGTGGTAAATGTCACGAATGTGGTAAATTTGGACATAAAGGAAGATTAAAAACTAAGAAACATATCAATAAAAATAAATAATAAAATGTTTCTTCAAAATACAATTTAAGGAAAAAGGATAGCTCTAATGATATTCCTAAAATGGTTGCATTATATGTTACATTATATTCTTCCTCTAATTCTGAATGGATTCTAGATTCATGTGAATCAAATCATATGACTAGTTTTTCAAATTCTTTATTTGATGGTGTGAAAATCAATGAAGCATGTATCTTGGTGATACCTCATATTTAGAAGCAATAGAGAAAGGGAAAGTAAAATTTGCTAATGGTGTGTTGAATAATGTTTTATTCATTCCTAAGCTCAAAAGAACCTTTTATCATGTTCTCAATTAACTCATGATGGTTTGGCTATTAAAATTTTGAAAGATACTTGGTATATCAAGGATAGTAATGATAATATAATAGCTAAAGGAATTCAAAGAAATGGTATGTATATTTTTGATGATTTCCATTCTGCATCTTGTTTTGTTTCTCAAAGTTTGAATAATTCAAAACTATGGCATGAAATATTAGGACATGTTAATTATAGAAGTTTATATGAAATGGCTAGATATAATCTTGTGAAAGGTTTGCTTGTGTTGTCTTCTTCTCATGATGCGTGTGAAGGGTGTTTACGCTCAAAACAAAGTGCTAAACCCTTTCACTCACATCTTGAAGAGAGTTCCTCTTCCCCACTAGAACTTATTCATAGTGATGTTAGAGGACCTCTTGAAGTAGCCTCATTAAATGGTTATTTATATGTTGTGACTTACATTGATGATTTCACCATGATGATTTGGTCATATTTTCTTAAAAATAAATCGATGCACTTGGGAAATTTAAGGAATTTAAAGCATTTGTTGAAAACTCTTCAAATTATTAAATTAAGAGACTTAGAACAAATAATGGGGGTGAACATGTTAGCAAATCATTTGAAATTTTTTTTATTGATTGTGGTATTAAAAGGGAATTAACTTCTCCTCATTCTCCCCAATCTAATGGTGTTGCAGAACATAAGAATAGGACTATTTTAGATATGGCTCGCACTATGCTTCATTTTGCTAGTCTTCCCAATTTTCTGTAGGCAAAAACAATGAACACAACAGTCTACATTCTAAATAGGGCTTCCACCAAAGATATTCATCTTTCAACTCCTTTAGAAAAATGGTCAAATCAAAAACCATATATTTCTCATCTAAATTTTTTTGGTAGTCCCGCTTCTTTATACATTCCTAAAAAGAAAAGAAATAAACTTGATATGACTCTTTCTCATGTGTTTTCATTAGATATGGTATTAACACCGTAGGTCTAAGGATTTACGACCACCGTAAAAGGGAAGTGCGAAAACCGCAATGTGGTGGTTTTGGAAAAAATGTTTTTGTTCATCTAATAATAGTAAAGATGTTCCTAACTATGTCAATATTTCTAATAAGGGTTATGATTTTGATATTGACAATATAATAAATGGTCATGATGATGTTTCTTGTGTTGATACTATATATTCTTTTGAATCTCCTAACTCCCTAGTTAAGAAACCAAAATGGGCTCAATCGTGTGTTAGAGAGTTCTAATCCTATTGATCTTAGGAAAACAACCGAAGCCATCATATGTACCATGCATTAATGACCTTGTATGAACCCTGAGATGTAAAGTTTTAAAGAAGCTTCTCGGGATGAGAAGTGGATCAATGTAATGCAAGATGAATATAATGCCCTAATTCAAAATCAAATCTGAGAGTTGGTTCCACCTCCAGAGAAAAGAAGTATTATAGGGTCTAGGTGGTTATAAAAATTAAAATATAATACAGATGGTAGTATTAAAAAAATAAAGCTAGACTTGTTGCTAGAGGTTTCACTCGAAACTTGGTATTGATTATGTTGAGATATTTACCCCCGTAGCTAAAATGAGTAGTCTTGTTAGGACCTTATTTGCAATTGTCACTCAATTTGGGTGGAAAATCCACCAAATGGATGTGAAAATTTATTTTTGAATGGTGATTTAAAATAAGAAATTTACCTGTCTCAACCTAAAGGATTTGAAGAAACTGGTAAAGAAAACTATGTTTGTAAATTGAAAAAATCATTGTATGGTTTAAAACAAGCTCCTAGAGCTTGCTATGTGAAAATTAATTATTTCTTTAAATAGTTAGGATTTGCTAATTTTTCTTCTGACAATGATCTATTCATTAGGAAAGAAGGATCACATATTATCATTTTTTGTATATATGTTGATGATTTTCTTATGACTGGTGATAATTCTTCTTCAATTTGTAGAATTAAAGAAAAATTGAAACAATACTTTGAAATGATTGATTTAGGTCTCTTACATCATTTTGTTGGCATGTTTGTATTTGAATATAAACATTCTATTATTGTTTCTCAAGCACAATATGAAACCAATGTACTAAAAAAGTTTAACATGATTGATAGTAAACCAATTTGTACTCGTATGGAGGTTGGACTGAAAATTGATCCTAAACCGCATGTGAAAAAATTGATCCTACTTTATATACGCAGTTAGTTGGTAGTTTGATATATCTAACTATCACCAAACTAGATATTTTGTATGCGGTAGGAATTGCTTCTAGGTTTATGCAGAACCTTGTAGAGATCATTGAAATCTTGCAACAAGAATTCTTAGATATATTAAAGGTACAATCAATTATGGGTTGCATTATACTAAGAATGAAAATGCTAACTTATATGGATTTTGTGATTCTGATCATGTTGGTGATGTATTGGATAGAAAATATACTTCTGGTTATGTGTTTAAATTTGGTGTAGGTTCTATTACTTGGTGTAGTAAAAATCAGCCAATTGTTTCTATCTCTTCAACAGAAGTTGAGTATAGAAGTACAATGGAAGCTGTAAAAGAGGCTCTATGGCTAAAGAGGTTGTTCAATGAGATAAAGATGAAGGATCCATGTAGTGTTCCTTTGTTCTACAATAACCAAATAACCATAGCTCTTGCACATAATCTAGTACAACATCATAGGATGAAGCACATTGAGATACATATACACTTCATCCATGAGAAGGTGCTAAGTGGTGAGATAGATCTCAAGTTTGTGTTGAATGAAGAGCAAGTTGCTGATATCTTCACAAAGCCCCTGAGTGTTGTAAAGTTTTGTCACTTTCGTGAAAAGCTTGGATTGTTGGAGTTTCCATTGAGGGGGAGTGTGCATGACAATGTAACCTCCTAATGGAACTTAGTTTTTGTAAAAATACCTTCGGGAAAGTGTAAAAATACCTTCGGGCATGTATACCTCCTCGGATTATTTTTAGAAAGAAGTGTAGAAAGATATTAAAGGCGGTCTTCAATAAACTCTATAGTGCTATTGAGTTTGAGTTTCTTGGTAAACATCTAGTACAAGCATATTATTAAGGAGGTCCTTGGTTATAAAAGGCTCCTATATGCTTGGGTTCGATAACCTTTATGAGAACATGTGAGAATATGTAAAACTCTCAAATCATACTTATCCACTGATCATGGGATGATCTTTGGGATTCCAAATCCTTTTGTACCAAAAAGTAATTTGAGTATGATGAAGGTTTTATAATTCCTTCACCCGATATGCTAGCCTAAAACCTTTATGGTTTAAGGATTGTAAATCATGTATTATACATGAGTAGGTAATCTATTGGCATATGTTATCCCACTTCACATTAAGGGGGAGTGTTGGACATAATGATTAAGTGGTCAGCCAACCCTTAATTAATATGGGTCCATCACTATTATATAGGTTAAATATTTAATAATATAAAATACTTTTCTATTATTAAATATTCATACCTAGGTAATATACATTAGGTAAGTATTTAATAATGTGAATCATTTATGTTTATATTTATTAAATACACTCACCTATGTATATGTGTAAACCATTTAGGTTAAAAAGGTGGGTCGGGAGACATACCCAATCACCTTATATAAAAAGACTTTAGGTCCTCATTTGATATATTTGGGAAATATATCAAAGGTGTGAAAATCAAATGATTTGGTTTTACCCTTGGTAAATAGGGTTTTAAGGAGGAGGTGATCTTCTTTGGATGTAAGTTAAGTTCTCTAAAGTACAAGGTTATTTTCAAAGTGGTTTTTACCTGTTGGAGTTTTCCGCTATAAATCTTTGTGTCACCTGTTGTGTTATTTATTTCCTGTAAGTATTTCTTTATTTACTTATGTTATGATGTAATGTTTATTTAAATATTTATTGTAAAATTATATAATATTTAAGTTGATTAAATATGTATTTATTAGAATTCTCACATTATAATAGAATGCACACATTGTTGACATTATCCAAGTCGAATGTAGAGAGATCCTTTTTTTTTGGAAGGACTACCTTAAAATGAAAACTAAGACCACAAAAGTATATTAAATAGCACCAGACAGTGGACTGCCTAGTGTATGCTAGACCCAAGAAGCATGGTGCTTCCTAGAAAGGTTGTCAATCCATTGTTTAATAACAATTTAATGTAAACATGAAACTAAAATAAATAGGTCCTATTGCAATGTAATGATTTAGGTTTCTCATACACACAATAAACTAGATTTATGCTAGATATAAAAAATAACACTAAATCTAATTAGAACTAGGGTTTTTTAGGTCACGGGTTTTTCAGGTGTCCGGTAAGGGTCTGAGGTTGGTGGGTTGAGGTCTGGGCTGAATTTGGGTGAATGGGAGGCTAACTGGTCTAAGAATATAAAATAACATAGAGACCAGTATTGGTCTAAGTGGTGATGCCGGTATGAGGACAAAATTGATGGTGATCGAGGGCGCGGCGGTAGGGGAAATAGTTAGTAAACTATTGAAAATGAGTTTTTAGTCTCCCTGTAATTGCCGAGAGTGAGGTACTGTGGTTTGGTTTGTAATATGGATAAGAAGACTTGGGAATACTAAGAAGGAGGTTAAGAAAGGTGACAGGGCTTGGGATGGTTGAATAGTAGGTTGGTGGGAAGAAGGTGATATATGGGTAATGGAAGAAATGAAATACAGAAAGAAGTAAGAGATCTACACTTGAATAAGCACAAATGATGAATATCACAATACTTACATTGTATTTACTGAGATCTTGTGAATGGAGATGGTGCATGGTTTATCGAAGAAGATGTGCACAGGTCCCGGTGTTGTGGTAGTGCAACCTAATTGCTCCCTTTATTATTCCAATGCTCTAAAAGGAGAATTGGTTGCTTATCTTGCACTGTGGTTGTGTGTGTTCGTTGTCTGGATGTAGGAGGGCTTGAAGATTCGAGATTGAATGTAATAAGGCTCCAATAATTGAATGACCAACTTTGAGAGAAGAGTTTTGAAATTTTATATAAAGTGACCAATGGTGGTTAGGTAACCAAAGTGCCGATCGAGGATAAATTGGCATCGGTTAGGGTGAAATAGTCCTTTTTACCAAAAATAAGAAAATCTTCCCATATTTGGCACGTTTTCTAAGTTGGGTCCACTTAGGGAAGTGGATTTATCGTTAGAAAATATAGGAAGATCATAAAATAAATTTAGTTATGTTTAGGAAGAAGTCTCATTTAGTTAGTTCAAGTGGTGACTCAACACTGGGAGTGATGACTTGGTCATTGTGAGTTAAATGCCCATGGAATGAGTCCGGGGTGAGGTGGATGTGTTAAGATTAAATTGAATTAATTAATAACATGAGGATGAAATTAATTTAATTATAAGCTGATTAAATTAATATCAATGTTAAGGTATCATGGCTAGGTACATGTGTTACATTAATTTATTGAAAGGGGTCGAGGGGAGTGTGACCCAAATTTGGTGTCTACATTTTCCCCCTTTTGTCTCGTAGTTTGTATTGATAATCGATGCTAAAAAATAGGAAATTGTTGCCCCAAGTATGGATGGCGAGTTAGGTAGCCCCAAGTATGAGTGAAAGTTAGGTTTCCCTAAGTGTGGGTGGAGGTGATCCCCCAAACCAGGAGCTGCGAAGGTTATTAATGTGGTCGGTGAGTGGTTTGATAAAATGAAGAAATGAGGAAAAATGAGGTATAGGTGGGGTATAGGTAATGGTGATATTGGTTTGGGTAATAGGTAGTGGCATTCAAACACATGCACACGTATACAATGTGACAAAGTACTAGGTTGAAGAGTGCATAGACTCTACATCATCAAAGGTTGATAAGTTTATCCAAACAAGGTTGATGTGGTTCAGGTATCCAAGGTATAGGATACTTTCCATAAATACAACTAGGCTAGTTGTAGGAATGTGAATTAGGTGTGTTCCTAAACACCAAAAGCTTTGGTCGAGATAAACGACACAAGATTACGCAAGGTAAGGTGATTAGACTAATCAACACGAGTAGCATCATGGGTATGGTTGGCATGGGTGTTTTGGGAAAAGTAGTAGGTAAGGCCATGTTAGAGGTAAAAAAACCATGCCCCAACTGATAGTGAGGTTGGGTTGTAGGTAATAAGGTCATTAGGTGGGGTTACAAGTCTAGGGTGAGGTTATGGTTGTGATAAAAATGGACATGGGTGGAAAAATTGAATGCAAATGGGGTATAGGCTAGCGGACAAGTGACCGACACCGGTTTATGTAAACCAATGTCGTAAGGGAAAACTGATGATGGTCCATTAGGGCTAGAAATTGACGTCATTCAAGGTCGGTGGTTAGGGTAAAAAAGGAGAAATCTGCGTGTTATAGATTCATTGTAACATTTAATTTTATAGAAAACAATAGTGGAGACAAATTTTAGCACTTTTCAAGGGAGCAAAGGACAAGGATCTATGCCAAGATGAGTTAGAGGTAGTTAAGTGACTAGAGGAGTGAGGTGGATGGGTCCAAGAGATCATTCGGGTGAGTTGATCGGCTAGAGGGTGAGAGGGTGAGAGGAGGATAAAGGAGAGAGCGAAGGTGAGGGTCATATATGGGGGTGATGCAAGATGATAGGTGATATTTAATTTTGATTTTTGATATATACTTGGCCTAAGTGCCAAAGATGCGATATTGTATATGATAGTTTTTGAGATGTACTTGTATTATTTATACTTGTATGTATATGTATTTTTACATAGACATTCCCTTTATATAGTTGATGATGATATTGGACTAATGATGTACTTGGTTTTAGTTCCATGTCTATTTTTATTATGGAAAATAAGTGGGTTGGGATGGTTGAGTCAAGTATTAGTGTAGACACCTAAATTTGGTTACATTCCCCTAAGCCCCCCGATCGGACAACCAACTTAAACATGGGCACCTAATAATGGCCCCCTTTCACCCCATATTAATAATTAATTTAACATATTTTTAATTAAATTAAATACCCATCCTCACAATATTCATTATTTTATAACCTTAATTGACCTAATTTCCACCTCAACTAGACACCTCATCCAGCCACCTCACCCTAGACCTATTCTTGACATGTTTCCATAACTAACAATAACTAAGTCTTACTTTCCTTAATGAGATAAGATTTGGATAAAATCATTGCCTAAGATTTCTCTAACCACATTCCCACTCATTAAAAGGGAAGCTTCCATTCTGATATGTGACAACAAATGGCCTAAGAAATTAGAAAGATTTGCCCATTTTAGTAAACCTAGGGAATCCCACCTTAAGCGACGTCGGTCAAGATGGAAGCTGTTTTCGAGTTACCATTTATTCACCTTAACAACCTTGTTTGATAGGTTGGAACATTTGAGACCAGGAGAACAAGATCGAGTTGCATGCAAGTAGTACTAACAAATTTATGTGCATCCATGCATCCGGAACCATCATCCAGATAGATCTAGGATAATTACACCCACGGTAGCATTTTGGGAAACACCGCCACGAGAACCAAACACCATTCCTCCGATCAACCATCACTTCCATCTAGCTGCTGAACCTACATCATAGTAAGTATCTTATTAACCAATATTCGTCTATTTTGTTCTAGTAGGCTTTGTTGCTTCCGTTATTAGTTTCTACTTGAACTCTCACTTCCCCACCATTTATCTCCATACAAGTTAGATCATTCCTTCACCCACCCCATAAAATCACCCATACCTAACCATTAGAAATCTCGAGTATTTCCAACACCTCCTCAAACTTACACCCACTCCTCACCATCCTTAAGCTAGTCTCACAAAAATCCCTAAACCATGAAATATTAAGTTATTGAAAATCCACGAACGTCATTGGTTATTACTAAACCATCATCGGTCATACAAGACCGACGCCGGTCTCTGTGTTTTATACCTTTCCCAAAAATAGATCCAAACAACCTCCTACTAATTGACCTAAACAACCTAGAATCAAACCTTGTCAAGATCCAAGTACTTGACGTTACCTCCTCCTTTAAATATAACTATAACCTAGCTTGTTGTGATTGGATTTGCTTATTGTACTTGAATGAGATACCTAAATCATATCAACTACAGTATGAATTTATTTATTTCTCACATTAATTTGTTTCAAACAATGGATTAACAGCCATCTAGGAAGTTTCATACTTCTCGGAACTATCATACATTAGGCAGTCCACTCGTCATATATCATTTAACTTCTATTTTGTGGTCTTGTTTCTATTACAGGTAGTTTCTCCCTGACCAAAAGGAAGCTCTCACAATCAGAACTGGATCAAGAAGTTAGAATGTGTGTAACAACAATCAACCAACCCATTGAATAGGTATTTCTCCTAGCCCATAACCTTATTTGTTTCATCATTCAAAAATGTAAAGAAAATGGTGAAACATTTTGCACGCCTTGATGGGATCCATCGGGGGTTCTATTGTATTTTCTTCATTTCTAGATGAAATTTGTGTGTTTGTTTCCCTTTAAAAGGATTACATAGTAGTTTTCTTCCCTAGTAATCCTCTCTTCTTTCTAATTTCTCTAAAAGAAACATTTCTCTTGGTGCATTTAAAAGGAATCATTCTTCTTTATTTCTTTTTGCATTTGGTGAAAGAGCATACCATCTCCTATTCATAATTTTCTTCATCGAACGTAATCTTTTCAATTTGAGCTTAAAATTGGTTGCATTACATTCTGATTTGATGTATTTTATCTCACATTAAAATGAGGGAAACCTATATGCTAGAAGTCATGCCCAACTAATGGTTGACACAAAGAATCGTAGAAAGCACATTATTTCTCTCTCTCTGTCTTACCAAACTGCACAAAACTGAAATATACACATATTTTTTAAACAACATCTTACCTAGGAACACCTGTCAGTGATCACATGATCTGATTGGTGGGTACTCCCCATCTCGTTACCTATTTTGATTCATCATCTTAGAGGATGGCTCGCCCCTTCCATAACATACCTAAAACCTATCCTTTTAGATATCCTTCTTCGTAGGAAGCCTTCCTCACCAAAAATCCTTTCTAAAATTCATGAGTCGAGTCTTCTAAATAGAAGAATCGCAACACATTAAAAGTCACCTTTTAGGTACATGTTTTTAGTGTTTTATTGACGTGCATTTTGAGTTGTGAGGATACACTTCTCCATTTTTCCGTTATGTTGCCTTAGACACTCCACAATCATAGTTGGAGTATTTTGAATTCTTACGAGTGTCTCGGGACTTCATTGCATCATCTACAAATCTCGGGTTGATTATTTATCTCACTAAAATTCATTACAATCCATTTTTCTACATCTTTCAAATTTTCACGATGAATCGACATCGATTAATCTGTGACCCTAGTTTTCTACTCTTTTGTTGTCAAAGTTCCCTGTGAGTATCTGTACTCTCTCTGCTTTGATAAATAGTCATCATATAACTTGTTCATCTAACCATCACTAGTCTTTTCCTCATTTGATAAAATTGTTTGTACCTCACAATAACTGACTTTGGTTACCCCTAAATTGGCATCGGTCATCCTTAACCGACATCAGTTACCCTTAACAGCATCGGTTACCACTGTACTAAACATAAACTAATATATTACCTAAATATACCTATAAACACTTGTTTTCTTCATTCATACTACTTTCTGTGTCACCTGTAGGATACAAAATCAACTGATATACATCCATTCACATGGTGTTGACTCGCAACCAAGCTAACGCTATTATATTTAACGCGAGTCGTCAACCAATCCCACCTAGTCCTTCATCACCCTCTATCCTATCACCCTTGGATCCAACCCTACCTACCACCATTACTGCAGGTGATAAGGAAGTTGCACGAGTCCTTGATCAAAATCCCGCGGCCTTACGGTTCTAGCTTTCCCACTCTTCCACCTGGGATTCCTCGGGTTGATTGATATATGGTATGTCTATATCCATCTCTCCTACGCTTATTCCCACTCCGACATCAGCCCCTAATAATGTGGCATTACCTTCACCCGATTCACCCCGGTGGTTTCAAAGCTAGGGCCCATATTCACCATGACCACTATGTTTACGGTATCACTCACACTGTAGTATCTATTGTCCCCTCATTGACTACCTAGACCATAACCACTGTTTGCACCCATTGTCTCACAAATACCCATTACAACCCAACCACCATGTTGTTGACCTCAAAATCACCCCCTCCTTTTTAAGTCAAATTTGAAAATTTTGAGCTCATGCCCTCAATTGTTCAAGTAAAGCTAGAAGTCCGAATAGATAGCAAAATTCATGGTTTGAAATTGCTTAAACTTTCCATCTGCACGTTTTGATAAATTTTTGTTTTCTGCCTAGACATGTGAAAATTTTATTGTTGTTCTCATTTGAATGAAATTGTCAATCTTTCTATGGCCATGGATTGTCAAACCTTGTATTGTTTTCAATCCCTTGGTTTGTGAAATAAATTTGAAAATTGGGCACGAAATGGTGGATTTTTCTTCTTCTCTACATTTTTCCATAGTCGTGAATGACGAGCATTTTCTTCCCCATCAAATTTTGGCCCCATTATCCATGGGTATGTGGACATATCTAATTAGATGTGGCAGGATGGGTTATTTTTTAATTTTTGAGGCATTGTGGTGAAAAGGAAAAAGTTAAAGCGGGAAGTGGGTCGGCAGGAGATTTGAGGTTTTGAGCCTTTTTGTGAAAAGGGCTAAAATTCATAAAGTGACCAGTAGCCCCTATCATGTACAAAGGAAAATGTCAAATCTTGAGCCCACTTTGTTGGAAAGTCAAAGAAGAGAAGCGGTTCGGTGAAGAACTTTGAGGTTTTGATCCTTTTTTGGTAAAAGGGCTAAAAGTCATAAAGTGACCCACAACACTGATCATGCTATGGAAAAAGTTAAATATTAAGCCCACATCAAAGTTCAAAGTGGGGGTGGGACGTGACAGAGTAATTTGTGTTTTTGAGCCCACATTGAAAAAGGTAAAATTAGAAAAGTGACCCGTGACTCTATCTCAACTCAAGTGAAGCCACGTGTCAAGCTTATATCAAAAGTGAAAGAGTAGACCAAAAATGTAAAAATGTCAAATCTCTATAAAGTCACAAAATGTAAAAGGCATCCTCCACGCCCACTCTAGTAAATTTCTCCCACGTGGATGACTCTGGTTTAAAGTTTCAAAGGCAAGATGAACAATTCAAATTCAAAGTTACAAAACAAGTGTAACAACTACATTATGAAAAGTCTAGTTTTTTCGCCATTAGCGTTTCTTTGCGAATCAAGAATCTGAACAAACGTAAATGACTGAAAATATTGTAAACCATTTCTTGCTAACAAATAAGAAGTTGTAACCATTTCTTGCAATATATTTAATGGCTTCTTCACGCCATTGTAAAGGGTTGGTGATTGATCTTGTAGACTTGAGAGTGCATTATACCTGGAGAAAGAAAAGGAAATAGCCATTTTTCTTCTAATTTTCTCCCTTCTCAAATTTCTTCCATTCCCACATTGTGTACAACTTCTATTTAAGCATCAATACAAGAAGAATTTTGTATCCTCTTTGATGAGGAGATTTTAGAAAATTTGAGTTTGCAATCTTATCTCGTCTTGTTGCCATTTGCAGGGTTGTTTTCTTCTCATAAATGCATGTGTTAAAGTTTCTAACTAATGTGTGTAAGAATCTGATTTCCTACCTACAACATTAGTTTCCCTATCTCATTTCTCACTCCCTTTCCCACTTTCAGAAAAATTCTTCCCTAGCAAGATATTGCTAGCTTTGTCATAGGGTCAGTGGAGTGCCCCTGTTGGATCCTCGGCCAAAAGGCCACCACAAAAATCCATTTTTATCACACATGCATATATGGTAGTTGCAATGGTTAAGTAAAGGAACTTATATTCCCGAACATTGGCAAGGAATTCACAAATTTGTCTACCCAACCAAATTACCTCGTCAACAATTTTTGGCACCCACCATGGGGTAGATTTAGCAGACATCATGTACTGAATATAACCGCAAGGTCGAGAAAATTCAAAATTCAAAAAAGAAAAAAATTATGGAATTTTAATGGCTATATGAGCCACATGGATTCAAATCATGACTATTTCGGGAAACCCTCTTGTTAAAAGATCGAATTGCTCTTCCATATCCAAGAAGAAGTTGCTTGATTTGAGGAAGCTATCGGCATAATATAAAAAGTTTCAATCACTACTTCATTGCCATGAGAATTATGGACCTTGAAGAAGAACACACTATTGAATTAGAAAGGCAAATATGAATTCCAAAGACCGCAAAGAAGAGCATAGATTTTCAAGTTGTCAATAGAAGGTTCACCTAAAGCAGAGAGAATGAGGAAAAGCGGCCCCACTTTTTAGGAACTTCAAAGGATACAAGACCTACTCGAAATCCAAATGCTTCCTTTTCAAGCAATTGGTCACGTTGGGAACCTGAGTGTTGTCAATCCTTTAGACAGTGAATTTTCATACATCAACAAGAACCATATAGAATTCACGACGTGAAGACCAAAGAAGAAGCTAGAGAAAGAGAGGTGAGAGCCAATGAACAAATAAGAGCTCAACTCGAAGAAAATGAGAGACTTCAAGTGAGGAAGATGAAATAAGAAGCAAAGAAAAAGCCTGACCTTAACAAGGTTGGAAGCTAGAAATAGAAATAGAATAGGGAATCATGATTGTGAGTGTGAACATGATCATGAGGCCCATAGGCCTAATGTACCATGGGGATGAAACATTGGTCCACTGGCTCTTTCTCAACCACTCCATGAGCTATCAAGAGGCTCAAGAAAAAACTTCCCAAAATTTAGAGGGGATGGTTCTCAACTCCCTGAAGAGCATGTAGCAGCATTTATCACTACTTGTGGTGTATTGGGTGTTGAGGATGAAGATGTGTTAGTCTGAATCTTTGTGGAGTCACTTTAAGAGAAAGCTTCCGAATGGTTCTACATGCTACCACCAAGGTCCGTCACCTATTGGGAGGATATAAGAAGTGCATTCAAACATAGGTTCAAGAGCACAGAAGATTGTTAGGATCTTCTGGTCCAATTGGTACAAATGAAGAAAGAAACCTCTAAGTTAATGAGATACTTCGTAGCAAGATATAATGAGTGATAAGAAGAATCCACACGAAGATGTGGTGCCTCCTAAAAATAATTTGAAGACATTCTTCATCAAGCACCTTTCCATTAGAAGTAGGTTTCTTCCTTAGAAGAACCCAACCAAGAACATTGAGGGAAGCTCAAGACCATGCAATAGAAACCGATGATGATCTAATCTTGTCCGAGAAAGGTGAAAGGCCCTAATGGAAAGAAAAAGGGTTAGAATTCAAACTCTATCACCACAGATCGATGTTCCAAAAAATGGAAAATGACTTGGTTGCCTTGAAGAAGCAGTTATCTCAGATCACAATGCAGAATGCTTTAAGGAAACCAAACCCTCTAGATAGGCCAAGGATTGCTCCACCTCCTTGTCGATTTCTCTTGAAGCACCACCAGTCAATGCCATCTATGACACCAAAGAGCTAGAGGAGGAAGCAGAAATTGATGAAACTGAAGAAGAAAATATGGAAGACTATGAAAACTATCTTAAGGTCGAGGAAGTTGATATGCAAAATTGCCTAATTGAGTACGTTGATGATGAAGATGAGAATGATGAAGAATCTCCAAGTTTCTCATGTGTTGTTTTCACTCGTGCACAATCCAAGAAAGGTGCTTCATCCTCAACAGATACGGTAAAGGATAAGAAGAATAAAGAATATTCTCCCCAAAGGGTCACACAAAATAAAATCATTAGTAGAGGATCACCATAACCACCTTCTATGGAATCGACCAAAGAAACACCAAACTCACTAGTTGTTAGGAATCATGCTACTATTCCAAGTAAGTCATCTAATTCTTCTCCTAGCTCAAAAGTTGCTAAGAACAATTCTCCTTTAAATTTTGTTCCTACAAAAACATCTAAGGTTCAATCAAAAGCTACACCCTCACCCGCTTCCAAGCCAATTTCTACACCTAAAAGGAGAATTCAACACCAAAAGTAGCAAAGCCTCTACCATATAAATATTCCTCCATTTTTGGAACCTCTTCATTGTACACCATTACCCCATTGGAATTTGTGGAACATGTAAGCAAAACCAAATTCCAGCTCTCAAAAATAGAATACCTACAAACACACCTTTCCCAGTTTAAAAGGTTCATTAATACAATTCGTGGTGGTAACCCTGTATCCTCAAGTCCTAATTCTAAATTATTACTACCCACACCATCCACACCACCTTCCCAAAAAAATTTATCCCTCAAAGTGCCTCCAAAACCAATAGGGTCTAACCTTTCTACCTATCACTCCTCATTAAAGGCTTCCTAAATAATTGTATCATAGATTAGAGCCTTAGACAATGTGATGCCGACCAAAGTTGTAAATGATCTAGGCCTCACCTTGTCCCAGGTAAATGGCACTTTGCTACTCAATGGAATCCAAATAAGTTCCATTGGTAATAAGAATCAAATATGCACAAGCAACACTAGCTGATTTTCCAGAAAAGAAGTTGCTCCTAAACATACTAGTAGTATGAGACATCCCATCATCCTTTGGTATGTTATTGAGTAGGAGTTTCTACAGAGACCTGGGTGGAGGGATAAAAATGGATTGGTCATCTGCAACTATCCCATTAAAAGGTGAGATGAAGAAGTTTCTACCAAGTAAGGAAGATGAAGTTAACGATCACGAAAGTCGATGATCCGAAAGCAAACATTCTCTTTCAAGATTGTGGGCTAGGAAACTACTTCCTCATATAAAAAAAGAGGAGAACTTGCCACTTCTCATGGAGGAAGAGGAAGATAAAATTTGGATAATGGAATTTGATGGTAGTCATTCAAGTGCGGGCTTGAGATTTGGTGTAGTATTGCACTCTCCTTCCAATGAGTTGTACCCATTTTCCTACAAGCTGCAATTTGATAATACAAATGAAATTGTATAGTATGAAGTACTACTCTTGGGCATGAGTGTAGCAGAAGACATGGGAATCAAGAAACTGAGATGCTGAGGTGATGCAGAGGTTGTAGTAAAGTAGGTTTGCCAACAATATCAGGTGAAGAATCCAAGACTCCAGCATTACAGAAATAGAGTGTGGGACTTCATTGAATCTTTTGATGCATTTTCCATTAAAGCTATTCCAAGGGAACAAAATTAAAATGCTGATTCTATTGCAGTTTCAGCTTCCCTAGTGATACATCATCCTTCTTTTGGTAAAGACAAAGTGACCATTGAAATGGTATTCAGACCTAGTGTTCCAGATAATGCAAATCATTGGCAAGTCTTCAATGATGATAACCAAATTCTAGCCTTTTTAGAGAAAAGAGATAATTTCAATAATCTCTTCTTGAAGGAGGTGAAAATTCACATTGAGAAGCAGTCACCAAAGAAGGGAAAGAAGGAATTAAATTGATTAATGATGAGGGAGTAATCAAATTAAAAGGGAACAAAATTCCCAAAGGCCTAGTCTCTTTAGAAGACCTCTATGAAAAACATACATGATTCATTTAAGAGAAAGAAAAGCAATCTTCTCGGTGCCCAACTGATTTTGATAAAGAAAATATTGGTACCCCGAAGGAACCAAGGATGGTCAATATTGGAAAATGTTGCTCGCTTTGAATAAAAAAGGTTTGTTGCATTACTCGGGAAATACTCGGATGTCTTGGCCTATTCTTATGATGAACTCAAATCCTTCTAGCCAAAGGAAATTCATCACTCAATTCCTTTGAAGAAGGGTGTTAAGCCCTTTAGGCAGAAACAAAGGCCGTACAACCCAAATATTACTAATACCATCAAGGAGGAGGTAACTAAGATGCTTAATGCAAGGATCATCTTTCCCATCCACCATTCAACGTTGGTGGCTAACATTGTTCAAGTGTGGAAGAAGAATTGTGAAATAAGGATATGTGTATATTTTCACAACCCGAACCGAGGCATCACTAAAGGAAAATTATCCACTTCCTATCATGGACCTTATCCATAGCATGTAAGATCACTAGATCTTAAATTATTTCATTACTTGATGGATTCTCATGATATAATCAAATCAAATTGGCATAGGAGGACCGCACAAGACAACCTTTACAACACCTTGGGGCACTTTTTCCTATTGTAGAAGGCCTTTTGGCCTAATCAATGTAGGAGCTACATTCCAAAGGGCTATGGATTTGGGCTTAAAAATATAAATCATTGCATTGTCATATATCTTGATGATCTCACGGTATTTTCAAAGAAGAGGGGAGATCATATCTATCACTTGGAGCATGTACTTGCAAAGTGTAGGAAACATGGCATAGATCACTAAATCCAAAAAAGTGATTTTTTGGAGTCACAGAAGGTAATTTATTAGGGCACATCATGAAAAAACATTGAGCACACATTAATCCTAAGAGGATTAGATCCATTCAAGCATTATCCCTTCCCACAAGCAAGAAAGGAGTTCATTCATTCTTCGGAAAGGTCAAGTTTCTTCTTCATTTTTGCCTGAGTTTGTTGAGTTGATGAAGCACATCACTTCCATGATGAAACCACAAAAAAAATTCAAATGGAACAATGAAGGGAAGGCATCATTCAAAGAGATCAAGAAATCCATTGCCAAGGCTTCAACTCTTATATCTCCAGATTTTAAAAATAATTCATGTATTGGTATGCATCGAACATACACTCTCTGTTGTTATTATTCGGAAAAATGATGAAGGCGTGGAAGCACCTATTGCTTTTATGAATTGTCCTTTGAAAAAGCATGAGCTAATATATAGCCAATTGGAGAAGCATGCCTACATAGTGGTCAAGTCCAAAAACTTCATATTTTACATCCTCAATTCCCATACGATGGCGATGGTCCTGGCGGTGTAATCAAGTCCATCTTAACACGGCGGGATCCCAGAGCCAAAAGAGGAAATTGGATTGCAAAGACTCAAGAATATGAATTGGAGATTCAACCCTCTAATCTTGTAAGGGGAAATGGCTTGTGAAAGTTTATTGTTGAAGATGAAACACTCAAATTTCAACATGGCGAAGAAAATTGTACTTTCTCAACTTGTTGGAAGACAACCCACAAGTTCTCTTTGTCACCACTCTTACGATGAGTGGTATGTTGATATTAATTATTACCGACTTATGGAGAATGCCCTCCCCATCTTGATTACAAGAAAAGGATATCACTCAATCAAGGCAAGCTAAATTTGTAAGTTGGATTCATGTGTTTTACAAAAGAGGCCTAGATGGTTGTTTCCTTAGGTGTCTAGATAAAGAGAAACATGAAAGTTTTCTTAAAGCATACCATGACCAAGCATGTGGTGGACATTTTTCAGCAATGGTCACTACACAAAAGATCCTCTAAGGAAGGTATTATTGGCCCACCATCTTTGTAGACACTCAAGATTGGGTTTCTAAATGTAAAGCATGCCAATAGTTCATTGGAAGACCACAACTCGTTGCATTACCACTCGGGCATGTGGTTATTAAATAACCATTTCAATAGTGGGGTTGTACTTCATTAGTTTTTGAACTCTCACTAGTGTGGGGCACACCTATGTACTCAAAGCAAAATACTACTTCACCAAATGGGTGGAAGCCATTCTGGCCAAACAAGCCAACACTAAAACAATATGCAACTTCATCAAGGAGAATATCATAGTCTGTTTTGGAGTGCCACAAAATATTGTAGCAGAGATAATGCTACCTATTTCTCTTCAAGAGAGTTGACTAAGTTTTTATAGCTATGGAATCTCCCTATCTCATTCTTCTAACTACTATCCACAAGGAAACAAACAAGCCAAATCAAGCAACAAGAACATTGTGACCATTTTCTACAAGCTTGTAAATGAGAATCAAAGGAATTGGCACAAAAGGTTGTACGACACATTGTGGGTGGATAGGATCAAGAGAGTTGACCATGTTTTTCTATAGCTAGGGAATCTCCCTATCTCACTCTTCTAACTACTATCCAAAAGGAAAGCAGACAAGCTAAATCAAGAAACAAGAACATTTTGACCATTGTCTGCAAGCTTGTAAATGAGAATAAAAGGAATTGGCACAAAAGGTTATACGACACATTGTGGGTGGATAGGATCACTCCCAAGAAGGAAATAGGTATGTCACCATTCCAACTGTTATATGGAGTCGAAGTAGAAATTCCTCTCACGATCAAGATGCCAGCTCTCAAGCTGCTACAGGCAATAGAAGATGGTCAATACAAGGATTCCATTGACAAGAGGATCCTCTTTCTTGAGAAGCTGGAAGAAAATAGACTCCAAGTGGTGGATCACATTAAGGAGAACCAATTAAAAGTAAAGAAGATTTTTGATAAGAAGGCTAAGGCAAGAGAATTCAAAGTTGGAGACTTCATCTTGCTATGGGACAAGAGAAGAGAACCAAAAGGAAGCCATGGAAATTTCGATTCATTATGGCTCGGCCCATTCTAGATTCATGAATCTTATGGCGAGAATGATTTTCTTCTCTCATATTTGGATGGAACACCGCTAGAATTTCCTCGGAGTGGGAAATACTTAAAATTGTATCATCAATGAAAGTGGGTTGTTCCCCCGCCTTGTACCATAGGTGTGTTTCCCTTTCCGTTGTGTGGTTTTGTTTCCCCTTATGTTGTGTGTCATGTGTTTCCTTCTTGTTGTGTGCTTGTGTGTTTCCTTCTTCTGATATTTATTTCTCGAGTTGATATATGACTCTGCAAGGCCCAATGGATAAGGCACTAGTCAACGAATTACAAGGTCTAAAGATTGATATTTTGGATTCCCATGTCATGTCTTCACTATGCTCAGTCCATGTCATGTCCCCAAGCTAGAGCCAGCTGTTGTCAACCTCGAAATCCCCCTCTTTTTAAATTCAAATTCAAAAATTTTGAGTTCACGCCCTCCAGAAGTGTTCAAGTAAAGCTAGAAGTCTGAAAAGATAGAGAAATTCATGCTTTGAAATTGTTTAAACTTTCCAGTCTGCACATTTTGATAAATTTTCCATTTTCTGTCTGGACATGTGAAAATTTTATTATTGTCCTCATTTGAATGAAATTGTCAATATTTCTATGGCCATGGATTGTTGAACCTTGTATTGTTTTCAATCCCTTGGTTCGTGAAAGAAATTTCAAAATTGGGCACGAAATGGTGGATTTTTCTTCTTCTCTACATTTTTCCCATGATCGTGGATGATGGGAATTTTATTCCCCATCAAATTTTGGCCCCATTATCCACTAGTATGTGGACATATATAATTAGATGCAGTAGGACGGGTCCTTTTTTACATTTTGAGGCATTATGGTGAAAAGGAAAAGTCAAATATTAAGCCCACATTGAAAGTCAAAGTGGGGAAGCAGTCGGTAGAGAAATTTTAGGTTTTCAGCCTTTTTTGGTAAAAAGAGCTAAAAGTAATAAAGTGACCCGCATCCCCGATCATGCTATGGAAAAATTCAAATATTAAGCCCGCATTTAAGGTCAAAACAGGAGATGGGGTGGTGGAGAATTTTTTTTTGAGCCCGTATTGAAAAAGGTAAAATTATAAAAGTGACCCATGACTCTGTCTCCACTCAAGTGAAGCCACGTGTCGGGCTTATATAAAAAGTAGAAGTGCGGACAAAAAGTAAAAATGCCAAACCTCTATAAAGTCAAAAATGCAAAAGGCATCCTCCATGCTCACTCTAGTAAATTTATCCCACGTGGATGACTCTGGTTTAAAGTTTCGAGAGGCAAGATGAATGGTTCAAATTCAAAGTTACAAAACAAGTGTAAGCAGGTTGCATTATGAAAAGTCTGGTTTTTTCGGCCATTAGCATTTCTTCGTGAATCAAGAATCTGAACCGATGCAAATGACTGAAAAGATTGTAAACCATTTCTTGCAAGATATTTAGTGGCTTATTCACACCATTGTAAAGGGTTGGTGATTGATCTTGTAGACTTGAGAGTGCATTGTACCTGGAGAAAGTAAAGGAAATATCCATTTTTCTTCTAATTTCCTCCATTCTCAAATTTCTTCCATTCCCACATTATGTACAACTTCTGTTTAAGCATCAATACAAGAAGGAGTTTTTAGCCTCTTTGATGAGGATATTTTAGAAACTTTGAGTTCACAATCTTATCTCATCTTGTTGCCATTTGTAGGGTTGTTTTCTTCTCATAAATGCATGTGTTAAAGTTTCTAACTAATGTGTGTAGGAATCTGATTTCCTACCTGTAACATTAGTTTCCCTATCTCATTTCTCACTCCCTTTCCCACTTTCAGAAAAATTCTTCTCTACCAAGAGATTTCTAGCTTTTCTGCAGGGTCAATGGAGTTCCCCTGTTAGATCCTCGAGTGAAAGGCCATCATAAAAATCCACGTTTTATTATGCATGTATATACGAAAGCCAGGTTAGCGAGAGGACTTAGATTCCTAGAGCATTGGCAAGGAATTCAAAAAAATTCTACCCAACCAAATTACCTCGCCAACACACCTGTGGTGTCGGTGACCCCTACTTCATTCGAAATATTTTCCTCTCCATCCCAAAAACATTGCCCCCAATTGCTACTAGAGTCACCGTGTGACCGTCCCACCTACATACACATACTCTCAAAAACCCCTATCTCATCTATCACCCAGTTTGGATACATACCCTCTATATCGGTCCCTTATTCTCAACCTCCCTATTCGGCATCACCATATAATGGAATTTTGCCCACATCACAGGTTCAATATCAGCCCCCTTATGCCACAAGAGGAACCCTTCCACCATAACCTACCAATGACCTCGTCAAATCAATGATGGAAAGGATGCAGACACTAGAAGCATCGGTTTGGGCTCGCAATTCTCTCACCTACGATGAAATCTGTAATGAGCCCATTCATCCATCCATCCCTATTCTCCCATACCCTGTACATTGGGAAATTCCAAAATTCAACCATTTCAATAGTAAAGAAGACCCGTAGCAACATTTGCAGTCTTTCAAACATGGGTGTTACCTAATCACCCATGATGATGCTTTACTCCTACAAACCTTCCCGATGTCCCTGACAGGACCTACCTTGGATTGGTACAATGGGCTAC
This sequence comes from Taxus wallichiana var. yunnanensis, assembly GCA_018340775.1. Taxonomy (NCBI): domain Eukaryota; kingdom Viridiplantae; phylum Streptophyta; class Pinopsida; order Cupressales; family Taxaceae; genus Taxus; species Taxus wallichiana. The sequence continues at coordinate 98,785,715 of CM031240.1, forward strand.
CAAGACACTCCTTATACTCGTTTAATCAAGTAGCACAAGCCTTCTTAGATTACTTCTCCATCAACATTGTTAAGAAGGTTACCATGACTGATATTTATTCCACATGACAATACGATGATGAGTCTATCACTGAATTTTTGCTCGTTGGAACAACCTAATTAACCAGCTCACATTTCAATTACCTCAAACTAAACTCATAGATTTGTTTACTTGGGCTTGTGCAAGACACATCTCACCAACTTTGCAGGTGCAAACCTTTCACACTTTTGATGAGGCATTCACCATGGCACAAAAATTGGAAATCCGTGCTACCGAAGATTAAAAATTCAGCTTCATAATAAGAACTTCACGTTCAAATCAAATGATGCTTCTTCATCTTTGAAACCCCAAAAAAATTGTTAAAAACCCAAAGGATTTGTCAACATCGTAGTTCTCTAGGCTGGTTCCCCTCATCAATCAAACCCAACCAAACCTCCTTATAATCTCTCTCTCATCCAAGTTTTCAGTTCAAACAAGAACAAATAAAGTACACTTCAATAGGGGAATATTATTCTTTTATTTTTGAAAAGCTTGTTAAGGTGGTGCCATTAACCTTCCACCTACAAAACCACTTACTAGTTTTAAACCACGAGTGACCTATGCCCACATGGTATAAGGAACATGACTTTTGCAACTATCATCCTATCAAAGGTCATAGCGACAATAACTACACCACCTTCAAGAATATCGTCCACAAAAATGTTAGAAAATGGAGATCTAGTATTGGATAGCTTTGAATACACCCGCTAACCAAAAGTTACATATCTTCAAGAAGCCATTTCCTAATCATGCCCCATATTCCAACCAAGCTAGTGACACTTCAAACAATGATAGCAATGTCCGCGAGGTCCACGCTATTTTTGATGACATACTAGTAGCTTCTAAATTGCCTCATGTTTCTTCCATAGCTGAAATATTAGTCCGAGCTCCACTACCTGCACAAGGACCTATTTCATCTACTCCACCCATAGATGAAGCCCCTTCATTTTCTTCTTCACCCATGGAAAAGCCTATACTTATCACACCGCCATTGGTCCCTCAAATTACCAAGCAGTTTTCAGTGGTACCTCTCCTACTCATAAGAGATACATGTTCACAACCTACACCATCATAAGGACATTCAACCTCATCTAGTCCATCCTCTCCTCTACCCATAAAGGATCCTATAGGAATACCATTTCCTTAAGATGACCATTCACCATTAGACCTTCAAGAGCCCACAGATCTACTTTCGGCTCTCTTACCCATAGAGTCTGAGGCTAGTCATTTCCCTATGTCTCAAACACATTTTATGGGAATTACAACTCGATCCACATCGGCTCCGCTTACAACAACACCATTTTCACACTTGTCTAATTATCGTGACTATGTCGATAGAGCCTTACTTTGGGGATGCCTTCTACTTCATGTTTCAACACAAATGCAGTTGTCCTCGTTGACACCTCCACTATCTATCCAAAAGTGTTTTGAGCAACCGAACCAAACACAACTACAACTATTGCAACACCTTCCACATCACCACCCATGGCCCAACTCACACCTCTTCCCATAACCCAACATACATCTACACCCAAACACCTACCCTCACCTATATCATCTCCCTTACCTAAACTTATCCCTACCTTGGGGGTCATACCAACAGCTAGCCTTACTCACCCACCCATCAAATTATATTTAGCCACATCTTCCAAAAATAACACTAAACTTACCCTGGACCTTAAAAAGAAGATCCAATCTCCTAGACCTCATACACCAACCTCTCCTACCACACCCTTATCACCTTCACCCCTTCTGTCCATCCTAGGAGCTCACCCCTTAACCCTAGCCAAGAAACCCCTATCCACTGGTAAACCAAGAACGCAGCATGACCCATTTCCCATCATCACGGACCTCTAATATACCCAAGTGACCCACCTAACTTCTTCCCTCACCAATAACCTTATTACCACCCATACCTCCAGATCGTCCATAACTTATTCACTACCCATGATACTTTCTTCTCTTTCACTCACGCCTCCTACCCAACCTACATCACCTACCCCCACAAGCACCTCGATTACCCCGTGGGTAACCCATTCTCTTCCACCATCAACGCGTTTCCCTCCACATCTCATACACCCATGTCATCATTGGCCAAAATGATGCAACCTAAAGCTAAAAATACTCTACCCTCCAATAAGGTAGTTAAACCAACCAAACCTTCCACTGCTAGCTCTTCTACCATGCTCATACCCAAGCAAATGCAACCAATACCTAAGACCACTTCGCATACCAAACTAGTAAACCAACCAACCCCCTCCTATAAAGCCTCTTCCTCCATAATCATTTGTAGCTACACCTAAACCCACATTCACCTCCCATTGTGATCCACTAGTAGGATACTACACCGAGAATCTTAACCAATCTCCTCAAAAAAATTGTCATCACATTACCACCTCTTATACCTTACAACCCACTTAAACCCAAACCAAAAGGGTTTGATGAAACCAATAATTGTGCCTACCATTGTGTGCTAGGACATAGTGTGGAGAACTCTAAGGATTTAAAATTTGTTCTTATCCAATTGTGTCCTCCTCGAAGAAAATTTTAATGATGATGATCTTCTTGATGAGGTCCCCATTTCTATTTCACTAATTTTCGTAGATTTTCTCCCATTACCTACTCAATGACCAAAATATCCACCCCCAAAACTCTTTGATACACCCCCAAGATTTGAGATTAACATGGTTCATATCGGAGAGTTGGCCAAACCACCACCAAGATGCCAATACACCCTACTCATTTCACAAGGATTGTATCCCCCACTAGGTTTTGTCCCCTCATGCCGCTATACCTTACATGACACACCCTATTCATCCACCTCCTCTCAAATTAAAATGATCAACATTGTCACCCGTGCTAAGAAAGACAAGGGAAAGGAAAAATTAATGACCCATCAACCAACCCCTGTACCCAATATACCATCCGCACCCATAGCCAAAGTCACCATTCAAGATCTTGCATATCCTATTTCGATGGGATCACACATCACACAATGCTAAAACAACTACACAAATCCCTCATAAAACTATCTTTATATGACCTTTTCCAAACCTTAGAGTCACATCATCAAGCCCTCATGGATATCTTTTAATCTATTGAAGTCTTACCAAATGACCCCACACCCGTAGCCTCCATCATTACCCCTCACCACATAGCCTCTCTCACTAGATCATCACCTTCCTCTCCACCTCCACCTACTCACCAAGTGGTCATCCTCACTTTTCAGGATGAAGAGATCATTCCCTTCGAGTCTAACGACCATGACCCCGCTCTTTTCATCTTTATCTTTATCGATAATATACACATACAACACATTATGATTGATGGTGATGCTAGCATTAACATCATCTTCTCCGGGCATATGACCAAATGTGGATACTGCTAATTACACACACGGTAGCCGAGTTATGTTGCACTCCTTCAATGACGCCATGACCTCTACCCTAGGTACCATTGTTCTCCGTATCCGCGTGGGTATCCATGATGTCCCGAAACTTTTCTATGTCCTAGAAGGGGAGTTCTAGTATATGTTTCTTTCAGTACCCGACCTTGGATCCGTGTTAGGGTTATGTCCCTTCAACTTTACATTGTTGCCTCAAATTTGAACACGAGGGACATAATTACACCATCCTTTCCAAAACATCACCTTTCAAGACCTATAACATGTTATATCGGCCTAATGATGTGCTTGTACCAATCAAGGCATCTGCCACTATCACTACTTCACCTTCACCCACAAGCCGATTTACCAAAGCGCCACTACCTCTATTACATCTAACCTTGTTATCCCCACTGCAGTTGTAGCCTCTACCACTGATGCACCTGTTTCCCCATCATCTAGTGATCCATCTATCCCCACTACCCACATACCGAATATTGATCCCTTAGAAGGTGTTTTTCAATACCTCACTCTAGGGGAATACCGCCTATACAATATTGACACCTTCCTCACCCCACAAGAGTATGGCAATCTACATCAACACCCCAGCTATGACATCTGCATTGGTGATGTTTTTTCCTTATGGATCTCCTCACCTTGACACCAATATAATGTATTAGGGACATGATATTGCTACCTATAGACCCAAACCTCCATCCCAAGCCCAACCATTTTTGTCTGACCTACACTCCCTCACTAAGCGCTTGCTTCACTCACACTTTCCTCCATTAGTACGCGTGGAAAGGATTTGGCTTCTTGATTTTCCGAATAAGGATGCCATCTTGTCATTTCATGTACCTCTTGTAAACCCAATGACCGTAGTGGCATTGGTTTGATTCTTCACCCTCCAAGAAGGTTCACGCGTCAACCTTATCCAAGATGAGAAATCTTCCCAACTCATTCACCCATGGAGTCCATAGATCCTGAATCTATTCCTCCTAACTTTTTTTTTGTAAACTCCATTTCCCTGGGACCACTGAGCTATCAACATGATGGTGAGGCTCCCTCTTCTCTCACATTCCTGTATCTTGACATGATCGATGAGGAAACGCCTTCTACTAACGTCATTCAATGTCGGGATGATGAATCCATCCTCACCTACCTTGAGTGCGAAAGAATCTTATATTCATCGGTTGTTATCCTTTGAGATGCAAACCATGTTGAGCAACTAGACCATTGAAATCAACATTAACATTCGGATGACCCACACATTCTAGATATAAACCAATCCTTATACACTACCGAATAGGAATCCTTCACTTCTTTCCTTCGGGAACATAACAATGATTTTTCTGGTCCTATGTCGATATGCCCAGTATCGACCCAAAAATCATGGTCCATAATATCGTAACCATTCTTGATGCCAAATCCATCAAACAAAAGTTGTAGAAAATGCATCCTCACATTTCTCTTCCGATCAAGGAAGATCTTTAATGCCTTCTCTCGCCTTCCTTCATCCTACCCATTGACTATCCCCAATTGATTTCTAACATCATTCCTGTCACAAAGACAATGGGGGACTATGCATCTGCATGGACTTCCGTTACCTCAATCTATCTTGTCCTAAATATGACTTTTCCCTAACTGTGGGCATTGACTAACTATTTGATCTCACCACCTTTGGTCGTGAAATGCTATCACTCATGGATGGTTTCTTAGGTTACAATCAAATATTACTAGCTCAAGAAGATAAACACAAGACTACCTTCATCACCCCTTGGGGACCTTTCTACTATTGATTCATGCCATTCGGCATTAAAAACGCCACCGCTACATACCAACACGCCATGACTTACATCTTCTATAACATCATGCATCACATATTGGAAGATTATGTAGATGATCTGATTTTCAAATAAAAACATCAAACTAAACACCTGCTCATCCTTAAAGTCATCTTTGACCACCTCATCAATTATTATGTTCGTCTTCAACCAAAGAAGTGCGTCTTTGCGGTACTTTCTGAAGAACTTCTGCATTTCATTGTTTCTTTGTGTGGCATAGAAGTCGATCCTGGTAAAGTAAAGGCTATTCTGGAAATTCCTTCGCCCACTAATCTCTGTCAACTTTGTAGCCTAAAAGGTAAGATGCAATCCATTTTTCATTTTATCTCATAGCTTTCTGATCATTTTCAACCATTTCATCATCTTCTCAAGAAAGAAGTTGCATTAAAATGAGATGATGAATTCCATAAAGCCTTTTATTTCTTAAAACAATACCTTCTTGACCACCAGTACTCATCCCTCCTAAGGATGACCAACCCTTTACCTATAAATTTCTACCATGAACATTCTTTAGGTGCCGTGCTTGCTCATCGTGATGAACAACACTAAGAACAAGTAGTTTATTACATAAGTCATACCCCCTTCGTACTACAAAACTAGATATACTTAGTCCGAAATACTCTACTTAGCCTTATTTTTCGTTGCCACTAAACTCCACCATTACCTAATCAACCACAAAACCTTCGTCATTACTAATACTGACCCATTACACTATTCGTATGCCAAACCATATCAACATCAACGTGCCGCACATTGGCTTATTTTTCTAGCCGACTTTGAACTTGAATTCATTCATTAAAATTCCATTAAGATCTAGGCTATTGCTAACCAATCGGCCGATGCACCTATTTCTAGGGATTAACCATCTAACTTCAACTTCCTAGATGAGTCTATAGCTACCCTTTCCCTGGACAAACCCACTTACCAAATGACACTCTTCTTTGATGGCTCCAAGTGTCAACGTGGGGGTGGGGCTGGTGTTATCCTCATTCCTCTTGAAGGTGAACCTATGCCTTTGTCTTTCAAACTTGATTTTGATTGTATAAACAATATTACGAAATACGAAGCACTCATATTGGGTCTCTAGGCCGCTTATGCCTTATATGTTAAGATAATAAATATCTTTGGTGATTCTCAATTGGTCATAAACCAAGTAAATGGTATATACCAGTTTCGTAATGAGATCCTTCAAAAGTATAAGCATCATGTAGATATGATTTTGACCACCTTTGACCATTACACACTTCAAACCACCCCACGTTCTACCAATAAGTTTGCATATACCATGGCCTGTTTGGCTTCTCAAATACCTTCTTCTCCCGCTGACTCTAAAATATTTGTCACCATACAAATGCTACAATCACCCTCTTATTTACCTTGTGAAGTTTACTCTATCAAAACCATTGCCCCTGACCCACGTGACCTCTAGTATAAGCAATATGCAAACTATCTTTCCCTTTCCATTTTACCCACTAATCTCATACGTAATGGATAGCGAGCCTTTCTTAAAAGTGTCTCTTGTAATGTCCTCATGAGTGTTCGCTTTACAAGAATGGATTTGACGTCATTCTCTTACGACTCCTTACACGTCTGAAATTCACTACACCATTAAGGAAGTCTAGGATGGAATTTTTTGAGGTCACTTTAGTGGTTTAGCGATCATGAAACACATCCTTCACCTAGGCTATTATTGGCGAAACTGAACCACAAGCTTGTTGTGATTATGTGAAATGTTGCGTGAAATTCCAACAACATGCTAATCTTCATCACACACCTAGTAATACCTTACAAGTTGCACGAGACCTTTGGCCTTTCTCTCAATGGGGTTTGGATCTTATCGGTGAGATTAGCCCCATTCTTCACAACACCACCAATGGATCATAACCACTATCGAATATTACACTAAATGGGTATAATCCATTCCCTAATTTCTACAAAAGCCAAGAAGATATGTGAATTCATCAAACATCACATCATTTATCTTTTTGGTGTTCCTCGCCGCCTTATCACTGATAACAGAAAAAAATTCAAAAATAAAACCCTACGCAAGCTATGTGACATTTTTGGCATCCAACTCAATTTCTCATCACCTTTTTACTCATAAACCAATGGTAAAGCCAAATCAACCAATAAAACCTTGAACAAAATTCTTATGAAGGTATTCAATGATAGTAGGAAAGATTGGCATACGCACATCCCTTTCACCTTGTGGGCTTATCGTACTAGTATTCACACTTCGATGGCCGCCACACCTTTTCTCTAGTCTACGATACCGAGGTTGTCTTACCTCTCGAAGTCTAGATTCCATATCTTTGCATCTCACTACAAGACATGCTCAATGACGATGAATTTTTCTAAGATTTTTGGTGCAACTTGAGTTATTGGATGAACTTCGTCTCAATGCTCTTGACCATCTCTAAATTTACCAAAAGCGTATGAAACATGCATATGAAAAATGCATTCATGAATGAACCTTCTAAGTTAGTGACCTCGTCCTGAAAGAAAATCAACATGTAACTAAAGAAGATAAAAGTAAACGGGGAAAATTTTCTCCTAATTGGCTTGGACCCTATATCGTTACCCATGCCTATGGATCGGTACTTATCGTTTATCTTCACTCCTTACATATTTAACAATTTTATTGTTGATATTAAGTCCTATATCACTTTCTCGTCGAGTTGATTGCTCGGATCGCTCATCCCTTGAGTGATATTCACCTTCCATATTACCCATTTTGAGGATCCACGACTAAACAAGAATCATGTGATTTCTTGTCACCTTTCAGCCTTATCTTCAATATGAGTACCATGGCTCTACTCATAGCATGATTCTCATGGATACTTTTCATCTTCTCCAAGATGGAATCCCATGGTCGTTCATCACTCAAAACCACCCCCTTTTATAGTTAATCTATTTGTGCTAGGGTCTTGTCTTCTAAATAAGAACCTAATCTTCCTCTATAGTCTTGTCCATGACTTAAATGTCCAAAAAAAAGGGTGATGCAACTCCTTGAGTCAAACTTTAGAAAAAGATGACTCCCTCAAAATGAACATCTCTTCACTCTAATTCCACCGCTATAAATAGACTTATCCTCAAGGGCAGCTATATCATATTTATTTCACAAATTCAATAAAATATCCAAAAGCTTCCCTCATCGATCACTTCACGAAGACCTCAAGAAGATAATATACTCATCCCATATAGACTTCTTGTGACCTAAACTCAACCATGCCTATGACATAAACTCAACCATGCACGTGACCTAAACTCAATCATGCCTATGACCTACATTCAACAATGCCTAACACTTTCCAACCCATTCTTCTACTTCATCATAATCTTCCCTAGCTTATGGGAGAACTACATCGGCCTAAGGTCCCTTTTCATCGGGACTATGTAGGTAGCACTCTGAGGGAATGGTTCCCTTGGAGGTTAGCTTGGCCACTCTCGACCTTGACCCATTCCCCATTTTCCATTCCTATTCACATTCTACCCTAGTTAGTTTCCTTTTTATATCAATAAATAGAAATTAAACCAAACAAACACCAATTAACAAACATCACTATCAACCATTTTTCCACACATCATCATAACGTTCACCAATTTCCACAATTCACAAATATTCGAAATAACAAACATAACATGCATATTCATCATCATTTGATTCCTTTGTTACCAATAATGTGGAACTTAAATCAAAACCAAAAATTGACTCCACCCCCGCCTATGACCCGACTCCAACCATGCCTATAACCTAACTCAATCCATGCATATGACCTGACTCCATCCATGCCTATGACCTAACTCTATCATGCCTAACTTACCTAAATCACATCATGCCATAAACATCATCATCGTCATATATATATCATCAACATCTCTACATGTCTACTCAAATATCTCCAATATACAATGTCTCCAATACAAATATCTCAAGATCATTAGGCATGCAGGATGGTATCATATACAAAACATCATCGCAAGACGCTAGCCGGTATATATATACAAAAACATCAAGCACGTAGGCCGGTATCATATACAAAAAATCATCAACACGCAGGCAGTCCATATCATAGATAATCCCTATACTATCCAAAATGGTGATATCCTCGCCTTCCCCTTGGATCTATGAGTCGGTCTCTCCTGACCCCTCTATCATTCCTATGTGGTGTCCCACACCTGCCTCACTACCTACTTGTGTGCCTTGATCTAGTAGTCGATGGCCCCTCACCTGGATTTAGCCTCCATACACTGGTGGCCTCACCCTACTCCTACCTCTGGGCTCCCTAACCCCTTGTGCTCTCCACACTGTGAGTGTGGAATCATGTCCTCTCACTTTAGGACTACTGTTCTCAGTACTCTGTATATAAAGGGAAATTTATCCCTGCTACTACTAAATGATCCTGATAATATCTCACCTCACCCTGGGTGTCCTTGAATCTTGCCATGGGCATTGTCGAGGAGGTGCCATGGGTCTCACTACAACCTATGTACTCTTCCCTGTCAATAAAGGTCTTTGAACCTATACATATACCATGGGACCCTGTCCTTGAGCCTTTCTATTGCTATATGGTCTTTAGTGCTGCTGCGTAGCAATCTGGGCTTGTAATGCCATAATTTGTGGGTGTAGTGGCCACGCAACCGACCCTACAACTATGTCACCTATGCCTTTGGGGTGGCCACCTACTCCCCATCTCTGGCCCCACCCTTTGTAGCTATTTACCCCTTTAATACTATGAAATGGGCCTAAAGGGCCACCATCGTCGTGCTGTGCGGTGGCCAATCGACCCTACAACCTTGTCATTCGTGCTCGTAGGGTGGCCACCTAATCCCCATCTATAGACCCACCTTGTGCAGTACTTGCCCTATAATATTGTTACACAGTCCGAAGGGCCACCACCTATGCCTGTAACATGGCCACCTCTACCTATGACCCCATCGTTATCCCTATAAACTGTAACCTGGTCCTATAAGGTGGCCACTTGTCCCTGTAGCATGTCCCTCTAGACTATGAGGGTGGCCACGTCTGGTTGTCTTGGTCTCCAGGTGTTGTTGCTCATAGTTAAGTTGCCAACCACTATCTATATCTATCGGTGCACATGAAATCATCAATTTGTCGGTCCACTAGTGCCTCCTACATTATCGGCATGGTAGATCATGGAGGGACATCAGCCTCTCCACGTCATCCGTCCTGCATCTTTGTGGGAAGGAAGGTGATACATCCCGCAATAGCCCAAACTACCATCGACCCTATCGCAGTGTATCAACTCATGTTCTCCCCGTGCAATGCCCTCTATCCATCAAACTAGTTATAGCTTATCTAACTCAGATCCATCTACCCATATGATGGAAAACCCACATTGGACCTCCAAATAATGACGATGCCAAAAACCCCTCTAGCAAAACGCTATAATAGGCTCCGAGAATGGGCACCCGGTGGCTGTAACCCACTTGAACAAAACCTAGCTCAAATGCATCATCCCAGTGGCATACCTAGTGGCATAACACATACAATGTGCTCATATTCCCAAAGTGGAGAAGAAAGGTGTAGTATAGGTTAAACAACCAAAATCTCCTATATGCCCACAACTCCTGTATAACTACATGAAGTATGATGGCACACAAGAAAATTAGGTACTCTCCTCCATCATGTCATGGAGGACCCCCATCAATGCCCGGTGGGAATCTCCCACCCTCTACATCTAGTATTGTGAAGCAAAACGCATGCGCCTCCATAATCAAAACTACTAGCCTCATCTCCTCTGGATGGGCTGCATACATCTCACCATAGCTTAGACTAGTGCTATAGAACCTCATCTCTACCATACCCTCACCAAAAACTGCCGCCTTCAACTCCTCGAGAGGCCTCCAAGGAGATAGAATACACCTGTTGTCCCACTATCGGTAGGCACAGGATCCAATAGACATCCTCTAGGGTGACTATCAGCTCACCCGTCGGTAAATGGAATGTGTTGGTCGTTGCATCCCATCTATTGATGAGTGCGACCATAAGGCTAGGCTCCCATACTATATTCCTGTAACATCTCATGCCTATCAAGCCGACATCCATCACGTGCCTCCACTCATCAGCGGTGACACTCGATCGTACCGATAGTAATAAAGGAGGTACATGGTCCCTCATCCATAGCTACTCTCTAGCCTGCATCCACCACATTACAAACATTATTCAACTTTCCTTTAACCAACATTTCCCTCCACCCACCTAACCCCTACAAACCTAAACCCCTCACATATCACCCTCACTCCTCACACCTACAACCCTTAACCCTACCACCTCACCTCTAGAAACCTAAACCCTTAACCCCAAACCTCCACCTAACCCCATCAACCACACCCTTAACACCCTAAACCCTAGACCCTAAACACCCTGAACCTAAAACCATTCAACCTAAACCCCAAACCCTAAACACCTTGAACCTAAAACCCTTCAACCTAAACCCCTAACCCTAACAAACCTATACCCTAAATTCACTAATCGACGTTGGTTACTCCTGATCGACACTGGTCCATGCTAAACCGGCATCGGTTCTTCAATCCTAACCGATGTCGGTATATACATACCGATGTCGGCCATACCTCGACTAACATTGGTCATCATTATCGTGCCCAAACCCAAACCCTTGATTTTCTTCCTCCCATTTCTCCTAGACACCTACCCAAGCTTCCCCAAATCCCTCCCCAACCCTATTCAATCTATTTATGCCTTTTACCACCCCTCCTCTCACCCATTTTAATCACCAAATATAAAATTCTATACCCTACCCACACCCCCGACCCATATTCCTTCTACACTTAATAACAATACATAGAAAATCTTATCTCTTACCTTATCTCGGCGTCACCTCGATGGTGGCATGTCCATCCACTATGAAGGTGGTCCACTCGAATCCTCTCTTGCCTCTCGCCATGTAACACCTCTACTTCCAACCTCTCCACCAATCCACTCACTCTACATGATCTTGTGAGCCCAACTACCAATATCCTCTCCCCACCTAGATCTCTCCACCTTACCTCGATGCAGTCCGTGTACTTCTTTCACGACAAAGCATAGATCATTAAGCGCTCTGTCATTTTCCAAAAGTCAAAACATACAAATGAATCCATATTATACGGATTTTTCCTTTTTATATACCCACATCGACCTGACCAGCGTTGGTTATACCTAGACCGACATTGGTCCTATGCCCTAGCAAACCATGGTTGGTTGTACCTAAACCGACATCGTTTTTTGCCCTAACAAACTATGATCGGTTTACCTAGACCATCACTAGTTAAGTATGACCGGCATCGGTTACCTTTCATACTCCTGTCAATACCCTTTCCCCATTTCTGACCAACATTTACCCTTCCCGCCACCGTTTGACCTTACCCACCCTTATCACAACCTACCTCCAAGCCTACATTACCTATCCATGTCCTTAATTACATTTAGGGACTTATTATTTTACTTGTACCTGCCCTACCCATGTTGTGACCTAGACATCTAGACCCAAAACATTGTTAGTGACCTGTGAACTCATGTGCTCATTATACCTTGCGACATTATTACTCGTGTTATTTGACCTAATGAAATTAACTTTCCTATCACCGTGTTTTTTTATCTTAACCCAACCTTTAGTGTACCGTAACATACCTAAGCATTCCTACACCTAACCTACATTGTATTTCCACACCATATCATATGCATTGGATATCGGAATCACTTCAACCTTATTCGGATAAACCTATTGACCTTGCAAGATGTAGAGTTTGAAAGCTCTTCAACTGGATTCGTGTCACAATTTATAATGTGTGTGTGTGTGTTTGGTGATATTACCTTGGAACCTAGCCCATTTACCTATTTGTCTATTTTTGACCTCTACCCTTTCCCACATCGCCCACATCTATGCTCCTTTTCACCACATCCACCTTTTATCAAATCACTCACCACTTCATCTTCCACCTCACTAGTTCTTGGTTTGAGGGGATCACCTTCTCCCACACATGGGGCACCCACTTCTTATTTTTGTTAGCATTGCTTACTAATACAATCTACATGACAAAAGGGGAAAATTTAGACACGTAAATTTGGTTACATTCCCTTAGCCCCCTGATTGGATAAAAACTTAAACATGGGCACCTAACCATGGCCCCCTTTCACCACACATTAATAATTAATTTAATTATTTTTAATTAAATTAAATACCCATCCTCATGCAATATCCATTATTTTATTACCTTAATTGACCTAATTTCCACCTCACCCTAGACCTATTCTTGGCATGTTTCCATAACTAACAATAATTAAGTCTTACTTGCCTTAATGAGCTAAGATTTGGTCTAACCCTAAAATCAATGCCTAAGATTTCTCTAACCACATTACTACTCATTAAAAGGGAAGCTTTCATTCGATCCGTGACAACAAACCAACTTGGCCCAAGAAATTTGAAAGATCTACCCATTCTAGTAAACCTAGAGAATCCTGCCTTAACTGACGCCGATCGGACTTAAATTGACGTCGGTCAAGACGTAACCATCTTCGATTACCATTTATTCACCTTAGAAACCTTTTTAGAGGTTGGCACATTCAAGACCATAGGATAATGAGATCGAGCTACATGCAAGAAAAAATAGCATCTTTCGTGCATCCGGGCATCCGAACCATCATCCAAATAGATCTAGTAGCATTGCACCCAAGGTAGCATTCTCGGGAAGCACCGCCACGGAACTAAACACCATTCCTCCACTCAACCATCACTTCCATCTAGTTGTTGAACCTAGATCATAGTAAGTATCTTCTTAACCAACATTCATCTATTTTTGTTCTAGTAGGATTTGTTACTACATTATTAGTTTCTACTTGAACTCTCACTTTCCCACCATTTATCTCCATAAAAGTTTGATAATTCTTTCACCCACACCATAAAATCACCCATACCCGATCAGTTAGACATCTCCGAGTATTTCCAACACCTCCCTAGACTTACACCCACTCCTCACCATCCCCAAGTCAGTCTTAGACAAATCCCTAAACCAATAAGTATTGAGTTATTGAAACTCCACAGTAACCATCATCAGTTATTACTAAATCATCATCAGTCATACAATATCGATGTTAGTATTTATGTTTTATACATTACTCAAAAATAGAGCCAAACAACATCCTACTAATTGACCTAAACAACCCGAGAATCAGACCACACGACTAGACCTAGTACCTTGACAGTTACCTCCTTGTGATTGAATTTTCTTATTGTACTTGAATGATATATCTAAATCATATCAACTGAAGTAAGAATTTATTTATTTCTTGCATTAAGTTTTTTTAAATAGTGGATTGACAACCATCTAGGAAGTATCAAACTTCCTGGAACTAGCATATGCTAGGTAGTCCACTTTCATATATCATTTAACTTCTCTTTTGTGGTCTTGTTTTCTATTACAGGTAGTTCCTCCTAGCCAAAAGGAAGCTCTCACAATCGACATTGGATCAAGAATTCAAAATGCATGCAACAACCATCAACCAACCCATTTAATGGTATTCCTCCTAGCCCATAACCTTATTTGTTTTGTCATTCAAAAATGTAAAGAAAATGGTGAAACATTTTCATTGGCATGTAAGTTGGTCCATATCACAGATAATCCCTATACTATTAGAAAGCAGTGATATTCCTCACCTACCCCCTCGGATCTCTACATCAATCTCACCCAACTCCTCTATCACTCTTATGTGGTGCCCCACACCCACCTCGCCACTGTTATACGCCTTGATATAGAAGTCGATGGCCCTCACCTATATCTTACCTCCGCACAATGGTGGCCTCACCCTGCTCCTACCTCTGGGCTCACCAGCCCCCTATGCTCTCCACACTATGAGTGTGGGATTGGGTCCTCTCACTCAAGGCTTATTATGCTTGGTACTCCACATATGAAGGGAAATCTATCCCTGATACTACCAAATGATCCTGATAATACCTCACCTCACTCGGGGCATCCATGAATCTCACCGCCGAACTTTATAAGGAGGTGTCATGGGTCTCACCGCAACCTGTGTACTTTTCCCTATCGCAAGGGTCTCGACCTTGTGCACTGCACCTATACCATTAGACCATATCCCCGAGTCTGCCCTACTACCTATGCCAGTCTTTGGTTCTTGCGTACCAATCTAGGCATTTAAGTCCATAATCTGTGCTCTGTAATGGCTAACTCGACCATGTAACCATGTCACTGTGCATATAGGGTGGCCACCTACTCCCCATCTCTGGCCCCACCCTTTACAGTACTACCCTTGTAATGCTATGACTGGGCTCGAAGAGCCACTACCGTGCTTGTAACATGGCCAAATTTTCCTGTGACCCCATCGAGTTGTCCCTATAAACCTATCATAGTTGAGTGACCACCACTTTTTGTATCTATTAGTGCACCCAACATCATCAATGTGTTGGTCCATTAGTGCCTCCTCCTACCTTATCGGCATGGTAGGTCATGGAGGGGACATCGGCCTCTCCACATCATCCCTCCTATATTGTGGGAAGGGAGGTGGTACATCCTGTAATAGCCCAAACTGTCGTCTGACCCTATCTACAGGTATTAGCTCATGCTCTCCCGTAGGATGCTCCTCTATCCATCGAACTAGCTACAGTTCATCTAACTCCACAACCATCCGCCCATATGATGGAAAACCCACATAAGGCCTCCAAATAATGTCGATGTCAAATAACCCCTCTAGCAAATGCCCATAATAGGCTACATCGTGTGTAGCCCCGTAGCTCTACGTGCTCCAAAAATTGGCACCCAATGCATGTAACCCACTTAAACAAAATCGAGCTCTAATGCATCATCTGTAGCATACCTAGTGGCCTCACACATATAATGTGCTCATATGCCCAGTAGTGGAGAAGAAAGGTGCAACATAGGCTGAACCACCACAATCTCTTATATGCCCACAACTCCCTGTACAACTACACCAAGTATGTTGGTGCCCAAGAAAATTAGGTCCTCTCCTCCATCATGTCATGGAGGACCCCCATCAACACCTATGGGAATCTCCCACCCTTTGCATCTAGTAGTGCAAAGCAACATACTGCCTCCATAATCAAAACTACTAGCCTCATCTCCTCTGGATGGGTTGCATACATCTCACCATAGCTCAGATTAGTGCTATGGAACCTCATCTCGACATACCCTTGCTAAAAAATGTCAGCATCAACTCCTCATAGGCCTTCAAGGAGACAGACTACACATGTTTTCCCACTATTGGTAGGTACAGGATATGATAGACATCCTCTCAGGGTGGCTATCATCTCACTAGTTGGCAAATGGAATGGGTTGGTCACTACATCCCATCTATCAATGAGTGCGACCATAATGATAGGCTCTCATTCTATATGCCTGTAATATCTCACACCTATCAAGCTGATGTCCGTCACATGCCTCCACTCATCGGCAGTGACACTCGATCATACCGATAACAATAAAGGACGTACACGGTCCCTCATCCGTAGTAGCTGCTCTCTGGCCTACATCCACCACATTACAAACGTTATTCAACTTTTCTTTAACCAATATTTCCCTCCACCCCCACCTAACCCCTACAAACCTAAACCCTCTAACATAAACCTTAAACACCAAACCCTCAACACCCTAAACCCCAAACCCTAAACACCCTTTTTTCGTACATACCTAAACCCTAAACCCCAAACCCCCAACTCTAAAAACCTACACCCTAAATTAACTAATCTGGAACAGTCACTCCGACCAACATCGGTCCATGATAAACCATCATCGGTTCTTCAATCCTAACTAATGTTGGTATATACAAACCGACATTGGCCATAACTCGACCGGGCGTCGATCATGTTAGAGGCCTAAACCCAAACCCCTAATTTCCTTCCTCCCATTTCTCTCCCATTTCTCCTAAACACCTACCCAAAATTCCCCTAAATCCCTCCCTAACCCTATTCAACCTACTTATGCCTTTTCCTACCCCTCCTCTCACCCATTTTAACCACCAAATTTAAAATTCTCTACCCTACCCACACCCCCTGACCCATATTCCCTTATTCATCTAACAAAAATACATAGAAAATGTTAGTTATTACCTCATCTCAAGCATTACCTCTGTAGTGGCACGTCGGCCATTGTGCTTTGGTGGTCCACTCCGACCCCTTTCATGCCTCCACCATGTAACACCTCTACCTCTAAGCTCTCCACCAATCCAATCACTCTGCCTGATCTCATGGGCCCGTCTACCCGACTCCTCTCCTTAAATCTCTCCACCTCACCTTAGTATGGTCCTGCGTACTTCTCTCATGACAAAGCACATCTCGTTCAGCGCTCTGTTATTTTCCAAAGTAAAAACATACAAATGAATCTGTATTATATGGATTTTTCCTTTTTATATACCCACATTGACCTAATCGACATTGGTTATACCTAGACCAAAATCAGTCCTATGCCCTAGCAAACCGTGGTTGCTTCTACCTAAACTGACATCAATCTTGTGCCCTAAAAATGGTGATAAGTTTACCTAAACCATCTTTGGTTAAGTATGATCGACATCGATTACCTGTCATACTCTTGTCAATACCCTTTCCTCATTTCTGACCAACATTTACCCTTACCTACCACCGTTTGACCTTATCCACCCTTATCGCAACCTGCCTCCAAGCCTATAATACCTATCCATGTCCTTAATTGCATTTAGGGACTTGTTATTTTACCTGTCTGCCCCTACCAAAGTGTCATAACCTAGCTACTGGACTCGAAACATTGTTAGTGACCTGTGAACTCATGTTCTCGCTATACCTTGCAACACACTTACTCATGTTGTTTAACCTAATGAAATTACCTTTCCTATCACCATGTTGTTTATCTTCCCAACCTTTGGTGTATCAGAACATACCTAAACGTTCCTGCACCTGACCTACGTTGTGTTTCTGCACCATATCCTATGCCTTGGATACCAAAATCACTTCAACCTTGTTTGGATAAACCTATCGACCTTTGACGATGTAGAGTTTGCAAGCTCTTCAACCTGGAGCCATGTCACAATTTATAATGTGTGCATGCGTTTGAATACCACTACCTTTGACCCTAGCCCATTTACCTATTTGCCTATTTTTGACCTCTACCCTTTCCCACATTCACCCACATCTACGCTCCTTTTCACCACATCCACCTTTTATCAAACCACTCACCACTTTCGTCTTCCACCTCACCAGTTCTGGTTTGAGGGGAATCACCTTCTCCCACACATGGGGCACCCACTTCTTATTTTTGTCAACATCGCTTAACAATACAAGCTACATGACAAAAGGGGAAAATGTAGACACCTAAATTTTGTTACATTCCCCTTAGCCCCTGATTGGATAACCAAATTAAACATGGGCACCTAACCATGGCCCCCTTTAACCCCACATTAATAATTAATTTAATTATTTTTAAATTAAATTAAATACCCATCCTCACAATATCCATTATTTTATTACCTTAATTGACCTAATTTCCACCTCACCTAGACACCTCATCCAACCACCTCACCCTATACCTATTCTTGGCATGTTTCCATAACTAACAATAACTAAGTCTTACTTGCCTTAATGAGATAAGATTTGGTTTAACCCTAAAATAAATTCCTAAGATTTCTCTAACTACATTCCTGCTCATAAGAAGGGAAGCTTTTGTTCTTATCCACGACAACAAAACCAATTTGGCCCAAGAAATTAGAAAGATCTACCCATTTTAGTAAACCTAGGGAATCCCACCTTAACCGATGCCGGTCAAGACAGAACCATCATCGGTTACCATTTATTCACCTTAGCAACCTTATTCGAGAGGTTGGCACATTCAAGACCAGAGGAAAATGAGATCAGAGCTACATGCAAGTAGAACCAACATCTTTCTATGCATCCGGGAATATAGAAAGATCTACGAGCATTGCACCCGTGGTATCATTTCGGGAAGCACTGCCATGACACCAAACACCATTCCTCCGATCAACCGTCACTTCCATCCAGCCATCAAACTTGCATCATAGTAAGTATCTTGTTAACCAACATTCATCTATTTTTGTTCTAGTAGGATTTTTTACTTTCGTTATTATTTTCTACTTGAACTCTCACTTCCCCACCATTTATCTCCATACAAGTTAGATTATTCCTTCACCCACACCATAAAATTTCCCATACTTGACCGTTAGACAACTCGATTATTTCCAACACCTCCCCAAATTTACACCCACTCCTCACCATCCCCAAGTTAGTCTCGGACAAATACCTAAACCATGACATTCATACAAGACCGACACCGGTCTCTCGTGTTTTATACCTTGCCCAAAAATAGAGCCAAACAACCTCCTACCAATTAACCTAAATAACCCAAAATTAGACCTTGACTGACCAGTACCTTGACAGTTACCTCCTCCTTTAAATCTAACTATAACCTATCCTGTTGTGATTGGATTTGCTTATTGTACTTGAATGAGATACCTAAATCTTATAAACTACAATAGGACTTTATTTATTTCTCACATTAATTTGTTTTAAATAGTGGATTGATAGCCATCTAGGAAGTATCACACTTCCCGGAACTAGCATACGCTAGGTAGTCCAATGTCATATATCATTTAACTTCTCTTTTGTGGTCTTGTTTTCTATTACAGGTAATTCTTCCGGCCAAAAGGAATCTCTCACAATTAGCACTAGATCGAGAAGTCAGAACGCATGTAATAACCATCAACCAACCCATTTAACAGTATTTCCTCCTAGCCTATAACCTTATCTATTTTGTCATTCAAAAACGTAAATAAAATAGTGAAACAATTAGAGTGATAGAGTTTAGGTCAATGAGACATGGTTGATTCTGGGTTGATTAGGTATGATGGGGTCTGAAATGTCTAAGTGTTATTTATTTATGGAATGTAGGTTATTTTAGGCATGGTTGAGTCATAGGTGTAGGCATGGTTGAGTCAAAAAAATTCCAAATTACTATTTTTATGGAAATTATGTGTTGTTGATATGGTGTGGTTTTAATTTCCAAGTAATTGATATTTATGGAAATATAGATGACTTTGGTATGATGTGATGGATGTTTTTATTATGGTAAGTATGATGAAATGATGTATGTTTAGTTTGGTTATACGTTAATTTCTAGGTTAATGTGTAGATGGAAACTAACTAGGCTATGATGTATGTGTAAAAGGGGGAAATGGGTAGGGAAAAGAGTGGTCGAGCTAACAGTTAAGGGCCCCATGCCCTCGAGTGCTACCTACATAGCCCCGATGAAAAGGGGCCTCAGGCTGATGTAGTTCTCCCATAGGATAGGGAATAATATGATGAGGTAGATGGGTAGGTTAGTCGGTTTAGGCATGATTGAGTCTAGGTCATTTAGGTATGGTTAAGTCTAGGTTGTTTAGGCATGGTGAAGTCTAGGTTGTTTAGGCATGGTGGAGTCTAAGTTTTTAGGAAAGGTAGAATGTTTAAAGTGAGTTGATGAAAATAGATGAGGAAAGTTGAGGTAGGTGAAAGGAGAAGAAATCCCTAGAAAGTAAGTGTCAAAGGTCTAGTCTTGTATAGGAGAATCAATAAGTAAGAAAAGAGGAAAATGGTAAAAGAGGTGAACTAAAAACCCTAAAGTCGAGTGCATGATTGACACTTCTAAGGGTGAAAGAAGTTACATGATCACAAAATGTTGCATTTGTGCCATGTCCCTTGAGTAGGTAGAAGAAGAGAAAGGAAGGAAGGTGAGGTGGAGTGGTTTATTTATCATAACCTTGTTGTGAGACAACATGCCCCTTCTGCAAGATACCCAAAACTAGAATAGGCAAGTCCATGATGAAAAAGTTATAATTTTCTTGATTATTTTTATTTTATTTTTTCTTTTGTTTTATAGACTAGTCGATGTGGTAATTATATGGAGGATGAATAGAATGACTCCTTGAGGTCTTCATGAAGCTGATCAATGCGGGAAGCTTCAAAATATTTTATTTTTATTTTGTAGAAATAGTCTTCTTTTTTTATAGACTATGTACAAGTATGGATAGCTTTTTATAGATGTCCTTTGAGGGAGTAATCTATTTATAGCAACAAGATAGAAAGATAGATGTCCTTTTTGAGGGAGTCATCTATTTGCAAGAAGTTTGACTCAAGGAGTTGAATTTGAAAATCCCATATATTAATTTTGAACTTTTTGGACTTTTAGGTCATGGACAAGACTATAAAGGAGTATAGGCTTATTTTATGAAGAAAAACCATAGCACACAAGAGGTTAACTATGAAAGATATTTTTTTAAGTGACGAACAACCATGGGATTCCATCCTGAAAAGAAAAAAAATATCCATGAGAATCATGTCATGAGTAGAGTCATGGTACTCATATTGAAGATAAGGCTAAAAGGTGACGGATAATCACATGATTCTTGTTTAGTCATTGATCCTTAAAAGAGGTAGATGAAAGGAATGGTTACTCAAGGGACGAGTGTATAATAGAAAAAAGGTGATATAGTACTTGATTCAACAATAGAATGGTTGAAGATACAAGACATTAAAATGCTCAAGTTAAGGTTTACCTTGAGGAAGATAAACAATAAGCACACTGATCCATAGGTATGAGTAACCATATAGGGTCTAAGCCAATTAGGAGCAAAGAACCCTATTTACTTTTTCTACTTTTTTACATGTTGATTTTCCTTTAGGACAAGGGCAATGCGATGATGCATTTTTCATAGCTTTTGTTTCACGGGTTTGGTGTTAGGAATAGTTATGATATTGTGGACCACAATATTTGGGTCAATACTAGGGCATATCGGTGTAGGACCAAGAAAAAGCATTGCTATGATCTCGGAGGAAAGAAGTGAAAGCTTCTTGTTTGGAAACATCTAAATATTTTCCTATCTTTAGAATGTGTGGGTCGTCCTAAGTGTGAATGTTGATTTCAATGGTGGATTCATTTAACATGGTTTGTGTCTTAGAAGGCAACAACTAGTGAATATAAGAATCTTCCACACCAAGGTAGGTGATAATAGACTAATCATCCTAACATTGAATTAAATTGATAGAAGGCATGTCATCATCGATCATGTCGGGATATAGGATGTAAAGAGAAGAGAGAGCCTTGTTATCGTGTTGATAGTTCGAGAGGTCCCATGAAAATGATTTTTATGAAAAAAAAGTTAGGAGGAATGAATTCTAGATCCATAGACTCGTAGGTGAAGGTGGTGAGGTAGGTGAATGGGGTGGAGAAGGTTTATCATCCTCAATGAGTTCGACTCAGGCCTTCTTGGAAGGTGGTTCAAAAAATCTGATACCATTGTGGTCTTTATGCTTACAAGTGGTGCAAGGAATGACAATATGGCAGCCTTGTTCATAGAAGCCAAAGCCAAATCCCTTCCAAGTGCAACAATGAAGGAACGTATGGACAAAGCGGAGTTTTTTAGAGATTGGAGATTAGATGAAAATGGTCAAGTTTGGGAAGGTGGCTCAAGTGAGTAGGTAGAAATATCAATTCCCCCATACGTTAGGTTGGTGTGAAGGTGGGGAGGACCATAGGGAAAAACTTTTCCTACTCGGTGATTATAGTGTGGGTGTTGATGAAGGTTACCATACTCTTGAGGAGTAAGGAATGTGTTAATGTTATAAAGGTGGTACTCCCCTAGAGTGAGGCGTTGAAAAAAACCTTCTAAGGGATCGATGGTTGGTATGTGGGTAGCTAGATTAGATGAATCACTAGATGACTAGGAAGAAGAAACATAAAATGTTTGAGAAGTAGATGGGTTGGTTGATGGGCCAACTACGAAGGTGTAATTTCTATGTGAATAGAAGAGTTGGTGGTGGAATATGTAGCGGCAGAAGTGGTAGATGAGGCAACAGATGAAGAAGAAGTGGCGGTAGATGCCTTAACTGGTATAAGAACATCATTAGGTTGATAGAGCATGTTGTGGGTCTTGAATGGTGAAGGTTCGGCTAGAATGGTAAAGTTGTGCCCCTCATGTTCAAATTTTAAATAGAAGTGTAAGGTTGAAGGAAGACAACCCATGGTGTAAATCCAAGGTCAACCAACCAGCAAATTGTATTAGAATTCCCCCTCTAAGACATAGAATAATTCAATAATGGCACAAGGGCCAACGTGAATGTGGAGAATGATGGTGCCGAGGGTGGAATTCATGGCATCGTTAAATAAATGTAGCATAACTAGGTTATTATGCATGCAATTGGTAGGGATGCACATTTGTTTGTATGCATGGGAGGAAATGATGTTGATACTAGAACCTCCATTGATCATAATGCGTCGAATGCATATATTATCAACGTAGACGGAAATGAATAGGGCGGGGTTAGGATCATCTAATTGGAGAGGTACAATCTCTTCATCAAAGAAACTAAGAGCAGAGACTTGATGAATGGTAGTGGGAGTAGAAGATGGAGGCAAAGTGGTGAGAGTGGCCACATGATGAGGAGTGATAATGGCGGTGACAAGTGTGGGGTCATTAGGTAGAACCTCAATAGATTGCAAGGACCTCAATGAGGGCCTGATGATGAGACTCAGAGGTTTGGACAAGGTCATACAAAGACATTTTGAGAGGAGACTAGTGTAATTGTTTAATCATTGTACGATGGGCAACCCCGTTAGAAATGGGGTATGCAGGTCCACGGATGGTGATTTTGGGTGCAGGTGTAGATGGAATGTTGGGTAAAGGAGTAGTGGATGAGTTGGTTGTCTTCTCTTTTCCTTTTTCCTTCTAATCTCGAGTGGAAACTTGAACCATATTGATCTAAGGTGAATAAGAATGTGTATCGTGAAAGGTGTAGCGAGAAGAAGGATGGGAAAAAGGGTGGTAATGGAAAAGAGTCATGTGAAAGGAGTATGGTGCACTGAAATTTTAGAGGAGTTTTGGCTAGTTCTCTAATGCGAGACCATGTTGATCTCAAATGTTAGAGGAGGGTAAAAGGGTTATGGAGGTGGAGATGGAGGTCATTAAATAGGTATGGAGTGAGGTTGTGTGGTGATAAGCGAAGGTGGAATAGGGTTTGTAGATTTATTTTTATAAGACTCTTTCATTAATCACCATCTTTTATTGTCCCAGCCTAGCTTATTTTGTTGGCTCATATCAAAATTGACTAAGTATGAAGTTGAAAGTGGAATATTTCCACATGCCTCGCTAGCACAGTAGTGGCATAAATAAAAATAAGAAAGGATCTCAAACTTGCACCGCATTGTCCACGTTTCCTAGGCCCGATAAAGGTTGTCCCGGTGGGTTGAAAAGTCAAAAGCGTAGCAAGGATGCACTGAGGGCCTCCACATTTCACCGAGTGCACTTTCAATTATATAAAAATAAGAAGGCTCCCCAAACTAGTGCGCACCCACCATGTGTCTCTCAGGCATAGTTCAGGGGATCAAGTTCCAGAAAAGGCCCTCAAACAAGCGTCCACATGGCAGAAAAATATCATCATTAACTCAAGGAGGGACAGTTGGGTGAATTAAAGGAAAACACAAATATCTCAATAAGTAGTTGAGATATTGACCTAGAAAAGAAGATCATGTAATAAAATTTAATACTTCCAGTAGAAGCTCCAATTCTAGACGTTAAAGCAAGAGCCATGAACATCTATAAAAGGATGTCCAATCCGGTGGAAGGAGAGAGGAGCCTTTTAAGAAAAACAAATAGAAGTTACAAATAGATTCAAGGTTCATTTTTGTAATAGCTAGCCTTAGCAAGACTCTGTTATAGAAGGAAATTGTAATATGTGCCACTTGGCCTTATGTATCATTTTCTCCATAAATAAGAGTCCTTGTTTTGTGCACTTTGGATTTCATATTCGAGTCTTTCTTTTCTGCTAAGTAGTTCTAGATAATTTAAGAAATATATCGTGTTATGTGCCCTTGGGTTTTAACTTATCTATTATCTATGTTTGTCATGTGTTTCATCTCCTTGGATTCGATAAATCTAAGGTGTTTCTAAAAATAGGTGGATCATGCTTTAAATCTCTTCAAACTATTTTAGATAATCTCCCTGGGTATCTCTCTGTCTCTTTAGGATCTATTCTAGTGCATCACCTTAGTTAGTTTTACATTTCTTTTAAGCTTTCTCCTAACCCTATCCCACACACCAGAGAAGATCCAACTTCTTTAAAATCTAGAGGTTACCTTAGGGTGCACATCCTACTAACCTAAGGTATCCAATGACTCTGATGGTTCATCTACAAGGATAATTGTCTCTGATTTTCTGGCACACCCAAAGTGGGACTCGAACATCTACACATTTTGATATTTCATCATCAAAAATCTATTGATTCTAGTATTATTTAGTTGGTCTTCTCTATTCTACAAGACAAATGTAAATGAGGGAAAGAACTAGGGAAGAAGGTGTGTTTGACTATTTACATCTATCCCCACCTCGCAACAAAAGAGGTAGATAGATCCAGAGATCTCTGTCTCCTCCAAACCAGACTCTCTCAACACCTCTACCAGGTAGGCCCTTCACACAATCAACTAGAACCCTCAGACCTATTTTTATGGCTCACCTTCAAGCTCAGCCTCTGAGGCAGTTCATTTCATGGAACCAGGGGAGTCTACTCATTTTTCCCACGCCCCGATAGTGTGGAATCCTATCTCGGATAACACATTAAAGGCATTGCCCAAATTTAGTGGAGAATATTTCAAAAATATGGAGGAACATCTCTAGGACGTAGTAGAAATATGTGTGGTACATTATATTAGGGAGAAAGATGTCACCTTATGATTGTTAGTCACTTCCTTTAAAGGAAAGGCTTTGGATTGGTACCAATCCTTGACTCCTAATACTATCGACACTTGGGACCAGTTAGGAAATGTGTTGGTAGCAATATTCAAGCAAAAATGGAGATAGATCATTGCTCCTACAACAGCTTATCAACATCAAGAAGGGCCCGTAAGAGCTAATGACAGATTTCAACACCAAGTTCCATAAAACTTGGCAAAGGATTCTAGTCCTAGCAAGGCCACCCACAAGTATGGCTATTGTTTTTATTTAAAATCTCTAAACTCAGATATTTCTGTAATGATTCAATCATTAGGAGGTGACTCCTTACCGTAAGCCTATAATATTTTTGTCCAAGCTGAGAACAATTTAATATATGTCGAGAAACTTCCCCAGAACCCCTCTCGTCGATATATCCTGTGATATCCCCCTTCCGCAAACATAGGTACCAAGCCCCACTCAAGCCCCTACATCCTTGTATAACTACCCATCTGCTCATTCGGCCCCAACTCCCACTACCGCATCATCATCTTCTTCTCCCAAAATGGAGGAAATGAAAAATATTCGAGAAACTTTTCTAACAAGATAGTAAATCTTAAAAGGAATCAGGCCACTTATCCAAGAAAAAATTATCAAAATTATCAAGGTGGCAGGCCCGCCTATTCCTCTCAATATCAGAATACCTAGAGACCATCACTCGTGTAGCCATCTAACCAACTAGTTCTTGTACCAACGTTGCTCCAAACTATTCCACCTAATAGCGGAAGAGAGATGGTACCGACAAAACCATTTGGTTAAAGACCCCAATGTGTGGTGCTTCCCTTGTAATAATTCCCACATGCCAAGAGACCGCCCCAAGGGAACTTGCAACAAAATGGGTCTAAACAATGATCAAGAGAAGGCTATGATGTGGATACATCCAGACCTCATCAGTCCGTGGGAATCTAAAATGTTACTTTCAACACACATATTTAAGGGATGTCCCCAGAACAAGAAGTGGAGATCGCACTGAGTATGCTTTTTCTCTTGGGTAAGAGGAGAAGAATCTATATTTATAAATGAATCATTTGTTTCAAATCTAGTTCAATTTAATTTTAACACTTTCTTTAAGAAAAGGATCCTAGAGGTTGACGCTTTGATCCTAAGCATGACTAGAAAGATACAGAAAGAGCCATCAACCATCGTAGCCATATCGCACCTATCACCATAAAAGAATCTCCAAGAGGAACTATTCATAACCAAGATGTCCCCCACCCTACTAGTGAGGGAATGAAACACCAGTCATCATCTAAATTATTTCCACCTGGACCAATTAACGTGGTCTAATAACTCAAGAAAGAACTAGCTAATGCATCCTTGTGGGATCTTCTGATCATCCTAGAGAAAAAGTAATTTCTCCAAGAAGAACTCAAACCAAATGACAATCCAACCACCTCCGGTAAGGAGAAGGAACGAGTAAAAACCACCCAAGTCTCAACGGAGGCAGTACTATTGAATCAAAAGGTAGAGGTGAGTAAACCAAGCCCAACCCTTTCTTTATGACTCTTATCATAGGAAAACAATCACTTCATAATTCTATGATAGACTCTTGTGTTAGCATTTTAGTCATGCCCAAATCATTTACAGATGCCTTGGGTAATAAATATGAACCCTTCAAGAGGGGAGTAATGCAACCCGATGGGAGGTCTTTCCAAACCATTGGGGCTATCAAGGGACTCCCATTACAACTCTATTCTTTCTCGAATATAACCATCCTACAAGATATTGTGGTAATCAACGTCTGACCTATCTTTGGACTTTGCCTCTCTCATGATTTTACAACTAATATTGGAGGCTATATGTCTCTAGATTGGTCTCATCTGATTCTGCGAACCAAATATGGGTCCAAAATGAAGGTCTTGTTAGAACCCCTCTCTAAGGAGAACATAATGGACCGAGAAAACTTGAGGATTTGAAGCTTCCCATGCCATGATTACTAGGAAGAGGAATCATGCATAGAAGACATAGACCCTCGATCTACGGTCATTTTTCCAACCTTCCTCTAGGTGATGTTTTTGAGAAATTTGACTCCACCGGTTTGGGCACTTATATCATTTTTTATGAGGACTCTGAGATCCCTAAGGTCACAAAAGGATATGATAAAAGCAAAACGAA
The DNA here is from genome assembly GCA_018340775.1 of Taxus wallichiana var. yunnanensis. Taxonomy (NCBI): domain Eukaryota; kingdom Viridiplantae; phylum Streptophyta; class Pinopsida; order Cupressales; family Taxaceae; genus Taxus; species Taxus wallichiana. Next base: position 98,813,907 of record CM031240.1, read on the forward strand.
TCCCTCAAAGATTCCCATATATGGACCCTACATTTTGACAGGGGCCAAAAGCAAGAATGGCTCGGGATTTGGAGTCTAATTACCGTCCCCAAGTGGAGGAAAGATACTTTAGTCATTCTGTGTCTAGTTCTCCTGTACCAGTAACAAGGTAGAATATGAGGCCTTGGTGCATGGTTTGACTATGGCCCCAAAAAGAAGGCATCAAATAACTAAGAGTCTTTGACGACTCAGAATTGGTAGTAACACAAGTAAGAAATATTTCCGCCACAAATAATCCTAGGATGAGATCCTATCGGCATCGGGTATGGGATCTCATAGATGATTTTGAAGCTTTCAATATCAAAGTGATTCCCCAGAATCAAAATATAGAGGTTGATAGGATGGCCTTGATTGGGTCACAATTCGACCCAATTCAGGATTTGATAGCAAATGAGAACACCATAAAACTAGTCATTTGTCCTGCTATTCTGAAAACTTTGTCATTGGAAGGTCTTTAATAGTGACTAGCAGATCATACACTTCTTTTAGCTTTGTGATCGATCAATTTAAAAACCGACTCTAGCCCAAGATCAAGGAAGCATATGGAGATCAGATTATCCAATTGAAGATAAATAAACTTCCAAAAGGGTTAATAACCCTAGAGAGTCTTTTTGACTCAAACGATGCTAGTTCTGATTGAAGGAAGTTTGCAGCAATAAAGGAGGACTATGTCAAACTAGAAGTAACTAAGGAGAGATGACTAAAATTCAGGAAATCGGTGACTCAAAAGAAAGAGAGAGAGACTCGTGGCCTTATGTCATAAGTATGATAAGGTGATGGTTTGGATGTATGATGATTTGCATGGTTACAATAAAGACATCATTCATCACACCATCAACCTTGAAGAAGGGACTAAGCCTATGTGTCAAAAATAAAGGCCCGTGAATCCAAAGATAGAATCCCTCATGGCTGAGGAGTTGAGGAAACTACTAGAGGCTCACATAATCTTTCCTATCAAACACACAATGTGGGTCTCCAATTTAGTCTGGTAAGAAAGGAAAATGGTGAAATCAAGCTCTGTGTGGATTTCAGAGATCTAAATAGGGCCTCCCTAAAGGATCACTACCATTTTCCCTCTATGGAACAAATATTATAGATAGTCGCAGGCTCAAAGATGTTTTCTCTACTGGATGGTTTTTGGGCTATAATAAAATATGGCTCGTAGAAAGGGATCAACACAAGACAACATTCACAACCAAATGGGGAACTTTTTCTTATGAAAAAATGCCTTTTGGACTCACAAACACTTGGGGATACCTTTCAAAGGGCCATGGATTCCACATTTGGATCACTGATAAACAAATTGATCCTTATATATCTCGATGATCTCATGGTGTTCACCAAAATAGTAGAGGAGCACTTTGATGCCTTAGAGGTTGTATTCAAAAAATGTCAAGAATTTAGAATCTCCCTAAACCCAAAGAAATGTGTCTTTAGAGTTCCCCAAGGAAAACTCCTGGGACATATTATGTCAAAGGAGGAATCTCCATTGATCTGAGAGAATTAAGGCCATTCTAGAGCTACCCTTGTCAGTCAATAAAAAAGTGGTCCAATCTTTCCTAGGAAAAATCAACTTTGTTAGCAAGTTCATTTTGGAATTTGCCGGGATGATCCACCTAATCACTCTCATGCTGAAAAAGGACCTCAGTTTCAAGTGGACCTTTGAAGTTCATCTGGCCTTCAAGGTGATAAAAGAGGTTGTTGCATCCACCTCGGTGCTACGTAATCAGATTTCTCAAAGGATTTCATTATGTATGTATATGGGGAAAGCATAGTGTAGCATCTATATTGACGCAGAAAGGAGAGTCACAAGGAGAGGAACATCTGATCACCTTCTTTTCAAAGACCCTCCATGACTATGAAACAAGGTACAATTTTGTAGAAAGACAGGATTATGCCATAGTTAAAGGCTTGAAGAAATTCTAACACCTTGTCACTCATAATAGGATCTAGGTCATGGTGGCTCACTCCAACATCAAAGAATACATAATGGAGGGTGAGATAACTGATAAAAGAGCCAATTGGATTACTAAGATCCTTGAGTATGACATTGAGGTAAAGCCCACAAATCTTGTAAGGGGTAGGGGTTTGTGTCAATATTTAACACAAGACTCCATGCCCCTAATTGAAGATGAACATGAGGAGATACTATATCTCCAAGAAAGTAATTCAAATAGTTGGGTCTCAGACAGGGTCCATTTTATGTAGACTAGGGAGTATCCAAGCCATCTCCCCTTGAAAAAGAGGAGGTATTATAGGCAACAAGGGGCCAATTTTACTATGATCAACAATTTCCTTTTTAAGAGGAATTTTAATGGAATCCTGCTGAGATGCCTAGACAATGAAGAAGTTGAAAGAGTCTTATGAGAATTACATCATAGGAGCTTGGGAGGCCACTTTTCCACCTAGACTATAACCATAAAAATCCTACAAGCAGGATAATTTTGGCCAAGCTTGTTCATTGACAGTCAAGTAGAGGTAAACAGATGCAAGGTTTGCCAAGTTTTCACTGGTTTCTGGAGAAACGCAGCCTTGCCTCTCAACCCCATCCTAGTTGAGGAACCCTTCACATAATGGGGTCTAGACTTCATCAGAATGGTTAATCCAACTTCAAGTGTCAGCCACAAATGGATCCTCACAGCAACTGATTACTTCACCCGATGGGTGGAGGAAATCCCTCTTAAAGAGGCCATTGAGAATGTAATCATATGACTCCTACAGGATATAACTACATGCTTTTCCCTCCCCCTCCCACACTATCATATCGGATAATGTTAAGGCATTTTATGGAGCCAAATTATTTGACTTTGTGGTAAAGAAACGAGATCTACCTAAAGATGTCCTCTAATTATTACGCACAAGAAAATTTTCGGAGGAATCTACCTACAAAACTGAATCAAAATCATAAAGCGAATGGGGCATGAGCGTAAGAGATTATGGCATGAATATATCAAGACAACCTTATAGGCTAATTAGATAACCCAAAAGTATATCCTAAATACTTCGTCCTAGGAGATAGTCAATGGTCAAAACGTCGTAATACCGATTTCCCTAGAAATATCTGCATTACAACTATTGAAACAGGTTAAGATAGAAGAGAATGGAGTGATGTAGGTGAGACTCGCCGAGCTAGTAGAGCTCGAAAGAAGCACAAATCTGTTCATGAGGGCATGATTAGCCACCAAAAGGTGGTCAAGATTTGATTTGATCAAAGGACATCGGAACTAGAATTCCAAGTTGGGAATATGGTTCTAAAATGGGATGCAAGGGCTACCAAGCCGGGAAATCATGGAAAGTTTGACCCATTATGGATAGGACCCTTCAGAATCAGTGCATGCAAGAAACACAACATGTTTTAACTTGAAACTATTGAAGGTGATCCCTTAGAAATTCCATTCAACGGAATTCACGTAAAAACTTTTTTGTAACTTCCATCGTAAAGGGTTGTATCATATGTATATTTTTCTTTTCTTTGTTCTCTGTTTTGTCTATTTTGTCCCTTTTTAATAAGTGTCTCGAAACATGTCCTTCACAGATCCCCCTTCCCACTTTTAAAATTTTGGAGGGAGTGTACCTCCTTGTTTCTCCCTGAAATTAATGACCCAACAACTTCTTTGACACTTAAAAGAAAAAAATTTGGATCAAGAGAAAATCTCTCGAAGAACACATAATTCGGCATTTATGGTCATTAATTAGAAAGGGTCCATTGTGTGAATTGACTCTGTTTATGCACAATCCATTACTCTCCAAGTAAGGGTGGCTATTTAAGACATTAGGAGTGTTCAACAGGCTCATTCCAAACACCAGAGTCTTCCAAATCAACCATCAAGTGGCAAAACTAAAGGAATCCTAGCCTTCTCCAAATTTAGAGAAAATGCCATGGAAACCTCCAGCTCTACACCACCACCAGCAAAATATTACAGGACAACCCATTCCCCCTCATCCTCTATAACCAAAGTTGAGGTTCCTTGATGGAGGGTCTTGGTTCGATGACACATGCGTACCCAAATTTGTAGGGTATTGTGCTGCCGGAACAATGTCACACATGCCCCAATGATGATATAGGTCACCTCGCAAGGTGTTTGGGATCCAAAGAAGCTCACGAAGTATATGTTAGCATCCCAAATGCTTTGTCCAAGTTCCTTGTGCTTTTTTATCCCTCTCCCCCTTTTTAACACCTTTTTCCCTTTAGTGAGGAAACTGCCACCCTACCAGGGCGTCGGTCCTATAACCGCGGCCTTGCTCAAGGTGGTGGTCCTTCACGCATTTTCCAACATGCTCCTTTGATCACGACTTGTGTAATTTTTCAACTTTCACTAGCTTTTCTCAACCGCCTTGGCTCGTATTAATGTTTTATGTCCCCTGGAATAGTGTTTCTTCATTGTTTAATGGTAAAAGAGTTCTAATGGGAATTACCTTTGGGTGAATGTGAAATCTATAAGTATCCAACTTGTTTTCAAGCAAATGGCCCCTCAACTTCTCATTTCCATTGTTTAGTCTTTCAATTTCTTGTTTAGAGCTCATTTTGTTTTCATGTTTGCATCCATGCTAGTTTTCCTTTGTTGTTGGAAGCCATTCAATCTTCTTGCTTCAGTCTTGTTCATTGTTGTTCATGCAAATTAGTTTAGAGCAGAGTAGTGTCATTTGTAAATTGAATCCATTAGAGTTGCAGGTTTTGTTCTTCACAGAAGGTAGATTCTAGAATCTCTCGATACACTTGTGTTGTATTCCCACAATAAAACCTGCTAGGAATTACATACGCCAAGCTCTGTCACTTGCGTTGTCCCTCTCCTACTCACATTTTATTCGGTCTATATCCAAAGCTGTCATTGTTCAAAATACCTTTTTTGTTGATGCTAGCATATACATGGTCTTCTATATTCACATGAACATGAAGGAATGAGGAGATCATTCTAAGGGGAAAAAATCATACACTACTAGATTCGCCACTGTTCTACAAATTCCAGGTTTTATCTGTCAAAGTTCTAGTTAAAACATATCAAATAGAGTAGTGAAATATTTCATTTCAGTTAAGTTTCATTTTCAATATTGCCAGGGAAGCTGTGGGGATTGATAGTTTCTGAGAAACTATGATTCATTCCTCACTTTTGAGGAAGGATTGAGAATATTTCAATTAAATTAGTTAACTATCTAGTTACTTAGGATAAAACTCACAATTACAGATGCAAGTAGCTACATTGGACTACCTTGTTTGTTTTAATTTTGCTATTAGATTAGTTGTCATTTTCTGAATGTATTAGATTAGTTGATCTTTCAATTTTATTCAAAATTCTATCAAAAATATAAAAAATAGAGGAATATATATATGTTGTAGATATATCTTGCATAGTTAGTTTATTTCATTTCAGTTAGGCTTATATTGATCTTGTATGAAAATCACGGGACCTAGGGAGCCCAGGGAATACATTTTTGAGCCAATCATGCCTCAACCAAATATTGTTGCAGCAATAACTGACATAGATCAAAATCTCATAATTCAGGTCTTCCGAGCAACAACAGACCTATAAGAAATCAGTGCACAGCTAAGAGTATTAAACATAGAAGATGACAAAGCACACACGTTCTGGTCAAATCAAACAAATTATAGACTTGCCTTGATAGATATCTGTATGACTGTAGAAGGACCTGAAAGAGAGAAAACATTCGGTTGTGATCCACTAGTCCCATAACCAGATGCAGGAGACCTCCTCGTTGATATAGACACTAGCTTACGTATCCAAGTTTCCAGAACACCTGTTAGGTACTCCAAGAAAATCATGTAACTTCTAGTTCTAAACGTAGATGCCAAAAAGGCATACAACTCTTTGGATACTCGAGAATCGGGGTTGACTCTTCACATGACCATAGGAGGCCCACAACAACCATGAGCTTACGGTTGTGATCCACAGGTCCCACAACCCAACGGCCCTACAAATCAATCCAATGTTGACGTTGGTTTGCGAACATTAGTGTTTAGGTCCTCTCCACTTCCACTAGAAATTATCACAAAACTATCATTATTAAATGTAGCAGATTAATTAAGCTAAAGATTTCTACTCTAGACCAGAGAATCATCCATAAAGCACCAAAAGATCCACTACACATTTAGCCATTCCATTTTCATGACCTTTTAGGAGATATATACAAAGCACCCACAGGTCATCTTCCACATTTTCCACAACCCATAGATCGGATCATGGTACGACTTGATATTGATTGGAGCCTTCAAGAAACTATCCTCACCGAAAAATCTATCACACTAGTTCGAGTTAGGAGGGCCTTCTTTGCCTTAGATTCACAGATCCCACTATTGTGTGTTGAAGACATAAGATTACCTAACTAGCTTATCTACATCCCACGTGCATTCCATCGCCACCGGCTTTCTTGACACAACATCGGGAGGTCGGGTGTGAGGAATATTTACTTGTAGATTCTCATGTTCACATGTCACTTTTCCATCGTACAAAATTGGTGAACCCAATGTGGAACAAACAACTATTTCATCTTCTCTACCTCTTTAGCCTCCACATCAGCTTCACTAACAAAATTGGTGAGCCTAACGTGGCTCAAGCTAATTTTCCTCTTTCTGTTCTTTCATCCACCCTTCACTCTTTCTCATTATTCTGTGGGTATTCATATACCCCCCGAATATGTCGGGATTCGATGCATATAGCAGACCTCTCCTAGCTCTTGAAGCATACTACGATTAATTAAATAGACAACCATCACACTCGCTCTCAAAGATAGGGTGACAACTATTCAACTAAGCGATTTTCAACAAAAACTCTACCTCAAAGGACTAGATATAGTTCTCCTTTCCAAATAGAGGATTTGGATCATCTCACTCAAACACAATAACCAGAGCCTTCAAGCTCAAACAATATGACGCTCACTGGAGAATCTAGTTCATCTCCCAGGTGTTGCTTAGACCATAAATTAGTAGACAATGATCCATGTCTATTATTAGATGACGAATACTTAGCATGTTATGCTAGGAGTGAACAATGCTCTCAAAATATGTACCCATCTATAGGAGGTTTGCAAACACAACCCGAGGTCTCATTCCAAGAAAACACCCCCATTCCTCCACCTATGGGAAATGTCCTCAATGAAACTTAGTAGGGTACCGATCAATTCATAGTAGGATACCATATGCTTATACAACCTCAAGGTATACGAAAAATTCCACTAAAGAAAAATATTGTGTCTTTACCAAACAATGTCATCTTATCCTTAGTTGAGAAGGTTAGAGGGTTAGAACTTGCTTAAGAAATTCAAAATTCACAGTTCATACGAGCGGGAACTTCCAATCTTCCACATCATCCCAGCCAAGTAGACCTCCTCATAGGAACAAGTACGTTAGGTATGCCCCCTCAGTACTTACAACAAACACCAACTATAAATTCATTTTCTAACACCACTCCGAGTTGAAAATATAATTCCTCCCGGTTTAGTACAAAACAATCCATTCCTAAGCAATGCTCCTCCATACTTAAACATATATTCCAAATCACCATAGGGAGATATGTTCTCTTCTCCCAGCATGTTTGTTCAACCACAGGGATTCCCTTATGCCCCTATAAATACATATGCTATGCCATATCAACAACCCATTCCACCTCCACCCCTCGTAAAAACACCATCAATGGTCGAAACATATGCAATAGGAACTTATTCAGAATATTTGAAAGAACCTTTGGACTTCACTATACAAAGTGTCATGCTTCCAAGACCTCTCCCCGATCTACCCAAGTACAAAGGAGAGGGAGACACAAATGCACATATTAAGGCCTATGCCACAACCATTCAAGAGTTGCTCCCTTAGGATGGAGTTGTTGCTAAAATATTCCCCAAAACTTTAGAGGGTATCGCCCTTGATTGGTATTACAGAATACATGAAGCCTCAATACATTCATTTAAACAACTCGTGTCAGAATTCATCAAGGCTTTTGACATGAACAAGTTGTTGAGAACAGGGATCAGGGAATTCTCACATATTAAGCAAGAACACAATGAATCTATTGCTCATTTCATCAAAAGATGGTGTACAGTCCTCTATTCTTTAGCAAGCACTCCAAACATGGATCAAATGGAACTATGCGATTTATTCCTTCATTCTCTCAGCAGAGAGATAAAGGAAGAAGTCCAGAAGTTCCCACTAAGAACTTATTATGAAGTTCTCAAGAGCACTCTCCAAATAGATCAGGCTGCAATAGATAGTGGTCGCAAGACATATGGAACAAATGGGAGGTTAATCATCCCCAACCAAGACACTATGAATTATCCTACTACCACAAATGCCAATCAAGGACCTAAAATCCTTAACAAAAACCGTGGAGTGACAATAGATGGAGTGACTAATCGATTAAAAATGCAAAGCGTTGTAAATGTTCCACCACCAGTTAACAACCAATGAAACAACAATTTCACCCCAAAAATCAACGCGGTGGATTTTAATCGTTCCTATCGAAAAAAACAACAACAACGGCAGATCCATACATAGGATCCAAGTCAAAACTCAACTGGATATCAAAACCAAAACCAAAGACAACAAACGCAAAACTTTAATCCTAATAGTCAACAGTTTAATTAGAGTTTTGGACCACAACACATGCCAAACCAGCAACCTAGGAATTATAATCCCAACTCGTATTGTGGTTTCCAAAAAATTCAAGGCCATGACACTAGGACTTGTCACAATTACACTAAGTTCATGCAATTTTTGCCGGAAGAACAAAGACGACTCTTCATAGATATGTTCTTAACAGATTCTGTGACACCTATGCCAAATACTTTCACAAGGGCAGTTTCCCCTCAAAATGTACCTCTTAAAATCTTCAATGATCCACTCCCAAATCACAATAACAATAATAAATTAGATCCAATGGGACGAAAAAGGTGTAATGACAGGAAATAATGATCATGAAGCCTCAACTTCACTAAATCCACCTATCGCACCACAATTAGGGAATCAACCACGAACCAAGATAGTTGGTCTAGTGGAGTTAGATACTGAGCTACATGTAGAAGCCATAACAAGAGCACAAGAATATTCTTCTCAACCAAATCCAATCTATCCACTAGAGCCAGATAACACTCAACAAACATTGGTAAAACCCGTGGGTGCTTATGATTTAATTAATGACTTAACAAAGACCTTCTCTCACATCTCCTTTTTGGACTTATTGAAAAACTCTCCTACCCATAGGGATACTCTTTTAGAAGCACTAGGTCTAGGTCATTTAATTAACATCACTCCACCTCCCAAAACATAAGTAAACCATATAGACTTCGATATCCACCCTCTAGGGCAGCTAGATAGGGATACCGAGTTTATATTTGACATAAAAAATGCCAACAGATGCTGAAATTACATGTAGAGGTGATTTGGCCTTGCATTTATAGGTGTGGGTTTACAATAATTATGTTAAACACGTAATGGTTGACGATGGGGCAGTAGTTAACATTGTCCCCTTCTCTTTCCTTCAAAATCTAGGATATGGAGAAACAAATTGTTCCACAACAAGAAATACGCTAAGAGGTTATGATAGCCTTAAAGCTACTTCAATTGGGACTATAATATTACCAGTCACCTTAGGACCCAAGAAAATCCTCACCAAGTTTTATATCATAGATCGGGAAACCAACTATAATATGATCCTCGGTTGACCATGGATACATCGCATGAAAGCAATCCCTTCTACGTTATTCCAGGAAATAAGATTCTTACACCTAGGAAAGATATTCATAGCAAAAGGTGACCTAAAACCATTCAAAAAAACACCTAGCAGACTGAAGAAAAGACCAAGCATTCACTCTGAGTTTGAACTCCTAACAAACCAACTTAACAAACCAATCGACTCAAAACCGAGAGAAAAATTAATACCTACAACAAAACTAGAAATTACAAACCTAGTCAAGGGCATCCCACCCTCGGGATGAAGCTAACATTGTAGAAACAATGTCATTAGGAACTACTGCAAAAATTTTCAAGTTATCCTGAACAAGATCTACCAATTTTCCTACCATTTGATTCCATAGGTATGGGATGTACCCTAGGAGTTGGTTCTCTTCCAATAGAGGAACTTTGCATGGTAGAAGTAACCGAAACGAGAAGAAATAGACGTCAAGAATGTCCTAGCATCCATCTTTCCTAGTAAGTATTAGACTCTCCACTTCGATGGAGCTAGATGTCTTTATGGAGCCAGGGCAGGTGTGATCTTCACTTCCCCTGAGGGAAAGATCCTACCTTTTGCTTTTAAGTTAAACTTTGAATGCACAAACAATAGCAATGAGTAGGAAACCCTCCTCCTTGGCCTCATCATAGCCAAAAGGATCAGTGTTAATGACATCAGAGTGTTGGGAGACTCGCACTTAGTTGTGAACCAAGTCTATGAAGTATATGAGACTAGAGATAAGCACTTACAACTCTATAAAACAGCGGTATTAGATCTAAGAAAAATATTCAACTTCATATCCGTTGAGGCAATCCCACGAGAATAGAACCTTCTTGTAGATTCAATAGCAACCTCAGCTTCATATTTTACCCCAAGTAATGAGTTGGAAGATACAAGTTTCAAGGTATCACTTCGTACTGAACCATTGGTGAAGAAAATATCAACGAACCCTCTTCTAACACATACAATTGAGAATGAATCTCCTATCTTACATCATGTTGACAGTGATAAAGTCACTCTTGAATATCTAAATGCCTATGCAGAGTCACACCTTGCTCACCCTATAGTTGATCTTTCCCTAATACCACATTCCTCTTCCTACTTTGGAAATCCCACGGTAGAGTCTCCTCCACAGAAGGATCTCGATATCTACGAGATAGAAAATGGAGAAAGCTTGGAACTACCTCCAGCCCCACCTAAATTTGAAGAAGGTAACGCTTATTTGATAGAAAAAACCATTGACATAAACATTGGAATGGAGGAAGAACCAAGAATTTTGAAGTTGGGATCCTCACTAACTCCGAAAGAAATAGAAATACACACCCAAATCCTCAAATAACATCAAAAGGCCTTCACATTTAATTATAAAGAAATGATAGGTATCGCACCACAAGTTACTGATACATAATCTTGTCACTAAACCAGATGCGAAGCCAATTAAACAGAAGTCAAGACCAATGAAGCCAAAAGTGGCTCTCATGGTAAAATAGGAAGTAGTGAAACTTCTCCAGGTAGGATTCATCAAGCCCGTTGACTATTCACAATGGGTGTCTAATATCATTCCCATCCTAAAAAAGAATGGGAAGATACACATTTGTATAGACTTTCGGGATATTAACAAAGCTTGTCCCAAGGATGATTTCCCATTACCATCCATTGATGTTATCATTGATGTAATAATTAGATTTGAACGATTATCCCTCATGGATGGGTTCTCAGGGTACAATCAGATTAAAATATCTGAACAAGATTGAGCCAAAACCACATTTATAACTCCCTGGGGAACTTATTGTTATGTTGTCATGCCATTTGGTCTTAAGAACGCGGTGCTACGTATCAACGAGCAATGACTTATATATTCCATGATCTTATCCATAAAATTGTGGAATCATATGTGGATGACTTGTTAGCCAAGGCCAAGAAACGTTGTGATCATCCGGAGGTGCTCCGTATCATCCTCTCATGAATAATTGAGTATGGTGTCACATTAAACCCAGAGAAGTGCGTGTTCGGTGTAACAGGAGGCAAACTTTTAGGATACATTATATCTTCATGAGGGATTGATGTTGATCCAGCCAAAATACGAGTTGTTCTTGAAATGATCCCACCTTCAGATGAGTCTGGAATCAGGTCATTTCTCGGGAAACTCAGTGCAATCTGAAGGTTCATCCTAGATTTAAGCTTTGCCATTCATCCAATCAATAATCTACTCAAGAAAGATTATAGTATTGATTGGACTGAATACTGCAATGACACTTTCAAAGTAGTTAGGCATTTCTTGTTGTCACCACCCACACTAATGCCTCCTAAGCCAGACCACCCTTTAATCCTATACTCATGAGCCACTCATGTCTCGCTGGCCTACATGTTGGCTCAAGAAGATGATGATAAATGAGAACGTGTGATCTATTTCATTCGCCAAATGTTTCTCAATTATGAAATGCATTATACATAGGCAGAAAGAGAATGCATTGCCATAGTCTTTGCCACAAAACGTTTAAGACATTACATGTTAAATCAAGAAACAAAGGTCATTGTGAAGACAGACCATTTACGGACATTCCTTACGCAAGGGTCCTTGTCTAAAAAGGTTGGACGTTTCATAACCCTAATGGGAGAATTTGAGTTAACATTCATAAACCAAAAATTTGTTAAAGGACAAATCATTACAGATTGGTTGGCTAACAATCCACTAGATGGAGGTGAACTGGTAGATCTAGACTTTCTCGATGAATGTGTATACTTTGTCGAAACCAGACCCCCCATCTCTACATGTCCCTAGTATACTGATATTATCAATTTTATCATGGACCATACATATCTAGAAGGTGCCACGCCACAACAAAGAAGGTGGTTACGCATTATCATAGCTAAATATGTTGTTTTAGACCAAGTACTCTATCGTAGAGCCTTCGACAACATGCTTCTAAGATGTGTCGACATAGAATAATCCAAGAGGATTCTTCATGAATCCCATAGTGTGATATGTGGGGGCCACTTCGGTGGTCACGCCACCATTCACAAAATACATCAGATGGGCTATTTTTGGCCCACTCTTAAGCATGATGTAGTGGAATTTGTAGGCAAGTGCCACAAATGTCAAGAATTCTCTCATGAGATTCACATGTCAGCACAATCCCTATAACCAATAGCGACTCTATGGCCCTTCTCCACTTGGGGTCTAGACTTAATAGGGAAATTCTCTCCCTCATCAATCGATGGCCATAATTTTATAATCACAACCATGGAATATTTTACCAAATGGGTGGAGGCCATGCCTCTCACCACTGTACCAAGTTTGGTGATTGTCAAATTCATTTTGAACCAAATTATCTACAGGTATCGTTTCCCACAAGTCATTATCTCATATAATGGCACATCCTTTAAGAATGATGAGGTTTTTGAGTTATGTAGCAAGTTCAAAATAAACCATCACATGGCCTCTCTTTACTACCCTCAAGCCAATGGGTAAGTTGAAGCAACAAACAAAACATTGAAAGCTATTCTCCTTAAAACAGTCAAGGAGAATAAACGAGATTGGAATTTAAAACTATATCCGGCCTTGTGGGCCCACCGAACCTCAATAAGAACACCAATAGGAGAAACTCCTTTCTCACTAGTATTCGGGGCAGAAGTAGTTCTCCCACTTGAGGTTGAAATACCCAGTCTCCGCATCTCACTACAAGGGATTCTGGATGAAGAAGCTTATAGGGAGGCACGCCTCTCCCAACTAGAAATTCTAGACGAGGCCAAGTTAAACACTAAACAACGGCATAGAGCCTATGCTGACTGGATGTGCCGGCAATATAACAAAAAGGTCTATGAGTGAGAAATATATGAAGGAGATCTAGTTCTAAGACTAGACAACCGGATCGATAAGAAAATCAGCAAAGGAAGAAAGTTCTGGCCCAAATGGTTGGGCTCATATCGAGTCATGAAATACTACAATAATGGTGTGTATCTCTTGTGCACACTGGAGGGTGAGGAGTTCAATGAATTAGTCAATTCCTTGCATCTCAAATGATTTTACGCATGAAGCATCAACACTATTTGTATAATTATATCTACATTACATATTCATTTAGATAGGTTCATTTTGTTCACTTGTTTCATAAAATTTGGTGATCAAGGGACTTATTCTTAAGCAATTCATTACAAACTTCTGATAGTATTAGCAGGAGCATTCAAATCACACTTCTTCATTTTCATAACATCATCAACTGCTTCAGAATCATTTCATCAATTAAAGCTAGATATGACAAAGCCTTAACGGTAGCCATACCAAGGCCTGCATGCTTGTTCTCACTTTTGGTTTCTTCCTAGGATAGGTTTCTTTCCTATGGTCTTTTCTAGAAGCTTCATGGTGTCACATCTATCCCGTGTATATATCTCATTGGAAATAAGAACATCCTGATATTTTTCTCAAGTAAGTAAGTCAAATGTAGATCAAACAGAAAATTTTACTTTTACACATTTCCTTGCCATACCAACCTTCGGTGTTGAACTTGCATCTCTTACTAGTGACATAGGGTTGGGAAAGGATGGGAATGCCTTTACTCACCTATGCCTTGCCCATGGTGATAAGCCCATGCTTCCTACTAGTAGCATGGGGCAAGGTGTAGGGGGTCCGCTTGACAGAAAATGTTAAAATTCATAAGCAAATAGTTCAAACAAACCTTTGAAATCTTGAGTCAAAAACAAATGAATCAGATGTCCAAAATTCCAAGAGAGTTCAAAACCCTAAAAACCAGATTTTGTCAACCAAGTGGCCATCTACGGATCTAAGTCTGGATAAACTGCAAAGCAAGTTACATTCTAAACTATGGAGTCACTTGAGTAAGATAGGTTTGTAGCATCCTAATTTGGTTCCACCAACTCTTTGTCTATCTCCCATCATTACCATTTCAACACACCTCATAGCTTGTGCCCTTTCTAGCTCTTGGTGGTGAGCCTTGCATCTTATTGGCTGCGCATGGAGTTAGGAGTGGGGCAAGTTCATCTGCTCATCATACCAGTTCATCATCACATTTTGCCAAAACAATATGAAGTACCAGAAAATTGCTTATGAAAACTAAAGTTCAAGATCACAAAGCTCATCTGTGTCATCATACATCAGCATCATGAAATACAAAAAGAAAACATTTGTGATATTTGTTCTCCATTGCATACATTCTGAAAAGCATATAAAAATAAATTTTTTTATAAACATCTAATATACATGTGAAAATGAATCACAAAACTCTAGGTACAAAGAGATCTAGATCCAAAAAGAGATGTATATATATATATATATATAATCAAGTTTTATGTACAATGCCATCATGCACTAGGCATGGTCAAAACACTCAATGAGCCCGGAAAATACAAAATGGTCGTATAAACAATCTAGCAAGAGTCGCTACAAATGGAACCAAATGGCCTCTCAATCCCTATGAGATCTCTTAGAAGTCGCAAGATCACACATGGGACTCTAGCTATGCATGCGACGCTCCGAGTGCACCGAGGATCGCACTCCCAAACAAGAATTATAGCCTCTCTATGAGAACAGCTCCTCCTCATCAGGTGCTCTGTAGTCCTATACCCGGCTAACTCGGTATGGAGGGAGGTTACCATCTGGGCCACATGCCGGATAGGGGAAAAAACATCGGTATGCCTACCCTGCTGAAGGCTCCCCGCATCCATGGATAGCTATGCACAAGTCTTCTCCATGGGGAGCATCGGGGTGTCGTACATACCCAAAGAAATCAAGTCTCGCCACTCATCGTAGTTTCTTCAAGCAAAGGAGAAAACAAATTTTAAAATGATCAAAAGGTGAAACCAAGGATGAACAAAAAGAGAGATAGTAACTAAGGAAATCCTAGCTAAAAAAATATCAAAAGAAGAGTGACAACTCACTCAGATCTCCAAGCCTCCAAGAAGGCTCTCTAGGCCCATGCCTACCATGGATTCCACCACTAAGCGATGTCCTCCTCCTACGTCTTGGACAACATGGCATCCTACCACGGACTCGTCCTCTCCACCTAGGTCCTGAGAAAGTAACTCCTCTAAGACTAGAGTCACCATCTCCGTCCTCTACTCTGCCCTCTCGCCTGTAAGATCTCCCGAGTATCATGTCACTCAGGATCGTTATCCTCTTCCCCACCCGACTCGCTGATCTCCATGTCCTCAATCTCCTCCTCTGTCTCTCTCCCTGTGAACTCCTCAGACTCAGAGTCTATATCAATGGGGTCATCACTACTATGGGCAAGGTCGACACGGTAATCTAAAGTAAAGGTGCCCGAGGAGCACCAGCTCTCCTCGAGTGTGTACCACCCTCCCCGGCTGTAATAGGAATGCCGGGAGTAACAATGACCCAACCCTAGCCTCTAGAACCTCCCCTAGCCTCCTGAACTGATCTAAACACTAGCACCATTGGGGGAAGCATGTCAATGTAAGAAATGCCAAACTGTTGAGGCACTCGATCAAAGGGGTGTGTCTCTACCTTCCCCATCTTGTCCACAAGTTGTCCTGTAGTAGAGCATGGAATCAAAGTAAAGGTCTCCTCACCCCACAACCCCGTCATGGCCTGATAAGGTGTGGCCTCCATATCCTTAGTAGTCAAGGAAGCAAATAGCTGGTGGGGTACTCTAAGCACCATCATCCTTGTCCATCTAGCTGCCCTCACGGCCCCTGGATCCTCTACCTCTATGCCTCTCCCATAAAGGGTGATGCGCTTAAAGACCTAGCTCATAACTAAGGTCGGATGACTCAAATGATCGTGTCCCCGTAATCGAACCACCTTGTATAAGTTGTGATAGGTGGTCCCAAGTATATCAGCTCCCCAGGAATAAATCCGACCATATGCCTCAATCTGTGTAATGATGTGAGCCCAGTAGTAGAGAAAAGTATCCCCTCCCTTGTCTCCGATCAATTTCAAAGGATTCCCATAATGGCCTCGACGGATCGAGGGATGGGCAAGCCGGGAATAGAACGGAACTTCGCCCCCTTCTTTGAACCAGTGGAGAAAATTATGTCTCCCATATAGGTGGCCCACTGAGTCACCTGAGCTCTGGATACTATTGTATCAAATGAAAGTCTCCTCCCAATAATCGGGACTCCCAAAATGCAGTAGACATCCTCTAGGGTGATAGTCCACTCACCCCTAACACCTGGAAATCAGAAGGTGTTCCGATCTACATCCCAATAAGAAAATAAGTCACATAATATGTGACTGGCAGGTGCAACGTGGGGGACCCATGCAATCCTCAATATGCCTGCCCTCTGGAGAGTATCCTGCTCATCCTGAGAGAGTGCATCTAACACTGCTGGAAGCCAATCACACTCCCTCTCTTGGCTCCATCTAATGTACTCTTCCTTCTTCTACAAAACACCCAAAAACACACAAAAAGAAGCAAGTTAGCATCAAGATTGCATTAGAAAAATCATTAAAGCAAGTAAGGACACTAAAAATGCAAAAATGAATTCAAATTAGTGTTGTTTTAGCATTCTGAAGAGAACCGCCACCTTGGAAGGTGGCGCCAAGTAGCGGTCCTATAACCATCGCCCCGCTCGCGGAGCGGTGGTCCTATCCCTCGACTACAAACGGGTTGCATGCCCTAAAATGCTTAAAAATACAAAAAATTGACCGTTTTAGCTAAAACAAAAGCCTACCCATTAGGCACCCCCTAAGAGACACATTTAAAATTGACATTTCTAAAAATAACCCCCCCACGAAAAAGTTTTCATCATTTTTACATTTTGGGTGCAAAAATGTTAAATCAAGAAGAACTAACTTAGGATCTCATGGGTCGAGGTTCTGCTCGTGGAGGCATGATCGCTATCTCAATACGAACATTTCAACTATACTCTCGTTGAAAACCATCACCGTGGGTCCCAGAGCTCAAAAACTATCAAATCAACATGCACAAATGAATAGGAAAGTGGGCCCGTTTTTATATATATATATATATATATATATATATATATATATATATATATATAGTGTTTTGACTCATTTTGAATGCCCCTTTCACAGGTTTAGAGCACCGACGGAGGTAAGTTCTCATCCCCACGCAAATGGTAAGTCCTCATTTCATACTAATTTAGTATTTATTTTTCGATTTATTTTATCTATCTGCACTTGAGTCCTCTTTCCATTTTACAGTAGCAGAACTCGGGCGAAATTTTTTTGACACGGGGCGTGTTAGGTATAATTTCTAGCTTCCCATTTTGGGACCGCCATACTCGGACCCACCATTTTACGCCTCTTCATGGTTAAAACGCTTCTCCGAGGGGGCAATATGTACATACCCAAAATTGTAGGGTACTCTTGTGCTGCTAGAACAATGTCACACATGCCCCAATGATGATACAGTTACCTCGTAAGGTGTTCGGGATCCAAGAAGCTCACAAAGTATATGTTAAAATTCCAAACACTTTTTCCAAGTTCCTTGTGCTTTGTTTTATCCCTCGCCCCCTTTTTTAACGCCTTTTTCCCTTTAGTGAGGAAATTGTTGCCTTGCCAGGTGGCATTCCTTCACGCATTTTCCAAAGACGCTCCTTTGATCACAACTTGCGTAATTTTTGAACTTTCACTATCTTTTCTCAACCGTCTTGGCTCGTATTAATGTTTTATGTCCCCTAGAATAGTGTTTCTTCATTGTTTATTGGTAGAAGGGTTCTAATAGGAATTACCTTTGGGTGAATGTGAAATCTATAAGTATCCATCTTGTTTTCAAGAAAATGGCCCCTTGACTTCTCATTTCCATTATTTAGTCTCACAATTTCTTGTTTAGAGCTCATTTTGTTTTCATGTTTGCATCCATACTAGTTTTCCTTTCTTTGTTGGAAGCCATTCGATCTTCTTGCTTGATCTTGTTCATTGTTGTTCATGCAAATTAGTTTAGAGAAGAATAGTTTCATTTGTAAATTTAATCCATTAGAGTTGCATGTTGTGTTCTTCATGAAGGTAGATTCTATAAGTTCTCAAGTACACTTGTGTTGTATTCCCACAATAAAACCCACTAGGAATTGTATACACCAAGCTCGTCACTTGTGTTGTCCCTCTCCTACTCGCATTTTATTCGGTCTATATCCAAAGCTTCCATTTTTCAAATTACCTTTTTATGTTGATGCTAGCATATACACGCTCTTCTCGGATTCATGTGAACATGAAGGAATGAGGAGATAATTACGAGGGGACAAAATCATACGCTACGGGATTCACCATTGTTTTACAAATTCCAGGTTTTATCTCACAAAGTTCTAGTTAAAACATATCAAATAGAGTAGTGAAATATTTCATTTAGTTAAGTTTCATTTTGATATCGCTGGAAGTCATGGGGATTGATAGTTTCGAGAAACTATGATTCATTCCTCACTTGAGGCAGGATCGAGAATATTTCAATTAAATTAATCAGCTATCTAGTTATTTAGGATAAAACTAACGCAGTGCAAGCAAGTAGCTACACCGGCTACCTTGTTTGTTTTAATTTTGTTATTATATTAGTTGTTGTTTCAATTCTATTCAAAATTCTATCAAAAACACAAAAATAGAGGAATATAGAAGATGAAAAAGCACGCACATTCTCGGTCAAATCGGACAAATTATAGGATCGCCTTGATAGATATCCATATGACTGTAGAAGGACCTGAAAGAGAGAAAACATTCGGTTGTGATCCACTAGTCCCACAGCCAAACGCAGGAGACCTCCTCGTTGATATAGACACTAGCTTACATATCCAAGTTACCAGAACACTTGTTAGGTACTCTGAGAAAATCGAGCAACTTCTAGTTCCTAACGTAGAGGCCGAAAAGGCATACGACTACTGGATACTCAAAATCAGGGGTTGACTCTTCATATGACCATAGGAGGTCCAAAACAACCATGAGCTTACGATTGTGATCCACAGGTCCCACAACCCAACGGGCCTACAAATCAATCCAATGTTGACACTAGTTTGTGAACATTAGTGTTTAGGTCCTCTCCACTTCCACCAGACATTATCACACAACTATCATTATTAAACGTAGCTAATCAAGCTAAAGATTTCTAGACTAGACTAGAGAATCGTCCATAAAGCACCAAAATATCCACTACACATTTAGCCATTCCATTTTCATGACCTTGTCGGGAGATATATACGAAGCACCCACAGGTCATCTTCCATGTATTCCACAACCCATAGATCGGATCACGGTAGATCTCGATATTGATTAGAGCCTTCGAGTAGCTATCCTCACCGAATGATCTATCACATCGGTTCAGGTTAGGAGGGCCTTCTTTGCCTTAGATTCACAAATCCCGCTATTACATGTTGAAGACATAAGATTACCTAACTAGCTTATCTTCATCCTGCATTTATTTCATCCCCACTGGCTATCTCTTGCACGACCTCGGGAGGTCAGGTGCGAGGAAGAGTTACTTGTAGATTCTCATGCTCGCATGTCACTTTTCCATCGTACATGACCCTACTATAATTTTTGACCCCACTGACGACGTCTTTGACCCGATCCTCAACAAGAAACCCAAAGCTTTGAGAGAGGAAGCCTTCGCATGTTTATCAACCTAGGATATTTTGAATCTTTCAGCTCTATAATCTAGAGTATGATGCTAACCTAATACATGGTGCCTCTCGTGCACCCATACCTAGAAATCAGACAGATGTGTGTGGATTATTTCGATTCAATAACCAATACCATCCATGGAAGAAACTAAATGGTGGTGATTACACCACAAGCTATCTAGGGACATGTTGGCTCTAACTCACGACCCAACGGCTAGTTTCTATGATATGGCCAAACTCCAAAGTGTCTGGATACAATTCCATAATAAAGCTTTGTTCCTTTACTGAGGAGATGAGATAGGAAAAAATGAGTGGTTTGGGGACCATGGATTTTCCCATTCCATTGAAATCACTTTAGCAAATTCTCGGAATGCATGTTCCATGCTAGCATTCATCTTCGGGAAAGATTCAGACATATGCATTGAGGATTGGAAGATGATATCCTTATTTTGAATGAGGTATGTTGCTAAAGTGCAGACATATAGCTTTGATTTTACTGAATTCATTACAAAATCTATTTGTGAACAACTTGATCAATTATCGGTGACCTTAACTTTCAGGTATTCATCTTATCTATTCCATCTCATTCTATATCAGAATGCCCAATATTTCATCTAATTCATGACTCGGAATATATGGAACATGGAGGAGGATCCTCAAAAAATCATTCCATTATCCATATGAACCCATATATTGTCCCACTCATTAGAAGTATATGAATTCTTTAATTATTTTTGGAGCCCCTCTTACTCGAGATTGATCCTGAAGGGATCAACAACAGGATGAACAACTCGATATAATCTATCCTCGTAGACCCCTATACCCCTACGATTACTTCTTTTCCAGAGGACACTCCATGATTCACTTGCATGGTTTTAGAGAATAATCCTTTATGCTCCCAGGGTCCTCATGGGTTGCATGGTGGGCCTCAAAATATCCAAGCAACTAGTGCTCTTGGACGTTGATTTTGGCTCAAGATAAAATAAGAAGGCACTTTGTGATATCCCCTTGAGCAAGGTAGGAATAATTGTGCTTAAGAGAAAGGCAGAGCATAGCCTTACAAAGAAGCTAGATTCCTACGGGTTTTCCTTAATTCAAGACTCATGGAGGTATGACCCAGATAGGAAAATGGGTGCGACGGTTTGGAACAAGGTCTTAGACTCCTGCAAGCATGAGCCAAGGGAATTTTTTGAAGCAAGGCAGAACCCCTAGGAAGAGTCTCCTGACATATTCATTAAGCTCAAAGACATACCAACCCTAGGCTGGGAGGCATTCCACCAGGTCAAGTACAAATATGACCCCACTCTCACCATGACTAAGGGACTCCAAGCATCCCTAAAGAAGAGAGATTAGAGTGAAAATATATTGGAAATATCGGCAGGATATTTTCATGACCACCCTAAATTTTGAGGCCATCTCTAGTGATGAGATGTGGGAAGAGTTTTGGGATGCAGATCATACTTCTAATGTGGAGAGCGAGGATATGGTCACAATCATTTTAGAGCAATCCATAAAATCAACCGCAGAATCCTCTAATTCCCAACAACATACATTACTTGTTCTCGCCTCCACCTTCCACTTCTTAGTAGGATCTTTTAGTCCAGGCTCCCACACCATAGCTAACAATCATCCCCTCGGGTATGAAACCTATAGAAGAATCAGCCTCAAGCCCACCACGCAAGAATTTGAAATCAGTCGCGGCTCCTACTTCACCTCCGCATCTCCCTCCTCCATGGGCTCCATTTCAATATCCCCCTCGCCTCCATTTTCCCCTTCTAGAAGTATTCCCTTTTGTAACTCCATCATAGACTCTCCCTCCGCTTAGTGCCCCTATTTTCTCAACTTCCCTCCACCATCCCAACCTTCTCCCCGCATGGTGACATGCTCTTCTACATCCCTAGTGGCTTTGATGCCCCAACCACAAGTTATAATTCCTTATGGCCTACCACCTGGGTTCCCATTCGTAGGAGGAATGGTCCCTTCTTCCTCTAAATTTTTGAGTCAATCTGAGTCTCGCCAAGGCCACGAGACAACCGAAGGGAAAAACAAAAGAAGAAGGAGATGGTGGTAGGAGCAACGAAGCATATGCGCAGTCATTATATGACCATCAATAGAGCTCCTTAAAAATTTCTCGACTCGTCCCTCAAACATCCAAACTCGTGGAACAAATGCAACTAAATGATTATTCTATCAATGTTGTAGCGGTTGACCTTTCTGAGTTCTTTCCCAGGATAAGGTCAAATTAATGATTGAGATGCAGCGGTAGTCACTACAGACTACCCGAATCTTGATAATTAGCTAAAGAAGGTGTAATCTAGCCTTCAGTGGCGAAACCATTGTGGTTAACCATGAGGCTGAGATAAAGGCCAAAGGTAGAGAAATTGACCAGTTCTATAAGAAGTTAAAGGGAGCCCCATCACAAGAGGCCCTTGCATCTTCTCAAGAGGAGGATAAGTGTAACACCCTTGACTATTGTTATTTTCCTCCTTTGCATTCAAGTGTTGATAGGTGATTTTCCTTATAAGGATATGATCTTCTGATTTTTGGAAATCATGCTTGGTATGAATAAGTCTTTTCTACTCTTAAGATCCTATGGTCGAACTAGTGTGACTTCTCTGAATCCACTTTTCAGTTCTGGAAGGTAAATTACATTTTGGTTTAAGAGTTGTAAACTTATCTTTTTCTCGACTCATCCTTGGATCAATTTCAGTGATCCAAGGAATGTTTTAGTAATGTTCTGTGAAGTGAATGGTAAAATTGACATTCCATGAGTTAGGCTTCACATTGGGTGAACTTTGTTGTTGCAAGTTATTTTACTTTTATGTGAATGCACTTCCATTCAATAGGATGTTGGCTTGTGTCCTTGAAGGTCGACCATGACAGGTCATTGATGATAACGTTGGGAATGCAGTTGTTCACAACATAGGAGAAAGATATCGGGAACCTATTAAGGATTTACTTCCAGAATCCTAAGCTAGGTGAAAGTATTCCTACCTAAGCTATGTTACTTGATATAATTTTGTTGCTAACCTAAACTTGATGCAAAGGGTTAGAAGGGTTGCTAAGTACTAAAACTTTAACCTAACACTACAAAGTTATTTGGTGACCTAACCTAGTTCTTTAAACTATAGTATTATTGGTTCACTCATTTGAGGGGTTACCTAACCTATTTGCTAAGAACTATGTTAGAGGTTAGTGGTTAGTGTTACATCCTAAGGTACTAATGTAAATCCTACCTAAGATCTAACCTAAGCAATCTAACCTATCCTAAACTAAAGGATGTGAATTGGAACAAAAAGGGGTCACATGTACAATGGTGACAGGTTTCTAAACATTTATGAAGGTGATAAGGTTTATTTATTTCCTATGGACTGCCGACTTTGGCAGAGGCTAATTTGGATGGTGGAGGCCTAGGTGGTAGTATCACTAGAAATGGAAATTCATGTTTTATTTGATTTGGAAGCTCACTAGTTTGGCAAGCAAGTGGCAAGGAAGATTGGGCGGGAGATCAGGAAATTAATGTAATTAATTTCCTTGTTTGACGAGCCTGAACCGCTTTGGTAGGTATGCCAAGCGGATTTTTGGTTGAGTTGTTTCACTTGCATGTTTTCGAATTTTGTTCTACTCGCACTCTGGTTTTTCGAACCAGTAGTTAAACTATATTGCATGGCTATTTTTGTGGTTACAAATCTATTTCTATTTCATGGAGAGTATATGAGGCAATGTGGAGGAAGTATTTTGTTGTTTTGGTCTTTCGTGGAGAAGAAGGGAAGAAGCTAGCTCAGCTAAGAAGTCTTCTTTGATTTTTCATGACACTATCAGGCATGATAGGCCCTAACTATTAAAATCTCTTGCTTTCTTCTAAGTGTTTTCATTAAAACAACTTTTCTCTATTAAGATCTATGCATTCATGCTTAGCTGATAAAATGATAGATGGGTTTGTAAGAAAACTTGTTTTTCTGTGTATTTGGCATCTGTGTGTTCTTGAATCGGTGGAAATTTTTATTTGCACTATCTTTTCATAAAGGAACCATGAATAATTAAACAAAAATAGTGACACTGGTTGCTTCTTCAATGATTTGAAATGTTTGTTGGGTGAATCGGTAAAATTCAATCTTATTAAACTTGTTTGCTAGTACTAGCTTCAGTTGGGAAACTTGTTTAATAAAGAGAATCAGAATCTTGAGATTCTCAGGGTTTGTTAGCATACATTTTCGATCCATAGATAAATAAGCTATGAATATAACCATATAGGAGCTGGGAATTGTATTCTTCTTGAGTAAATCATTGACTGTTAATGTTTTGCGTGCACTTTAGGTAAACCTGTATATGTCTTGTTGTTTTGTATTTTACCTTGAGGAACTTTGAGAAGCAAAGTTCGCATGCATGGATAAACCATATATAGTTGTTTTTGTGTTTCTCCTTGTGAAAACATGGTCGGTTATGGAAACTTGCATGCACAGGAAAATTAATATAAGGTTTGGTTTGTTTTTATTCTACAAACTTGATTGATCTGGGAATTGTGTTTGTTATAATTTTAGATAACCTGACTGTAACTCAAGTCGTTTTTGCATGTTGCTTGTGGATTCTTGTTCTTTTGACCATGTTAATGGTATTTAGAGATTCTTTGTAAACCCAACTTGAGAGTCATCCTTTCTGATCTTTTTCTAAGCATCTTACACTTACTTTTGTTCGAAATAAGGTTAATAGGATGTGTTGTATATATATTTCCCAGGTAGATATAGACAAGCGGGAGAATGGAGAAATCAAAGAAGCTCAAATCCACGACATGCCCAAGGCACATGTAAGTGGCGCACAACACGAGAATGTCGACAGGGAAAATGGTGCACCCAAGGTGCATGAAGTGGTGCACAAGCACGGAATGTCGGCAGGAAAATGGTGCGCCAAGGCGCGTGAAGTGGCACATAGCACGAGAATGTTGTGAGGCAAATGATGCGCCCAAGGCGCATGAAGTGGCGCACAACAAGAAATGTCGATAAAGCAAATGGTGTGCCCTTGGCACATGAAAGAGGATGTAGACACACACACGGATGCGCCCTTGGCGCACCTTTAGTAGGTACAACATTTTGAGCAACGCAGAAGCGAGACCACAGCGTGAGATATTCAGATGGCCATAACTTTTGACTGAGAGCTCGGATTCATGCAAGGTTGGAATTTTTGGAAAGCTTACGAGGTCCTCTGTCCAACTACGACTGGATATCTTTAATTGGGTGAGAAAAAATTCTTAAAAATGCAAAATACAGTTCGCCACTTTTGGGTTCGCTGGGGTTCTCACCTACCGCCATAATGATATGATTTAAATGCAGTCTGGAGGTGGTTGGGGCAGATTTCAGATTTCCTCTCTTCTCCCTCTCTTTTTCTTCCTATAAATTGTAAGGAGGGGTTCCTTTCTAAGTAGTTGTTCATCTTTTCAGCTCTGCCCTCCCTTCTTTTTCTTCTCCAGGGTTGAAAAAATGGAGTTCGAACCTCCTCCCCTGCTCTGTAATGGCGTTTTTGCCTTTTACTATTGAAATGATGTTCTGTGCAAACTTCTGGAGCAACAAAAATGTGTTTTGTGATGCATCTGTCCATCCTTGCTCATTTTTTTCTTGTTTTCTTCTTGCCTCTCTTCATTGCAGGTATTTGCGCATGTTCTAATGTTCATTACAGGTCTGGAGCTATGTTCATGGAGTTTTGGGACATTTTCTGTGTGAAATCTATCCTTGGGTTTGTGATGCATCTGTCCATCCTTCCCATTGCTCACCTCTCCTTGTTCCATGGTAGTTTTGATAGATGTTCAACATTCTCCTTCTCTGGTGTATCACCGTTTTAGTGTAGGCTTTTGTTGTTTTTCCCTTTTCTCTCTCTCTCTGTCTCCTTAGCATGGCTAGATTAGGTTTAGATTAGCTTTCCTACACTGGAATAGCTTGTGGCAGGTAGTTTAGGAGTAGGAACCAGCCTTCTCGGAGGTCTATCTCAAGTAGCAAGTCCCACAACTTGGAGATAGTACCCATGTTGTGCAATCACACCTTGGATGCTTCGAATGATAAAACTAGAAATTTGATCAACATCCGTGGGTCTTTGTGATTTTGCATCAATAGTTTTAGCACGCCGGTGGGACCTTAGAGGTCTTTCACTTTATCTTTGATAGGTTGGTGTGTTCTGTGAATATTTCAGCCTTTGGAGGCACTTGCAAACACATCTCGGCGACTCCATCCGATCAAAGAACCCATTTCGAAGTTGTAGACCCATTTTCCATCCATTCCCATCCATTTTTAGTTCCATCTCTTCCATTCTTTTCCATTCCATGAAGTTGTGCGATCATGACTTCATTTCCATCATGGAATTCACATTTTCAACAACAACAAGCAATGTTTCCCACCTCCAACACATTTTACAAATCCTCCAGATCAGCATTTTGAACAAGTTCAAGATCAGCATGCATACCCATATGAGCAGCAATGCCAAAGTTAGTTTGGCTATGGAGCTTTCGAGAGCAAGAGTATGCATATATTATGAAGACCATCGAGATGCAAGATGATGGTACATTGGAGAAAATCCAAAAGATGGAGGTAAACATGGTGCAGTCCAGGGCTCAAGCACAAATGAAAGCATTTGGAATCGGTTGTGGAGCACCTTGTCCATGGGTGGGACCTTTTCCAAGGCATTACAGCCCTCAAGAGAAGCTAGACTTCATGATTGCAACACTGCCATTGCTTACAAGGTGGATTGAAGGAATAGAGGTATATGAGAGGAGTATTCAGCGACCTTGTCAACGGGTAAGCACACAATCCCATACTCTTTCTTTTCCTCCTTCTCAATCTATATCATTTCAGCAGTGTCAAGTTTTAAACTCTCCATCTGCTGTCCCAAGTGTTGAATCCATTTCTCCACCCCCTAGTCTTCCACCCCATCTCAATTCTTCTTTCCTTTTTTCTTCCAAACAGTCATCCCCTCCACAAGAACTAATAGAAATACCCCCTCCTCCAAAGAAACAAGAGTTTCTACCTTCACCACCACAAAAAATTGCCAAATCAATCAAGTTACAACCCATCCCTCCTCTCACATTCCCAATTCCATGTGGGGCAGAAGAAATTGCAAAAATCAGTCATCAAGGACAGCAAGAGGAAGAGCCACGAAAAGAAGAAATGATTAAGAGCTTAGTAAGTTTGGCTCTTAAATTTGGAATTGAGAAGATCCCTTTGCTGGTAAAGCCTACAGAAGAGGCTAAGGTTGAACAAATGGTGGTCAGGACTGATTTTGTTGCAGCAGAAGAAGAAGATCTTGCAGTCCCAACTTGTCCTCTAGAGCAGCAGATCGAGGAGTTTGACTTGACAAACTTCATGCTGGAGGAAGAGTTCAATCAAGAGCAAGATTGTCTTCAAACATTGGAGGAAGGAGAAGCTGCTCCAAATCCAAAAGAAGAGGAGCACATTCTAGCTATGGAGGAGAAAATTGCAGATCCAAGGGCTTTGAGCACAAGCAAAGCACAGGAGAACCTTCGGTTCTTCTTTCTACTTCATCTCTCTCGAGCTCTAATCTTTGAAGAGGAGTTTGATATCTCAAACTCAATGCTAGAGGATGAAAGAAACCATGGTGGTCAAATTCTGAGATCAAGAAGACACCATGGAGGAAGTTGAGCGTTTTGCAATAGGACAGCCATGAGGTAGTTTATCTGTCAAATTTGGAGGACTATTTTGATGGAGAAGAGCCGGTTGAGTTTCCACCATTCTCTCTTTCATCATCCACATTCCAAACACTTGAGTCTGCTGTCATGAAGGAGAGCATTCATTTGCAATGCACTGCATCTTATAGCAGCTCTTTGGAACCAAGATTGGAAGATTTTAATCTTTCATGTCCTTCACTTTGGAGGAAGAGAAAGGACAGAGGAATTTCACCATTTCTTCCACACCATCCATAGAAGGTCTACAAGAAAAATCCACTCTTGGAGTTGAAAATCGAGCTATGGGCATATCAAACGGACCATACCTTGCCCAATCGGTATTTGGCTTCATTGGAGCCAAAGGAGAAGTCACAACAGTCATGCTTGCTTCGAGCATGAGGGTGAGCTACAAAGTACCAAGGATCAGCTGTCATACCTCTTCAATCCAAATGCGAGCAATTAAAAGAGGTGTGGAATTTTCCTTGGTGATACCTTGATGATTTGGGTGGAAGACCAGCTTCTTGTTGATTTTCCACTCATCCAATCAGCCATGTTGATAGCTTCCCTTTCTCAAAAGTGGCAGCCATGCGATTGATTTGGGTGGAAGACCAACTTCTTGTTGATTTTCCACTCATCCAATCAGCCATGTTCGAGACCAAATCAATTGCATGGCTGCCACTTTTGAGAAAGGAAGCTATTTCTCACAACTAGTTGCAGGGTTTGTTTAGCTTGCCTTTGCTTCTAGTTAGAGTAGAGTAGGTAGGTTTGCTTTCAACAAAAGAAGTGCTTGTGCACACTCTGCATGTTCCATTTGGAGCATGTATGATTTTCAGTTTTGTACATAGTTTTTGGTGTTGCTGGTTTTTCTCTGGCACAGTTCATTTCAGCGGCATTTTGGTGAAAGATCAACTCCAAGTTCAATGGGTTTCAAGTGGCTCAGAGGGAAGTTTTCAAAGTTCATATCAGATTTCAGGCTTTCTTATGACTCCATGCCCAATGGATTGCTAAAAGGCCACTGATCTTCTACCTAGCAGGCAGGTGATCCCATTGAGTCGCCAAATTGTTGTATATATCTTTCCCCGGGTAGATATAGACAAGCAGGAGAATGGAGAAATCAAAGAAGCTCAAATCCCTGACATGCCCAAGGCACACAGAAGTGGCGCACAGCACGGAATGTCGACAGGGAAAATGGTGCGCCCAAGGCGCACAGAAGTGGCGCATAGCGACGATCGCACGGGTGTCGGCAGGGCAAATGGTGCACCTAAGGCACACTGAAGTGGCACACGGCCTGCAGAATGTCAAAGAGGTAAATGGTGCACCGAAGGTGCAGAAAGTGGGCGATAGCATGGAATGTCGACAGGGCAAATGGTGCGCCCAAGGCGCACAGAAGTGGCGCACAGCATGGAATGTCGACAGGGCAAATGGTGCACCCAAGGCGCATAGAAGTGGTGCACAGCATGGAATGTCGACAGGGAAAATGGTGCGCCCATGACGAGAGAAAATGGTGCGCCCAAGGCGCATAGAAGTGGCACACAACACGGAATGTCAATAGGGCAAATGGTGCACCCAAGGCGCATAGAAGTAACGCACAGCACGGAATGTCGACAGGGTAAATGATGCGCCCAAGGCGCACAGAAGTGGCGCACAGCACGGAATGTTAAAAGAGAAAATGGTGCACCCTTGGCGCATGAAAGAGGATGTCGACACACACACGGATGCGCCCTTGGCGCACCTTTAGGAGGCACAACATTTTGAGCGCTGACAGGAAGCAGACCCTTGTGCAGATATTCAGATGGCCATAACTTTTGACTGAGAGCTCAGATTCATACAAGGTTGGACTTTTTGGAAAGCTTACAAGGTCCTCTATCCAACTACAACTAGATATATTTAATTAGGTGAGAAAAAATTATTAAAAATGCAAAATACAGTTCGTCACTTTTGGGTTCGCTGGGGTTCTCACCTACCGCCATAATGATATGATTTAAATGCAGTCTGGAGGTGGTTGGGGCAGATTTTGGATTTCCTCTCTTCTCCCTCTCTTTTTCTTCCTATAAATTGTAAGGAGGGGTTCCTTTCTAAGTAGTGGTTCATCTTTTCAGCTCTGCCCTCCCTTCTTTTTCTTCTCCAGGGTTGAAAAAATGGAGTTCGAACCTCCTCCCTGCTCTGTAATGGTGTTTTTTTCCTTTTACTATTGAAATGATGTTCTGTGCAAACTTCTGGAGCAACAAAAAATGTGTTTTGTGATGCATCTGTCCATCCTTGCTCATTTTTTTGCTTGTTTTCTTCTTGCCTCTCTTCATTGCAGGTATTTGTGCATGTTCTAATGTTCATTATAGGTCTGGAGCTGTGTTCATGGAGTTTTGGGACATTTTCTGTGTGAAATCTATCCTTGGGTTTGTGATGCATCTGTCCATCCTTCCCATTGCTCACCTCTCCTTGTTCCATGGTAGTTTTGATAGATGTTCAACATTCTCCTTCTCTGGTGTATCACCGTTTTAGTGTAGGCTTTTGTTGTTTTTCCCTTTTCTCTCTCTCTCTCTCTGTCTCCTTGGCATGGTTAGATTAGGTTTAGATTAGCTTGCCTACACTAGAATAGCTTGTGGTAGGTAGTTTAGGAGCAGGAACTAGCCTTCTCTGGAGGTCTATCTCAAGTAGCAAGTCCCACAACTTGGAGATAGTACCCATGTTGTGCAATCACACTGGATGCTTCAAATGATCAAACTAGAAATCTGATCAACATCCGTGGGTGCTGTGATTTTGCATCAACGAGGATGTTAATGGAAAAATGGAAGCATTTCTTCTTATTTTGAACTGTATGCAATACTTTTCACTGCTCTCGGTCTAGTCTTACAGTGCTGGCGTATTATATAATTGTGTTTTGGTATTGATATCCTCCACTGTACTCACCATTTATTACTTGATGTTCTTAATGGAATCGAAACCTGAACATGGTGTAGGTTCAGGTATTATGGCCTTTTGATCTTGTAATACACTTTTAAGGGAACATATAGTTACCCTAATTTGGTTACATATATTTGAATGGTCTTGATACTTCAATGACGTTTATACTTGGCATTGTGCTGGAATTGTAAACCATTCTGGACTGTACATATTATTCTTTGATGTTTGATATTGTCTTTTGATTGGATACCCATTTTATAAATTTGGTAGTGATGTGTTGGCATACCGTTAAGATGGTTCTACCTTGCCGAACTGTTGGGTAGTCTTAAGTGTTAGCCATTACTTAGATTCCTACTTCTTGTTGGGTCTAATAAGGGTATATCATGTCTTGGAAGATTGATTGCGGTCTTAAACTGGTTTTGAATGTGTCGAACTGCACTGTTGAATTTATAGGATTCTATAAGTAGACATTGATAGCATGATTACTTCTTATCGAGGCTATTCTGAACCAATGGGAGAATGTTCGGTTTTTAAGGAAATATTCTGTGAAGCTCAATAATTCGTGAACTTGTATGAGCTAGACTGTTTTATTATCTCTAACTGAAAGTAGAAATTTATGCTTTTGAATGAGATGATTTAGAAAGGAAGTTAGTTTTGGTACTCTATCTCTTTCTTTGGAATGGTCATTGTTTTCCTTCCTTGAAACTCCTGAATGAACTTAAACTGTATGAATGCTAGAAGGTAAAATTGTTCTATTGCGTTGAAGGAAATTATTTGAGTTTGGGATCATATTTTAGAAGACTCCTTCTATAATGCAGTTGGGTTAAGTACTTTGATTTGAACCTCCTGATTTCTATTCTTAGTGAAATGAGAAAACAACGTTTATTAATCTTGATTACTTCTCATTTGACTGACGTGATTTGGAATTAGATTAAAGTTAGATTGGCAAATGAAATTGAAACTTATAGACGACTGCCAATCTATCACTTCTCCTTGGATTTATTTCATTTGGATCTGTTGATAAATATATTATATTGTTCTGTCTTAAAGTAGAATTACTTTAAAGGAACAGTTTAAATCATGGTCTACTCTGGTTTCGGCCTTGCTGATGATTATGTACTATGGAAATGGAACTCTATCTTTTCCTCTTTACTTGAAAGATTATGCTGTAAACATTTATGAATCTTATAGTAAATATATGTGTTGTACTTTATTGAAAACTTCGAAACAATGATATATTATGTTTTTTTGTTTGGTAAAGATATTTGATGAAATCAATTATACTTTAATTTATAGGGCAGGTATTATAGTTTATATCATGTTCCTCCTTGTGTTAAAATCTATTTTGTGTTGCTCTTCTTTTATTGATATTACTTACGCTTGGGAGTATGAATGACTAGTTGTTCATTAAAGCAGGGTTGTTTTATTGAAACAATTAGTGGAATGCACTTCATTTTAAGGCTTAGTGCTTATCATGCTCAGTTCGTTGAACTGACCCATGCTAGCAATTTTTGCAGATGGACTTCATAAGTGATAAGAGAAGGCAAAAACTAATACGATGCATTGGCTGATCTATGTTGATTTTCGAGAAGAATTCTGATTTGTTCTTAAGTTGTATTGAAAAAGAAAAGTTACTTCCTTTTGAATAAAGGTTGATGTCCTACAATATGCTTGTAATGAATAAGTTTGAAAATGAATTGAAAGATGGAAATTTACTTGTGTAGATTGTGTAAATTATCCTGTTTTGAGGATAATCTTCTTGTTATCTATATGATTGGATGTGTATTCATGATGGTATTATAAAAAGGAATTTAGATAAATATCCTAAGTAAGCTGCAGATTAAACAAGTGGCAGAATACATCATTCTCATCTAAGTAATTCATTAAATCTTGTGATGTGAAATAAAACTATAATAAGAATTATTGTAATTATAAATGACATTATAGGGTATGTTAAGCCCTAGAATGTAACTATGAAGAGGAAGGTATGATGGTTAATCATTAAGACTTAAGAATAATAAGTCTGACATGTTTCAGCCTAGTAGGTTGTTGCACTTCCTTAATTAGTTAAGTTAATTAGAATAAAGGAACATAAGTTGTTGTTGTTCTGTTTTTGGATAACGGGTTGTTAGGTCAAATCTATCGAATCTGGAAGCAATCTTAAGTTAATTAAAGTTCTTAAGATTATATGAACCTGCAATGTAAAAATAACTTAAAGAGTGTTGAACTTGGAGTTGGTTAGGTTGTCGTATTCTGTCGTCTTTTAACCCAAATTTAACTTAACATGAGTAAATTCTTGGAGGTATGTACATCTTCACGAGGCTATTCTGTAGGATGTTGACACATGTCAACTGCAAGGTTGTACCTTCGAGAAGATTAGGATCTTCTCGAGGATACAACAATGCAGTTAACATGTGGCAACACCCTTCTGCATTGATCGTCAAGATCTACACACCTTTGAACTTGACCAAGATTTTCCTCTAGGGTTGGTTAGTATCATAGCTAGGATATGAAGTAGCCCTTTAGGACTCAGGGTACCTTGGCACACGGGGTTAACCTAGGTTGGCCCAGTATGCCAATTTACCCTAAGTCTTTATGAGCCTTTTTATATCATGACCTATGTTGTTAACCTGAACTAGAGTTAAACCTTGAGCGAGGGGACTGACTGAAGTCAGTATAAGACATTCTAGATAACAGTGGAGTGGGGGTGAAGGATGTATTCTATTTTTATGAGTATGTCATCAAGGAATAAGTAATACAAACAGTATGTTAGAAATATTTGGCCAAAGTATCGCAAGCTGCTATTGATTGCATTGTCCTATGTCACCTAGTCTAAGGATCGTGATGCCGATGAATATTGGTAACAAATATTCAGTTAGGTTCCTTAGGTAGATCACTCAGAACCCGAACAGGGTAAGAGAACCAAGAACATGAAGTATTTAGAAGAATACTCAAAACTCAATGTTACCCATGAATAGATCGGTAGTTACCGAGTCATGGAATGAATAGATTAGTTGTTCACCGAGTCATTGCAGCTGCATATGGTTATTTGTTATATGAATGGTTGTTATGAAATGTGTGTTCTAAATTATGTATTTAGAACAGAGAACATTAATCATGCAAAAAAAAAAAATCCCTTGTTTCTAAAGTCTTAAAATTGGGAATGTTACAATAAGACTCTAGTGCCAAACTCACCATATTCGAGGCCTCCGTCCATTCGCTCATGCGAGAAAAAGGGAGCACTCCAAAAGGTATCCTATTCAAGTAAGGCGAGAGGTGGTGGAAATCCAAGCCAAGTTTTGTGTTGTCGAGGTGGAAAAGGGTAGCCTCCAAACAAATCTTAAATCATCTAAGGACATAGTCAAAGACTTGACCCACAAAATGGGGCAACAATCCCAAGAAGGGGAATTGTAACATTAGTATAGGAGCTATATGCTTCCTGTTGTGACCAAATTACCACTAAGGCAATGGATTTATCCCCCAAACTTGGATTTATATCCGATGCTCAAGGATTTTGCTCTAATGTGGAAACTGTAACTTCCACCATCACTAGTGCATTTAGCGCCAAGGTCCCTGAATCAATGCTCTTGATTCAGAAACTTTATGATGCTTCAGACTCTTCCCTTCAAGGGGTAGGGATTACTTCGACAGGTGGTTGATCACTACAAAAATCAATGATATTCTAAGTTGCAACAAGGCCTCTATCAAATTCCAAAATCTCTTGGTGTAGCTCCACTAGGGAATCAAAGAGAGGAAGCAAAGCATCAACAAACTAGTTCAGTTAGGCTTCCCTTCCCCCTTCCTTGATGATTCTACAATCCTCACAAAGGACCAAATTCAATAGCTCTTGGTTGCCAAACACCAAGACAAGACTGTCTTTCAGTCTTTAAAGGAGAGCTCTAGTGTTGCCGAGGTGGAAGCCATTCTAAACCCAATTGTGTAGTTGGAGTTCCGCTTACATGTAGTAGTGCAGAATCTCAAAAATTTCTCACATAAGGAGATAATCAAGTTGGATCAAGCCTTCCAGGCCTTGCAGAGAAGGACCTATCCAACAAAAGTAGAATGGCTTGGATATCAGGTTGTCTTGCAGTAGCTCTGAGTGGTATTTTGAAGCCACATTTTGATATTTTGAGGCCGATGAGATTGTCATATTCTTCCATGGTTGGCACAGAGTCCCTTGGTGATTTGCCATAACTGTAGAGTTATTTTTATAAGACTCTTTCATTAATCACCATCTTTTATTATCGACCTAGTTTCTTTTGTTCGCTTAGCTCAAAATTGACTAAGTATGAAGTTGAATGTGGAATATGTCCATGTGTCTCACTAGCACAATCGGGCATAAAGAAAAATAAGAAAGGATCTCAAAATTGCATCATGTTTTCCAGATGTCCCGGGCCCAATAAAGGTTGTCTGGCGGGTTGAAAAGTCAAAATCATAGCAAGGTTTCCACGTGTTTCGAGCGCACTTTCAAATAGATAAAAAGAGGAAGCCTCCCCAAACTAGCGCGTGCCCACCATGTGTCTCTCAGGCGCAGTTTGGGGGATCAAGTTCTAGAAAAGGCCCTCAAACAAGTGTCCACTCTCCACATGGTAGAAAAATATCATCACCAACTCAAGGAGGGACAGTTGGGTGAATTAAAGGCAAACAAAAATATCTCAACATGTAGTTGAGATATTGACCCAAAAGGAGAAGATCATGTAAGAAAATTAAATGTTGCCAGTAGAAGCTCGATTCCAGATGTTGAAGCAAGAGCCACAAACATCTATAAAAGGGGGGGGTCGATATAGGGGAAGGAGAAGAGCCTTTTAAGAAAAGAAAAGAAGTTGCAAATTAGATTCAAGGTTCATTTTTGTAATAACTAGTCTTAGCAAGACTCCATTATAGAAGGAAATTTTAATTTGTGCCACTTCAACCTTATCTATTGTTTTCTCCATAAATAAGAGTCCTTTTTCTATGCACTTTTTCTTTCATATTCCGAGTCTTTCTTTTTTGCTAAGTAGTTCTAGATAATTTAATAAATCTATCATGATATGCACCCTTGGGTTTCAACTTATCTATTATCTATGTTTGTCGTGTATTCGTTTCCTCAAATTTTGATAAATATAAGGTGTTTCTAAAAATAGGTGGATCATGCTATAATGATCTTCAAACTATTTTAGATAATCTCCCTAGGTATCTCTCCATCTCTTTAGGATCTATTTTGCAACATTGCCTTAGTTTTATGTTTCTTTGAAGCATTTTCCTAACCTTATCCCACACCAAAGAAGAATCGGCTTCTTTAAAATCTAGAGGTTACCTTAGGGCACATGTCCTACTAACCTAAGGTATCTAACCACTCTAACGGTTCATCCCCAAGGATAATCGTCAACAAAGTCCTCATCCGAAGATCATCATCACCAAAGTTCTCTTCGAGAGGACATAGTTGGAGAAGAATAGTCTTAAGAGCCTTATAGTTTTCTACATCATGCCCTAACACACGATGGTAAGTACAAATTTTAGTATCATCAAACCATTCTGGTTTAGGTTTTATTTGGTTGTATGGTCTAAGAAATGGTAATGTGATGATAGAGGTTTCTAAAAGATTAGCTAAGATGTTGGCATAAGACCCTACCAACTGATCACAATGTGAAGTGATTGTTGGTCTAGATGGAAGTTTGGGTGACTTCGGGGGGAGAGGCATCACTAGAGGTGGAATTGGAGGTTGAGTAAGTTTGACTACTTGTTTGGTAGATAGTACGGTTTTGGGTTTGGGTTACACCTTCTTAGGTAAAGGTGTAGCTGGTGAGCTAGTTATTGGAGGTAGTGTAGGTTTAACTATTTCTTTGGAAGGTAATGTAACTTTAGGTTTGATTTGCACCTTCTTGGGTAAAGGTGTAGAAGGAGTGCATGATGTAGAAGGGAAGGTAGAAGATGGAAGGGGATGGGTTAGCCAAGGTGATAATGGAGGTGTGGTGAAGACGGTGGTAGGAGAAAATGTGGAAAGGACTAGTTGAGGAGAAGGGAATGGCATGGGTAATGATGAGGATACTAGAAGTGGTGTAGGTATGGGAGGTGGAAAGGATGTAGGTAACGATGAAGGCATAGGTTGTGTAGGTAATTTAGGTGGAATAGAAGATCATGGAAAAGAGGTGGGCTATTATTTTTTGGTTTACCTTGGGTAGGAGGTTTCTTGACCAAGGTTGATGGGTGCAGATATAAGATAAATGGAAGTGGTGAAGGTGACAGAGGGGTAGTGGGAAAAGCCAGTGTATGTGGCCTAAGAGGTTGGGTTTTCTTCTTAGGTAGGGGAATAGTCTTTGTAACCACTTGTAAGGACTTGGATAAATCCAATTTAATGGGAGGATGGACTAGGCTTGATGTCAGCATGAATCTCAATGTGGTAATGGGTTTGAATCTTTGGTGAAGGTATGGGCACGAGTAGAGTTTTAGGCATAGGATAAAGTTTGGTTAATGTTAATGGTTTAGGTGTGATTGAGGGTGATGAAGAATAGGTGACTACTATTAGATTGGTGGGGTTGGTTGTCTTAAACACCTTTGGATAGATCGTGGAAGTGTTGGCAGGAAAAAATCTGCATTTGAGTTGGGACAGAAGTAGAAGGTGTCCCCAAAAGAATGGAATTGTCAACATAATCCAAGTGGTTGGCCAAATATGAGAATGGCACTAAAGTAGAGGGGATGATGTTTATTTGGTAGTAATCCCTGTAAAGAATGTCTATGAGACAGGAAATGGTTAGCTTCATAATTTTTGGGTAGAATAGATGATAATAAATCGACAAGGTCTTTAAAAGATAGTGGGGAATTGTCGCCAACAAGAAGAGATGCTACTAGCAGGTCCTCTATGGGTAAAGGAGGAGGTAAAGTTGATTGTATAGGATCTTCCTTTAATAAAGAAGATAGTACGCTGGGCTCTTCCATAGGGAGAATAATGGGTAATGTGAGTTGTTTGATAGGTGGCTAGATGAGTGGGCTACATACATTTGAATATAAAGCAGACTCCTTGGTGGGTAAAGAAGAAGGTATGGTAGACTCCTCTATGGGTAAAGAAGAAGCTAAGGTAGACTCCTCTATGGGTAGAGAATTGGATGAAACAGGTGCTTCTGTGGGTGGAGGGGCTCGTGAAATAATTTCCTTAATAGATGGGATGGGAGGAAACTAAGCAGAAGGATCTGGTATGACATCAAAAATGGCATGGTCCTCTTGAACATTGGGATCAATAGTTGAGGTTTGGCTAACTTGGTTGGGGTGTGATTTGGAAATAGTTTCTTGAAGATGTGGAGGTTTTGGTTAGCCGGTGCATTGGGGTTATCAATACATGAGATCTCCATTATCTAACAATTCTTGGACGATGTTTTTAAAAGTTATACAATTACCGTCACTATGACCTCTAACATGGTGATAATTGTAGTAATCGTTCTCCTTATACCATGCAGGTACAAGATGGGAAGGGTCAAAACCAGTATGTGTTTTGATGGGTGGAAGAGTGATTGCTCCATCTTTTAGAAGTTTTTCCAAAACAAAAGAATAAGGTTCTCAATGGGAGTATATTTTCATTTTCTGCTTGAACTAGAAAGTTTGAATAGGGAAAGATTAGAAGAAGGTTTTGATTGGTTAGATGGATGAGAAGGGCTAGCTTTTAAAACCACTGTGTTGGTAGATCCTTTTTCTTTTAAATAATTATTTTTTGGTTTAGACAAAGAAGAATAATCATTATTTTTTGAAGGGAGCGTTTTTGTCACGCAATTACAACTTCTTCTCAATAGCATGGATTTCAATTTTTTGATCCATTGTGAGTGCCTCGTCAAATGTATAGAAAGTTTAGACTAGGAGATTTGGTAAGATATGTCTAGCACAAGCATGGGTAAACAACTCTATTAACTCAATTTGAGGCAGTTGGAATGTGAGTTGATTAATCAAAGTAAATACAAATGAGTTAAAAAGTTTGTGATAGACTCGTCCTCATACTAGTGTGTTGTACAAGTCAATCATTGTGACCTTATTAACAATGTTGATAGAAAAGTGGTCTAGAAAATCTTGAGCTACCTGATTAAATGAAAATATGGAGTTCTAGGTAGAGCACTATACCAATCTAAAGTGGGTCCCATCAAGGACATTGGGAATGTTCACAGGAGCAAAGCGTCATCGTGAGTGATGAGATAACACACATGTTTAAAAGACCACAAATGTTGTTGTGGGTCTTCTTTGCTATTGAATCGGTTGAATTTTGGCATTTCCCAATGCATAGGGTATGGATGAATTAGAACAAAAAATTTAATAGGCTCGTTGTAAATCTCGTCGTATGTCAGAGAGTTATGCGAGCCAGAGACAAATGCTTCTAATGTCTACATATTTTCCATCATCATTTTGATAAGATCATTTATAGGTTGTGATGACATAGCAACCCCTACAATATAAGGGGGAGATAAGATGGGTATGATGTGGACAGTACTCCAGTATGTGGTGGTGTTGAGTATGAAAAATGTGATGAGGGAATATAGGACGAGATGGATGTCACAGGAAAATACCCAAGATAAGAGGTAGATGAAATAAGCAGTTGATGATAGGTTGTAGTAGGTGGGACAGATGTAAATACTCTCATGGTGATTGGTGGAAGATACCTCGGGATGGAGAGGACAAGGTTTTGGAAGGGAATGTGGGCTTCCGACACCAGAGGTGGCTGGGATGCAAAAGGTACATGGGAAGTGGATGATATAGGTATGCCTACATTAATGATAGGGTATGATGATATGGTAAATATTGTAGAGGTGATAGAAATCGATGGCACGGTAGTTGTCCTAGGTGCAATTGATAATGATAATGTGGGTTCAAGCTAAGAAACCACAGGTGATGAGGCAGAAGAAGGTAATGATGTACTAGTAGTGGTGATGCGGAAGTGGGGGCAATGTGAGGAGGAAAAGATATAGGCATGCCATATATAAGTTGTCAAATGAGTCACTGGTGGATGAGTGAGAGAGGTAATATTGTAGTGCGGCGGGGTTTTGATCAAGGATTCTTGCAAACTCCTCATCACCAGTATGTATGGTAATAGGTTGGTTGGGGTCCATAGGTGATGAAATGGAAGGTGGTGATGGGCTAGGTGGGAGTGGCTAGTAGCTAACATGAAACACCTGGACAATTATATTTTTTCTACAAATAAAAACCATGTGAATGACAATGATAGAAGCTGGTAAGTCGAGCTCTGTTGATGGTATAGAAACACAAAAAGATGGAACAAAATGGATCTAGAAAGTGGAAATTAGTCATTGTTTTGATTATAAAACTAAACCATAGACATCGATTCCGAGTTAGGTAACTAATGTTGGTTTAGGAGGGTAGCGATGTCGATCGATGAATTGATGTCGATTACTGTGGAAAATTGAAATATTTGAAAACTTGGCTATAAATGGTGAATATCAGGTGAAACTAGGTTCTGAAGGTGATATCAAAGACCCAAAAATGTAGTGGAGTGACAGAGGAAGTCACAGCAAGTGATGGAAGTGATTTGAACACTATTTTAGTTAAGTGACCAAAATAGAAAGGAACTGAAAATGGTCAGTAAACCGATGGTGGTATGATTAACTAACTGATGATGGTTTTTGGACCAATACCAGCTACTATGAATGAATAAAAATTAAAATCTGGAGATGAAAAGGTATGAATGAGATGGATTTGAACTTTGTAGGCGATAACAAAACACATAAAAGATGATAAGGTGATAAAACAAGTCACAGAAAGAACATAAATGTAGATTGAATGTTATTTTGGTATAAATGACCAAAAAAATATAAACCGATGGTGGTATGATGATGTAACCGATGGCGGTCGTTGGACTAATACCAATTACTATGAAATCTATGAAGAGATGGAAAAAGTGAATTTTGGTGATTTAGATCAAATAAAAGGCTAACCCAAAATTCTGAGTATAGCAATGATAGATCCTAACACACTCAGAAATAGTTAGAATACACCAACTATGATTGTGGAGTGTGTAGGGAGAGAAAAATGGAGAAAGACAAACTCACACCTCAAAACACAAATCAAGAAAAAGATAACAAACACAAAATCCTATGTTGTAGATTTTATGTTGTGGCTTATGCCATTTAGGACTGACTTGTGAATAGAATAGAATTTTTGGTTAACGAAGGTGCCCTACGGAAATTGACAACTATGGTTGGTTTCTAGGTAAATTTTTCTTAGGGTCCCCAATATATACTTCATAGTATGCGAGGCCCTACTCTGATATGATGACTGGCCAAAACACTAGCTGGCTCCACCGCTAATCCAATTATTAGTCATTAACGGTAAATATTGGGAGGGAAGATGTTTAAGTAGTGAGTTGTTTGTTTCATTGATTTGGTTTGGGAGTGTGTGCACAAAGTGAACTATGATTCAATTTTTCAACCATCAGCTGGTCATGACTTCCAAAGCATATAGGTTTCCCACAATTTAAATGAGCTAAAATGCATCGGCAGAAATGAGATGCAAAGATTTTAAACCCAAATCCACAATGAAATTCGATGAGAGAAATGATGAATAGGCAAGAGTATGTCTTTCACTAATGTAATACAGAATAAAAAGAAGCATTCTTTTTAGTCCAAAATACGAGTTTCACTGAGACAAGTAGAAGAGGAAGAATGTTCCAAGGGAGAAAGTTTAATGTGAACTCTTTCAAAAGGAAATAGACACACAATGATTCCCTAAGAATGAACAATGCAAAATAACCCAAATGGGGTCCCACCGGGTGTGCCAAAATGTTTCACCAATAATTTTACGCTTTCTAGGATGAAACAAATAGAAGGTAAATGGTTAAGGAGGAATACCTGTGAAGCGAAGGTGGAAGGTAGAATGCGCGTGTTGTTGACGTTATCTAAGTCGAATGTAGAGAGATCCTTTTTGTCTGGGAAGGACTACCTGTAAATGCAAAGAAAGACCACAAAAATAATATTAAATAGCACCGGACAGTGGACTGCCTAGTGTATGCTAGACCTAAGAAGTGTGGTGCTTCCTAGAAAGGTTGTCAATCCACTGTTTAATAACAATTTAATATAAACACAAAACTAAAATAAATAGGTCCTATTGCAATGTAATGATTTAGGTCTCTCATACACATGATAAACTAGATTTATGCTAGATATTTAAAATAACTCTAAATCTAATTAGAACAGGGGTTTGTTCAGTCGGAGGTAGGTGCATCGGGGATCCGGTTAGGGCCTGAGGTTGGTGGGTTGAGGTATGGGCTGAATTTGGGTGAATTGGAGTCTAATGGTCTAAGAATATAAAATAACACGAGAGACTAGTATTGGTCTAGTGACCAATGCCGGTATGGGGAAAAAAATCAATGGCGATCGAGGAACCGATGTCGGTAGGGGAAATAGGTAGTAAACTATTAAAAATGGGTTTTTAGGCTACCTTTGATTGCAAAAAGTGTGAGGGTAGTGTGGATTGTGTCATAATATGGCTGAGAAGACTCAGAAATACTAATAAGGAGGTTAAGAAAGGTGACAAGGCTTGGGATGGTTGAATAGTAGGTTGGTGGGAAGAAGGTGATATACGGGTAATGGAAGAAATGAAATATAGAAAGAAGCAAGAGATCTACACTTGAATAAGCACAAATGATTAATATCACAATACTTACTTGGTATTTTACATATCCTGTGAATAGAGATGGTGTGTGGTTGATCGGAGAAGAGGTGGTTGGGTCTAGTGTCATGGCAGTGCAACATGTGTGCTCCCGTGAGTATTCCAATGCTCTAGAAGGAGAACCGACTACTTGTCTAGCACGATGGTTGTGTGTGTTTTTGAATAGATGTAGGAAGGCTTGAATATTTTAGCTTGAATGCAATAAGGCTCCAATAACTGAATGACCAACCCGAGTGAAGAGTTGTGAAAGTTTATATAAAGTGACCGATGACGGTTAGGTAAGCGCGCATTAAGCCGGATAAAGCGCAAAGTGTCGGTTAGGGTGAAATAGTCCTTTTTACCAAAAATAGGAAAATATTCCCATATTTGGTGCATTTTCCAAGTTGGGTCCACTTAGGGAAGTGGATTTCTCGTTAGAAAAGATAGGAAGATCATAGAAGAAGTCTAGTTAGGTTTAGGAAGAAGTCTCATTTAGTTAGGTCAAGTGGTGACTCAACACTAGGAGTGATGACTCAGTGTTGAGAGTGATGACTTGGTCATTATGAGTTAAATTCCCTTGGAATGAGTCCAAGGTGAGGTGGATGTGTTAGGATTAAATTAACTTAATTAAATTAATTAAATTAATTAATAACATGAGGATGAATATTAATTCAATTATAAGTGATTAAATTAATATCAATGTGGGGTAAAGGGGTCATGGCTAGGTAAATGCGTTACGTTAATTAATTGAAAGGGGTCGAGGGGAGTGTGACCCAAATTTGGTGTCTACAAGGATAAACAATCAAGTTAGAAACATCGGTTGGAGTTCAAAGAGATTGATTTTGACACTTACTAAAAATAGTAAGTTGTCTCTTACGCACTTCAAAATAGGTACATGATCTTCGATCGATGATACTAGAATATCTATGAGGATTCGGGAGGAATCATTAGAAATATAATATAATCCACTACATGGTGGAATCATGAGTTTTAAAAACTCTTGGCACTTTTCAATGGAGCTCATTCTTTGTAGGGATAGTTGACAATCTTGATCAAAAGGGGCCATTTCAAGGAGTTTCAGGAAGAATTAAAATATTATACCCATCCCATTGATCTTGGAAGGATGTTTGGAGTCAAAACAATGTAAATGTTCATACAAAAAAAAGACATTCGGAGCTCTAGAAATCTCAATTTCAAGTTTTCTCTCCTGGTGGGTCAAATCCTTATGTTTTACCTCTCAAAAGTGCAAGGCACATTTTTGTGCACCTCATGTCCCTTTGTAAAGGTGCAGTTGGGATAGTAAAATGCAACCATGCATAAATTTTTCTCTATTACTTCCTTTGATCCCAAAAAATTTGCATCGCATGTGTATTCGCAATCGCCTTGAGCTCTCCCTCCGATTTGCCAGGTCTTAAAGTGCAAAATCACACCTCTGGGAACAAAAATGCATAATGTTTTCCCTACTAATCTATTCATCATGAAAAAATTTCATTGCACATGTCTTTCCTTACTTTATCATGCCCTGCAGTTCCTGGATAAAAATTTTCCATCTCAGCGCACTTACTAAAAATAGCATGTGTCCATGGCGAGGCATACTAAAAATAGAAAGTGGATAAAAATGGAAATGCAGCATGAACAAAGGAGGATTGAGATGTGCTAAAGGATTCATATTTCATTGCATTGGAGCACTTCATCAAATCATCCAAGTAAAGATCATTAGAATTCATCGGAGGTGGCTTCTAATTCTTCTTTCTTCTCTCTCTCTCTCTTTCTCTCTCTTCTCTCACCCTCCCCCAAATTT
This sequence comes from Taxus wallichiana var. yunnanensis, assembly GCA_018340775.1. Lineage (NCBI taxonomy): Eukaryota > Viridiplantae > Streptophyta > Pinopsida > Cupressales > Taxaceae > Taxus > Taxus wallichiana. Next base: position 98,858,149 of record CM031240.1, read on the forward strand.
CTCTCTCTTCCATGTTATAATTCTTTATTGGGGTGTTCTTTTAATGTCATTAATAAAATTAAAAATCAACTTCATATTTCTAATTTAAAAGTCACCTTTATTCTATAAAAGGGACTTAAAAGTTTCCTAAGAAGTTGAAAAGTTTTGAATCATGCGAGGACATATAAAAGCCTTTGGGGGATAGATGAAGAGTCATCTCTCATTCTATAAATTGTAAAGGACTTCTCTTTTCAATAGATTGGTGATCAATTTTTAAACTCAAGAGTACATAGGGCTTAGAGAGAACAAAGGAGATAACCATTTTATTCTATTTTATCCTCATTACTTTTCCTCCTTCGTCCCTACTTGTGTACAACTCTAATTGAAATGCTAATGAAAGAATAAATTTTTGTTTTCCAAGGCATATGAATGTGTGCATCATTTTATGCATGGTTTCCTCTATCCAGTAGCATTGAAGTTTTGGTTGTTTCTTCTCATAAATGCATGTGTTGAAATTTCTAACTAGTGTGTGCAGGAATCTAATTTTCTACCCAAAACATTAGTTCTCCTATCTCTTTTATCACTCCCATTACCCACTCTACAGACAAAGTCTTCTCTAGAAATAAATTGCTAGTTTTCCGCAAGGTTAGTAGAGTGCCCTGTTAGATCTCTAACCGCAAGGCCACCGGGAAAAATCCACTTTTTCAAGTGCATGCAAATACGGAAGTTGCACCATCTAAGTAGAGGGACTTCAACTCCTAGAGCGTTGGCAAGAAATCCACAGATTTTTCCATCCCATAAATTTTCTCACAAAAAAAAATTAGCACCCACCATGGGGTAGATTTTGTAGCATTTACACCCAAATATGACCAAAAGGTCAAGAAAATCCAAAAAAACATTCAAAATTTCAAAAAGAAAATTTTTGGAATTTGAAAATTCACCTGAGCCTTATTTCTACAAATCGTGGCTATTCCGAGAAACCCTCATATTAAAAGGTTGGAGTTTTTGTTTCATATCCAAGAGGACATTGCTTCATATTTGTGAGAAGCTATTTGGCACAACCGACAAAGTTTCACTCAATACTTCATTTCCACAAGAGTATTGGACCTCGAAGAAGAATGTGCCACTTTGAATCGAAAAGCTAAAGGAAATTTCAAGCTCCACAAAGAAGAGTGTAGATTTACAAGCTAGCGAATTGAAGGTACACTTAGAAAAAAAGACAAGGAGGAAAAATTGATCCCATCTTTGAAGAACTCCAAAGAAGACAAGAGTTTCTTAGAAATCCAAGGTCTCCACTTTGTCAAGAAAACATTCTCGATAGAATTCCAAGAGTCATCAATCCATTAGACGTTGAGTTTCCATACATCAACGAGAATATTGAATATTTTATTGATGTAGAGACTAAAGAGGAAGCTAGAGAAAGAGAAGCAAGAGTTGAAGCAAAGATAAGAGCTCAAATTGAAGAAATTGAGAGAGCTCAAGCCGAAGCGTGACGTCTGAGTAGCAATGAAGCCATAGTATTAGAAAGGTTAGAGGTTAGGATCAAAAATAGAATGACAAATTTTGATCATGAAGTATGTAGGAGAAATTTGCCATGGGGCGAAACACAGATCCACTTACACTTTAACAACCTTTCCATAAATTACCAAGAGGGTCAAGGAAGAACTTCCCAAAGTTCAGAGAATATGGTTCATAACTCCCCAAAGAGCATGTAGTAGATTCATCACCTCCTTTGGTGTATTGGGAGTAGAAGATGAGGATGTCTTTGTCTGAATTTTTGTAGAATCATTGCAGGAGAAAGTTGTTGAATGGTTCTACATGTTTCCCCTAAGATCTATCAACTGTTGGGAAGATATAAGAAGTGATTTGAACATAGGTTCAAAACCACAGAGGACTTCTAGGATCTCTTTGTCCAACTATTACAAATGAAGAAAGATCCTTCTCAGTCAATGAGAGATTTTATTTCTAAATATAGCTGAATAATTAGTAGAATTCCTTAAGATTGCGTGCCTCTTGACAATAATTTGAAAATATTCTTCATCACTACTCTACAACTAGAAGTTGGATTTTCCTTGGGAGAGCCCAACCTAGGGATTTTAAAGAAGCACGAATTATGCGGTAGATGCCAAAGATGATTTGATCTTCTCTGGAAAAGTGAAAGGTCCTAATGGAAAACAAAAAGGTCAGAGTTCAAACTCAGTCACCATGGACCAATGTTCCAAAAAATGGAAAATGACTTGGTTTCCATGAAGGAAAAAAATTCTCGAGATCACCATATGGGATGCCCCAAGAAATCCTAATCCTCCAAACCAGCCAAGAATCACCTCACCTCCCCATAGGCTTGCTCTCGAAGCACTTTCGATCAATGTTACATGTGATGCTAATGAACCAAGAGAAAAAGAAGAAGAAGAAGAAGAAGGTGGTGATGGAAACTACCTTGAGGTTGAAGAAGTTAATGGCGAGACTCAAAATGGCCTTATTGAGTATGTTGAAGGAGGCGAAGATTAAGATGATAGATAAGCTCCAAGATTATTATGTGTGGCATTCACCCGGGCTCAATCAAAGAAATCAGGTTCATCTTCAATAGATGTAGTGATGAAGAAGAAAGAATATCCTCCCATTGAAATTCTACAAAATAATATCATCAGTAGAGGGTTACCGCTATCACCATCAATGGACTTAACCAAAGAAAAACTAGACCCATCAAGTTAGCAAGAATCTCGTGCCACGTCAAGTAAGTCTTTTAGTCCTTCCCCTAGCTCTAAATTTTCTAAGAATAATTCTCCTTCAAATGATACTCCTACGAAATCATCTAAAGTAACACCAAAATCTGATTTCCCATCCCCTTCTAAATCAATTACCACACTCGTTAAAGAAAATCAAACCTCCTAAAAGGAACAATAACCATATCATACCAAGCCAAGAACACATATGCTAATCAAACACCACGATCAATAAGATGAAAGCAATTCACCATAATAACTTTACATAAACCTTTATAAACAAATGAGCGGTAATATCATATTATGGAACTCAATGAAATACAATGAGAATGGTCCTTTCTTATATAGGCAAGGAATAACAATCTAAGAACCAGTCAAGGTTGTAGATCAAGTCATAAATCAAGGAAATAACTAGTCAAGACCATAGATTTAGGAGAGAACTAGACATCAAGGATCTAGTCAATACCATAGATCAAGGAAATAACTATACCTAACAAATAGATAATATCTCCCTAATATCTAAATAAATAAAAATAAATATCCACACACATAAGTGGGTGAGGATAAATACAATAAAGGTAAATAAAGTACCTAGGTGAACATGAGCTAAGGTAAATAACTACTCTAACAGCCCCCTCAAGTGAGTCTAGGGGCAAAAATAGAAGTGGCATGTCAATGTATGAGTCCCAACAACTAGGCCTGATGAGGTACTCATATACAATAAGCTGTGAAAAGAGACGCCACAAGGTACCCAAAACCAGTAACAACAAAAGTAGAGAGGAAAACCCCACTAGAACGCATCCCAAGAAGCTCAGCTCAAAAAAAAAATCGTACAATGCTAAAGAATTTTAGTGAGCACTATAGTCTAAATCCACTACTCGATCACAAAACTCAAAAACAACTGACACTTTGGGCTTCACTAGAATAGCTCCATACAAGGAGAGTGTCAATGGAGTGATGTTGAAAGTGGAAAAACACACAAAAAATAATTTTATCAACTACTCTAAATCGGTGTGCCATGATCTAAGAACAATAACAAAAACAACAAGGCAAGGACACAAAATCTACAGTGTCATGATCCAAGAAAATCCAAGGTAACAAGGCAAGGACACAAAACCCAGAGATAATAATAATTGAATCAACTGTTGTAAATAGGTGTGCCACGATCCAAGAATAATAACCAAAGCAACAAGGTAAGGACACAATATCCAAAGTGTTATGATCCAATAAAATCTAAGGTAACAAAGCAAGGACATAAAACCGAAGAAGCGGGATCAGCACCACACCCTCCCATCTTGCTTTGAATGGGTGGAGTGACGCTATAAATATGTACGAGTTATCAAAACAAATCCTCAAACACTAACAAAATAATAACCTTTGGACTTCACCAGAATATCTCCCACATAAGAGATCTTTGTCAACATGTCAAAAGTGTTGAAAATACGAGATACAAAATATCTCAAAAACAAGAGAGATACACTACACCTACTAAAGAAAAATGCTCAAAACAAGGAGCATTACAATGCAGAAGATATATAAAGTGGAGCAAGAAGCTGAATGGTGGAGGATACATGCTTGTATATTCCTCTCGAATGAATTCCTATGTCCTTTCCACAAGTGATCAGATATCCACCCCAAATCAACACGGATGGATGAAGAATATGTCTGCATATGAATTGGTGTAAAATGCACAATGGGTGCATGTAAAGGAACATCAAAATGTGTGTCAGGTTGATCATGTCTGATTGCTGAAATCTTAGGTTTATCAAGCCTGAGTGAAGGTACAAATCTCATGTGTTGCTCATGATCCTCGAAAGAGTCGAGTGAACAAAATAAATAGCTTTTTCAATGTGTGATCCCAATGAAGTGCACGGTTGACAACCAATGCCATGATGAGAATTCCACTTAACATGTGGAATAGGGGAAACAATACCCTATGAATATCTATCAATACCTCCACTAGTGAAACCCATATAATGGAGCATGTGAGAACTGAATGTAGTGGTATGATTCTCAAAAGAGCCATGCATGTGAGAAAAGTAGGATACACAGCATGTGTAACTGCAATAGGAACATATGTGGAAGAGCATGTAGTAACAAGCCTCATAGGCTTAGGAGCATCGAGAAGAAAGAATAGGCTCTGAAATTGACATATCAAGGTCAATGGGTACTGGAGAAACAGTTTTAAGTGGACTAGGAGCATGGATATGATAGTCCATGATATGATGGCGATGTTGCAAGCTAGCAAGTTTTTGTTGTAGTGAGTGTATTAGTGTATACTTATCATGAATGAGTACTTCTAGAAGAAAATTTTACTTCTTGAGTGATCTATTTTTGTCCAAAAATTTTACAATATCCTCTTGAATTCCACACACTTTATAGAAAATCATATCATTCTCAAAATCCATGATAGATACAAGAATGCAACACCCAAAAGTGCAACACCGAAATTGCATCCACAAGTGATTACAACACCCCACAAATTTGGCACTTTATAATTGAGTGTGTGTTACAATATGGAACTTTATAATTATAGTGTAATTCTCAAAATAAATATTTCCAATGGAAAAATCATGAAAAAACACGCACTTTTGTAAAAAATGGCACTCAAATTCGAGTTATCAATCAAAATATACAAGCTTTACAAGTCTATGCTCTGCTATTTATTTTAGTTTCCACTAAATAGAATAAAATTATCTTTCCTTCACCACACAAATAAAATGAAAGGGGGTTGGGTTTAAGCACCTATTAGTAGGAATCACAAGCTTTAAGCCCTCATATGACCATACGGTAGAACAAATCTGAATATATGAATATACAAAAAAAATATTTACAAAATAAAACTTACATGCAGATGTCAATAGAAATTTCTTGCTCACGATACCATAAAAGAAACGATAACAGTTGTACCAAGCCAAGAACATAGATGTTAATAAAACACCACAATCAATAAGATGAAAGCAATTCACCATAATAAATTTTCATAAACCTTTGTAAACAAATGAGCAATAATATCATATATTATTATGAAACTCAAATGACATACAATGAGAATGGGCCTTGCTTATATAGAAAAGGAATAATAATCTAAGAACCACTCAAGGTCGTAGATCAAGCCATAAATCAAAGAAAGAACTAGTCAAGACCATAGATTTAGGAGAGAACTAGACATCGAGGATCTAGTCAAAAACATAGATCAAGGAAAAAAGTATACCTAACAACTAGATAATATCCCCTAATATCTAAATAAATAAAAATAAATATCCACACACATAAGAGGGTGACAATAAATACAATAAAGGTAAATAAATTACTTGTTGGCGAGAAAAAAATTGGGTGGACAAAATTATGGCTTTCTTGCAAACGCTTTGGGAATCTAATTCCTTCTACTTAATCAGTCAGCTGTTGTATATGCATGTGTGTGAAAAGGTGGATTTTGTCATGGTTTTTGACCGGGATCTAACAAGGGCACTCCACTAACTCTGTGGCAAATGCTTGCAGTATCTCTGCAAGGAGGAATTTTCTATGAAGGTAGGAAAGGGGAGTGAGAATATTTAGAAAGAAGAAACTAATGTTGCAAGTAGAAAATTAGAGACTTGCACACACTAGCTAGAAGTTTCATTACATGCACTTGCATTTCAAAAGAAAACAAATCTGCAAAATAGTAACAAGACTAAATAGATCTTAATTAACATAAAGTATAAATAAACTCCTCAATCAAAGAGGCTAAAATTACTTCTTCCTTTATTTAATCTCAAGAATAATTTGTACATAGTGTGTGAATAGAAGACATTTTTAGAGGGGAAAATAGAGGAAAATGGCTATCTCCTTTGCTTTCTCTAGGTACAATGCACTCTTGAGTTTACGAGATCAATCGCCAACCCTTTGAAATGGGAATGGCATTACAATTTATAGAATGAGAGGTGACTTATCATCTTCCTCATGACCCTCCATATTCCTTAATTCTAACTTTAGACTATTCATATTCCTACAAAATATTTAAGTCCCTTTTATAAAATCAAGGTGACTTAATTTACATTATGTTTCTAAATTCACTTTTAAGTGACTTAAAGGCATATCAAAAAGTGAAAACTCCAATGAAGAATTAGAAAATTTGAAGAGAGAAATTTGGGGGAGAGGGAAGAGAGAGAGGAGGAGAATATGTTTCCCATGATGAATTTTGATGGTCCTCGTTCATGGAAAGCTCGATGCGATGAAGTTCAGATATTCTATTGTGCAAAACTGCTCTTTTAGTGTGTCTTTCTATTTTTAGTAGGTGTCCGTGGGACCACTTACTATTTTTAGTAAGTGTCAAATATGTCCTAGTGAATTCACATCTATAATGCGCCTCAATGTCTTCACCTCCTTTGCAAGTTCTTCTATCGATGACATTCCCAAAATAGCAATTCCTATGTAGTAGACCTGCTATTTTTAGAAAGTTGGCTTCTAGTAGTCAGATTGACATGGAATGAAGTTTTTGATATGTTTTTTTCCCAATATCACCCCTTTGAAATTTTGGGCCCGCCCGCTTAATAGTCCAGGAGATTTTAAAGTTTTAATTTTGGAGCTAGCAGTGCTTCTGGACGTGACAACCATTAATGGACCTCAAAATTGTAGGTCTAGTTTTTTCCTCCATTTTGAAGAAATAAATTTCATTTTGATAGGTTTTTTCTTCTGGTGCTTCACATGAAATTCTACTTCGTTTCACCCAACGGTTTGACGGAAATTGGATTTTTTCTTCGTTGAGCCAGAAGTGGGATTTCTTTTTGAGATGGTCTATTGCACAAGAGGAGAGTTTGTGGTGCCTTATTAATTTCCTTGGTTAGAGGAATGAACATAAAAATATAACTTGTTGTTTCACGCATCTGTTTGAGATATTTCTTCAACTTTTCATTTCGTGGCCATGGAGTTTTCTTTGTTTTCTCCTTCTGTGTTTAGTGCTTCTCTCCCGTGTGTTTGCTCCAATTTTCCTTTAGAAAATGCATGCATTTGTGGAGTGGAAGAGGAGTACCTCTATGTCAGGTTTGGTTCTAGGTTCAATAATGGAGGAATGATGGTGAGGAGTTACGAGAGGAGAAGATGGAGATGTATGTGCACATGGATGTTAGAAGCGTGAAAAACGAGAAGCGAGAAACTAACTATAGTTAGAAAAAAATTAAAAAATTTGAGTTAGATTTGGGTGTAAAATTTTTTCCTTGATGTCTTTGACCTTAGGGACATTAGGGACATAAATTTACACAATGATCAAGACAACAACACGTGGTGTTGATCCGACGATAGGGAATGGGTGCTCCAAAATCAACTTTAAAGCACCGAGGAGCTGGAAACTAGTCATATGGGTGACCAAAATACTCTCCTAGAGGGATTTGTTCCTTTTGTAATTTTTTATGTCCCTCACCTTAGTTACATGAGGGAAATCAGTTTCCACGGTGGTCCTAGAGTCTACACGTGTCGCTTGATCTGACGGTAGGGAATGAATGCTCCAAAAATGCACACTGGGGCTAAGATGTCAAGTCTAGAGGTCAAATGAGGGTCATATGAGGGTCCTAGGTCACATGGGGGCTGGGAGAAATTTTCAATGGTTTTTGTACCTGACCTCGGGGACCTTAGGGACATGAAATCCTACCTGAGGCCTGGTGCTAACATGTCCTCCCAAAAAATGACTAAGTCCTGAACTACCTTTGAGAGGGTAACTTGGAACGATGATAACTTGAGTACCCGGTGGCATTTATTGGAGAAATTTTATATTATACTAACTGGAAAAGGAATTTTAAATCCAATGGTTGGGGTATCATGTCTTTATTCATCCTTATTATACCTAAAAAATCAGATCTAGGATTTGAGACTCCACTTATTCCTGATAAAAACTGCCTGCAAATCCTATGCGCCAAGGTGTTGTGAAAAATATTATTTCACCATCATGTAGGTATTGGAATTATAGTTTTGGATATGTTTAATTTTAATTCTAACTCCATCTGGAGCTCCCGGAATCTTCTTGAATCCTAGCAATTTTTTTAGGCATGTGTACTGCCTAGGCTCGTGAACCCTGTTTTTACTCAAACTGCTCCAAGTATTTAAAAACTTCTCCAAAAATTCCAAAATCATTTCCATGATGTTATAAGGTCTTAAATTCACCTCTATATTGAATTTTTCCCTTTCATTCTACTCAGAGAGATTGATCTAGTCTAGGAAGGCCAAGCGATAGCCCTTCCCAATACTACCAGAAGATAACATCTTTTCAGAACTTCCTAAAATCACATGGGGGATTAAATTGACTTTCCTAAATCACCTAGGGGAAAAATTTGACATCAAATAGGGGTGAAAAAATGATGGATTTGACCTGAGGTATCTTGAAATGATAGGACTTGAAAAATTTGACACTGGGGTATAGTTGTCGTGATCGTAAATTGTTAATTTCTTTGTTGCACATTGTAAGACAATAGTTGGATCTAGCTTGGGGACATGACATGGAATGAGTGTAGTGAAGACATGGCATGAGAAATCCTAGAATCTCAACTTTAGACCATATAATTTGTTTACTAGTGCCTTATCCATTGGGCCTTGCGGAGTCATGTACAACTTACAACAAGAGAGAGAGAGAGAGAGCGAAGACGAAAACACAAACCTGAAAAAAAAATGCACACACAACAAGAAGGGAAAAAAACCACAACAAAAAGGAAAAAACCTAGAAATCACCTTTGGTACAAGGCGGGGGATAACCCACTTTCAATAAATCTCTTTTCATTCCTCAAAAGTTACCCCTGAGGGGCAACACTAAGTGATGTTGTTCTGCGAAGCCGTTGACTGGTTCCAAAAAGTTACCTCCTCTCCTCGATTATTTTATGAAAGCTAGAGTGCTTTCACAATAATTTGTGTACTTGGTATGAGTGATTCTACATGAGCTTCTTGATGCTTAGGCCTTTTCTTAGAAATTCCATTTCCTTCATCCTCTTTGAAATCAGTTTCATAGTGCCAATTGCCTTCCATGTTTATCCATATAGCTGATTCTCCATGGAGCCTCTCATCATGCTCCCCAAAGTATATTTTCGTTCAAAATTCTTAAATATTTTGGATTCATTTATTTCCCAGGTCTATGCTCATTGACCTCTTTTCCATGAGAAACTTCAAACTTATCCTTTTCCTTTACTCCATTGTGAAGTGCTTGAGTATGATGACGGAGGATTGGATGTGACCTCATACTTGTCTTGTATGTCCATGGCATGAGTGAAGAGATCAAGAATCAACTCGAGGTCTTCCGAAACTTCTAATGCATGTAATATTTCTTGCACATGGAGTTATGCATCATCATTTTCTGTAGCTCCTCTTTGTATGCCTTTGAAGAATCTTTATTTTGCAGCTCAAGGAAACTATTTGGAGGGATTACCTCATCATCTTGGGAATCGCTGCACTCTACTAATCCTTCATCAAAAAGAGATTCATCTTTGGGGTCTCAAAACTCCTTGCTTGATTTCTTCATCATGGAAAGAGTCTTCATCTTCAAATGGGAAAGAAAATATCTCCATTTTGTTATTGCATCCATCAACCATTAGCTCAAGAGCAACATCATATTTTTCATCTTGCCTTATCTTGATATGGCCAACCTTCACATTGGTTAAGGCTTCCAAATCAGCTTCACACTTGTCTTATAGATTCATGGCTTGCATCAGGAGTTCGAGACTAAGCTCAAGGTCCTTTGTTTCTTGATGGCTCTCAGTAGTTCTTGTACAGAGATTTCCTTCAAACCTTTCATGGGATCATCACAAGCTGATTTTGTCTCTCCATATATGGCCTAACTAATATCATCTTCATCCCCAAATGGGAATGAGAATAACTCCTCATCTTGGATAAGCATATAAGCTGATTTTTCTTCTTGAAAATCATCAAGCACCATTTCCTCTTCTTCATGGTTTGCATCATCTGGCAATTGGGGCTGCCCTCTTGTAACTTGAATCTCCTCAATGCTTCTTCAAAGTCCAAATCTCTTTGGGAAGGCATGTCTAGACCTATCAAGATGGGGATATCCTCTTCCTCCTTGGTTTCACAAAGTGATTCATCCTACTCCTACTAACTTGTCAAAAAATGTTAGCTTCTAGGCTTCTAAAATTTCATACCGTGTACCTCATCTTCTTCTCGGGAAGAAATTTCTCCATGTCTCCCTTCACTAGTATGGTTGCAGAAGACCAATTCATCTAAATTTTCCCTCCCAAGTCTCAACAGAAATTTCTACTCAGCAACATTCCGAATGAGGCTGGGACATCTACTACCAAAATCATCGCTAAAACTTTCTTGTCTGGAAATATGGCAAGAGCCACTTGTGCATCTTTGACCTTCCCTACAAGTGAGACCTCTTTTGATTCCAAAGAGTAACAAGAGCCACTAGGTGGAGTCATGGTAAGTTTGAGATCCTTGGTGACCTTCAAAGGCATCACGTTATCTGAGGCACCAAAATCTATTATGTAATTGTTCAATACATATTCTCCAAAAAGAAGGGATATGTAGAAAGGTTCAACTTTCAATCTTTGATGCACTCAGAGAAAGCATGTTCTATGAGGGAGGTGTAGGTGAGTTTGGTAGCATGCCTTTAGAACTAGAGTTACAACATTGGGTGTTAGACTACCACTCCTAATATATCGGACGAACCTCTCAAATTTTCAGGATGAGTCCACAAATATTCAGATTTGGTAATCTGCAATTTGGTTTTTTTGAATATTTATGAAGTCAAAGGGAGCAGATGTGGACAATGGGGGTGAAGGGACTACTTTTTGATTTAGGATAGGTTTGGAAGTAGGAGTATATTTTGGGGAATAGAGAGTATTTTGAAAGGTACACTAGGAGATTTCAAAGTACTAGATTTTATAGGAGTAGATTTATATTTAGACTTGGAAGAGACATCGGAAGACTTACTTGGGATTACGAGAGTCTTCTTACTTGCTGTGGTCATCCTCCAACAATGTAGACTTCATGGAAGATGGAAGTTGGGATCCTCGACTGATTATTTTATTTTGTGAAGTCGCCATAGGAGGATCATCAACCTTCTTTTCTTTTTTGCAAGTGAGTGGAGGAGATGCTCTTTTCTCGGACTGAGAATGAGTGAATACCGCACATGAGAAATTGGGCACATCCTCTTCATCTTCTTCATCACATCCATAATACTCACAAAATCTGATTTTTGTATCATTCTCAAACTCATCACTTTCTAGGAAATTACCACCTTCACTTTCTTATTCAAGCTCTTCTTCACTTTCTTGAAATCTGTAATTTACATTCATGGGTGGGGCCTCCAAGGTGAGCCTTTGGGGTGCTCTGCAATCTGATTTATGTTGCTTCTTTGAGAAGATACTCATTCAAATAATTCCCTCTTCAAAGATTCCATCTCATTCGCCAAATTTTGTAGCGATGGATTGGTTCTCTCATCTCAGGATGTTGGGTCTTTCCCTTTGATGGATTCTTGATCTTTCCAGAGAGGATGAGATCATCATCAAGTTCAATGGCCATCCTTTTTGCTTCTACAATGTTCCTTGGTTGGGATCTTCAATAGCAAAAATCCTACTTCGATGATTGAGCATTGATGAAGAATCTCTTGACATTGTTTTGAGATGGTGAATCCTCTTCAGGTATCCTATGAAGCAACCATTCAAAACAAGCCATGAAGTCTCTCATGGTTTCATTTTCTCCTTTCTTCATTTGAGCCAACTGCACTAGGAGGTCTTGATAGTCTTCAGTTGATTTAAATCTCTCTGTGAAGGCATCCTTGATGTCATTCCAACCCATGATGGACTGGGTAGGTAGGAGGTAAAACCATTCTGCTGCTTTTTCTTGGAGGGACTCCACGAACAATCTCACAGCAACGTCTTCATGTTGGACACCAAGAATTCCACATGATGTTGTGAAAGTAATGATGTGTTCTTCAGGATGTTGTGTGTTGTCACCTTTGAACTTTGGAAATTTCTTACGGGAACCCACTGGTAGGTTGTGAAGAGGGGGTTCAAGAGCAAGCGGGCTGTATTCCTTCCCCATGGAACAATGGGTTGAGGTCTTTCTACTTCATCTTCCATTTTCATTTTTGTTTCTTCTCTTGCTTCTACAAATTCTTCTTCTTTTGGGAACTCAATGACCAATGGTGGTTGAAAAATGGGAGAATTTGAAGGGGAGTATCAATAGGAGTCTTGACAGGATTTCTAGGTGAACTATTTGAAGAGCTGGATGGAGAGGAGGCTTGAGAGAAGAAGTATGGATTATCTCTAATTCATTCTTGCTGATTTTGTAAAGCCTCAAAATTTGAATCAACAACACCTCTGACCTACTCAACCTAGTGTATCTTCCTTCAGCTAGCTTTTGGAAACTTTTGCAGTGGGAACACGAAAGGACACTGTGGAATGTGAAAAGTCACGTGCAGAAATCAGTAATGTATCTTTCGGCAATGGACTTTCATGAACTCTCCTTTTTTATTTTTTCAATATTTGAATTTTTTTTTGAATTTTCAGACCTTGCGGTCATATATTGGGTGTAGATGTTGCTAAATCTTCCCCACGGTGGGTGCCAAAAACTGTTGGTAAGAAAATTTTTCAGGTGGAAAAACTTATGGATTTCTTGCCAATGCTCTAGGAATCTAAGTCCCTCTACTTAACCAGTGCAATTTTCGTATATGCATGCACGTGAAAAGGTGGATTTCTATGGTGGCCTTTCAACTAAGGATCCTACAGGGGCACTCAATGACCACGAGAAAATGCTTGCAGCAATCTCTGCTAGGGGAATTTTGCTATGAAGATGGGAAAGGGAGTGAGAATATTTAGAAAGGAGAAACTAATGTTGTAAGTAGAAAATCAGATACTTGCACACACTAGCCACAAGTTTCATTACATGCACTTGAATTTTAGAAGAAAAAAAATCTTTAAAATAGTAACAAGACTAAATAGAGTTTAATGAACACAAAGTACCAATAAACTCCTCAATCAAAGAGGCTAAAATTTCTTCTTCCTTTATTGAAGATCAAGCAAAATTTATACATAGTGTGGGAATAGAAGACATTTTTGAGAAGGGGAAAATAGAGGAAAATGGCTATCTCCTTTGCTTTCTCTAGGTACAATGCACTCTTGAGTTTACAAGATCAATCACCAACCCTTTGAAATGGGAATGGTGTTACAATTTATAGAATGAGAGGTGACTTATCGTCTTCCTCATGACCCTCCATATGCCTTAATTCTAACTTTAGACTATTCATATTGCTAAAAATATTTAAGTTCCTTTTATAAAATCAAGGCGACTTAATTTACATTATGTTTCTAAAGTCACTTTTAAGTGACTTAAAGGCATATCAAAAGTGCAAACCCCAATGAAGAATTAGAACATTTGAAGAGAGAGAAAGTTGGGGGAGAGGGAAGAGAGAGAGGAGGAGAAGATGTTTCTGCATGATGAAGTTCGATGGTCCTCATTCATGGAAAGCTTTGATGTGATGAAGTTCTGAATGTCCCATTGTGCCAAAACTACTCTTTCAGTGTGACTTTCTATTTTTAGCAGGTGTCCATGGGACCACTTACTATTTTTAGTAAGTTTCAAAAATTTCTGTCCTTACTAATGAATTTGCATCGTAATGTGCCTCCAATGTCTTTACCTCCTTCACAGTTCTTTCTATCGATGACTTTCCTGAAATAGCAATTCCTATGTAGTAGACCTGTTATTTTTAGAAAGTTGGCTTCTAGGATTTCGATTGATGTGGAACAAAAAATTTTGATATGGGTTTTTTCCCAATATCACCTCTTAAAATTTTGGGCCCACCCGCTTAATAGTCCAGGAGATTTTAAAGTTTTAATTTTCGGACCTAGCAAAGTGCTTTACGGGACGCTGGAAGCCATTAATGGACCTAAAAATTACAAGTCTATTTTTTTCCTCCATTTGCAAAGAAAGAAATTTCATTGTGATATATTTTTTCTTCTTGTGCTTCACGCGATATTCTACTTCATTTCACCCAACGGTTTGATGGGAAATTGGATTCTTTTCTTCGTTGAGCCAGAAGTGGGATTTCTTTTTGTGGATGCTCTGTTGCACAAGAGGAGAGTTTGAAGGTGCCTTATTAATTTCCTTGGGTAGAGGAATGAACATAAAAATATAACTTGTTGTTTCACACATCCGTTTGAGATATTTCTTCAACTTTTCATTTCGTGGCCATGGAGTTTTCTTTGTTTTCTCCTTCTTTTTTTTGTGCTTCTCCTTCTGTGTTTGCTCCAATTTTCTTTAGGACCTGCATGCATTTGTGGAGTGAAAGGGGAGTACCTCTATGGTAGTTATGGTTCAAGGTTCAGAAATGGAGGAATGATGGTGAGGAGTTACAGACGAGGAGATGGAGATGTTTGTGCACACAGATGTTAGAAGCTTGTAATAGAAAGCAACCAAAGAGAATTAGAAAAAGCTTCAAAATTTTGAATTGGAGTTGGGCACAATTTTTTTTTTCCTGATATCCCTAACAGCAGGGACATGAGGGAAATAAATTTCCATAATGAGCAAGATGGTGACACGTGGCATTAATCCGACGGCGGCGGGAATAAGTGCTCCAAAATCAGCTTTAAAGCACCGAGGGGTTAAAAGCTCGGTCATATGGGTGACCAAATAACTCTCCTAGAGGGTTGGGCACCATTTTCCATTTTTATGTCCCTCACCTCATAGAAATGAGGTACATCAGTTTCCATAGTGGTCATGGAGCTGACACGTGGCACTTGATCCGACGACAGGGAATGAATGCTCCAAAAATGTACCTGGGGGCTAAGCTGTCAAGTCTGGAGGTCACATGAGGGTCCCAGAAGTCACATAAGGGCTAGGTGAATTTTTCAATGGTTGGTGTACCTAACCTAAAGGATGTTGGGGACATGAAATGCCACCAGGTTCTGGTGTCTTTGCCACATGTCCTCCCAAAAAATGACTAAGTCCTGAACTGCCTTTGAGATTGTAACTTGGAACGATGATAACTTGAGCTCCTGGTGGCATTTCTTGGTGAAATTTTATATGATCCTAACTAGAAATTTAATTTTTAATCTAATGGTGGGTTTCTCATGTCTTTATTCATCCATATGATACCTTAAAAATCCTATTTGTGACTTGATAACTCCTTTCATCCTTCCTTCTCTTGTTCCTCAGACATAATTTTTTTCTTTTCAGGCACTCAAAACCTTCTGGAAATGGCACCATTGGATAGAGCTCTTTCTCAGCTTTCCAGAAAGGTAAAGTTTTTCTCCTAACTCCATGTATTTTTTAAGTTATGGCTCGGCGGAGTTTTTGTGGAAAATTTTCCCTTTCAAGGCCCGTAGCCAATGAGATGCCGCCACGTGTCATGGAAGTGGCGGGGATCGGAGGAAGACTTGGAATTTTCACCAAGTGTTTGGTGAAATTTCAAATGGAAGATTTTTCCCGCAGGCCCACCGGTGAATCAGGTAACGCCACGTGTCTAGGGGGAAATTTTGAAAATTTGGCTAAGTGTTGGCACATGGAAATTTTGAGAAGGATGGCCCGTTTCCAATAAAAAACCTGCCACGTGTCCTAAGGAGCTGGAATCGCGGAGGGCGCGGGAGGAAATTTGGAATTTTCCCAAAGTGTTGGCACAAAAGGAAATATTTGCTCCAAGGGCCCGCAGCCAGTAATATGTCGCCACGTGTCCTAGAGTGGTGGAGTGGGGAAAGAATTTGGGAAATTTTCCAATGGAGAAAACAAAGGAAAATTCAAAGAGAAAAGCCCGCCCCCTTATTGCGAGCCAATAGAATCTCGCCACGTGTCCAGGTGGCGCCGAAACTTAAGGAAAGCCCGCGAGTGAAATTTTGGAAGGTCAAACCCACACCCAATGGGGTTTTGCCATGTGTCTAGGATGGAAATGAATCAAATAGCCCATGGAAAAATTTGGAAGGACAGGCCCGCGTCCAATCAGCGCACGCCACGTGTCCCAAGCTCATCGGCCCCACGGGGAAATTTTGGAAAATTTTCCAAAGTGAAAAGTGAAGGAAAATAGAGCAGGATGGGCCCGCGCCCAATCAAAACATGCCATGTGGCACCTGGAAAGGTGGAGTGGGAAATTTTGGAAAATTTTCCAAATGACCAAAAAGGTAAAAATTCAAATTTTTTGCCCGCCAACCCGATTTGGCCCTGTTTTGCCCTAAAATTTCAAATGGCCATATCTTTCGATCCAGAGCTCGTTTTTTCACGTTCTTTATATCAATGGAAAGATGGTGAAATTATCTACAAGATTCCAAGGTCAATTTTTGCATTTTGATGGAGTTTGGAGAGAGAAAATAAAAAAACCTCTGGCACGTGGTCATGAGCAGAAATGACGTTTCAACCACCATTTTTAATGAAGAATGGCTCGCATTCTCTCCCAACATGGCTAAAAATGTTAGGGAATGGGTCTGTAAGGATGCCCATGCTATTTTGATGCATTTTGGTCAATGGTTGAACCTCTCCCATGTTTTTCCCATGTTTCTCTCTCCTGGGCTCGTCCCTTGCACTATAAAAAGCCAGATTTGGCTCATTTTCAAAGGGTTGAACATTTTTTGTGTATTGCAGGTCCCTTTTTCACCTTGGAAGTGATTTTGTGGAATATCGACCTTTTCTAAGAACTGCAACTCATTTTTTCCTCTCAGGTGTTGTAATGCAAGTGATTTTGATGTTAAAATAACAATACAGGCCCTGTGATTAATTTTCATCCTCTGCTAGTGTTGTTTGACTAATTTCTGATTCTTCATTACAGTTATCAGTTTGTGCATGTTGTTTTGTTGCATTTTATGAATTGTGTCAATCTACAGAAGTGAGAAATGCTCACCACTCCTTTGGTGCATCACCTATTAGCATTAGTTTTAGTTTATGCATTCTCTATCTCTGTCTCCTTTGGAATTTAGGGTAGGATTAGGAATATAGACCTCTGCAACTTGTAAGTGATAAATATGACCAGAGGAATTGAGGAACCAGCCTCTAAACTGGAGATTCCTTTCTCATTTTGCAAGTCCCACACTTGGGGAAAGGATTCAATGTTGTGCAATCACACTGGATGCTAGTATGATCAAACTAGAAATCTGATCAACATCCAGGGGGTGCTGCTGATTTGCACAACAATAGTTTTGGCACACCGGTGGGACCTAGAAGTCTTCATCTTCATTGCAACAAAAATTGATGTGCATTTTTTGCAAGTTTCTTGCTTTAAAAGAGCTATAAATTACACATCTGGTGACTCCAAGGAAGAAGAATCAACTGGTTTTAGCAGTGCAGACTGAAAACTCATGAGAAGAATCACTACAAGGTCAAGAGCTGGAGAAGAAGAGGTGTTGTTTGAATATCTGCAATTATCTCCAAGAAGAAGGCAAAGTGGGAGGAGAATCCAAAGGTCTCCATCTCCACCAAACAGAACTCTCTCAACTCCTCCACCTGGTAGGCCTTTCATTCAATCAACAAGGGTTCTAAGGCCAATCAGAATGGCACAAAACAACCCCTATGTCAATTTCACGGCCAAGAGCCCACTTGCTCTCAATGCACAAAATCCAATTCCAGTTGCAGCATTGAAGAACATTCCATACTTCACTGGAGAAAATCAGACCTCACCTGGTGATCATGTCAAGGATATTGCTAACATTTGTGCAATCCATGAGATCAATGAGATGCAAGTTGCTGTCAAATTGCTGGCATCTTCATTCAAAGGGAAAGCTTTACAATGGTTCAGGAGCCTTGCCTCAGGTTCTATTCAAAATTGGAATCAGCTATGTATAGCCCTCCATGAGTAGTTTGGGGAAAAGGGAGACAACTTGTCCCTTTTGGAGCAGCTGACAACCATCAAGAGAGCTCCCAATGAGCAACTGACTGATTTTAATTTCAGATTTCAAAGGACTTGGGAGAGAATTCCAGTGGTAGTCAGGCCAACAACAGAAGGTGCTTTCTTTATTACCTTAAAGCTTTAAATTCTGATATTTCTATGTTAATTCAATCCATGGGAGGCACAACTATTCCCATTGCTTATAGCATTGCCATTAGAGCTGAAAATTGTTTGATCCAAGCTGGCAAGCTAGCTCCTAGACCTCCAATGCCATTATTTCCAAGTTTAGAGAGCCCAAATACTAATCAAATGCCTAATTTAGCTCCTATTCCCACTCCTAGAAATCAGAATTCAATGAAGCTTCTACTTCATCTTCTAGTGCCTCAAATGAACTTCAAGAAGTCATGAAGCAATTGCAAAATCTAGGTAATGAGCTGGTTACACTCAAAAGGCAAGCAAGCCCAAGGTTTTAGACCTTCTTTCCAGCCCCAAGCTCAGCCTAACAGGCAGCCATATCAACCCCAAAGACCACCCAATCTAGCTGCAAATCTAAATCAAGCAAGGCCTCCTGCCAACAGACCATTTCAGCCCTATAATCCCAATGCTACATCTCGCATCTAAAGCATTAGTGCCAAGACAAAACAATATAGCTCAAGAGTATGATTGGTGTTTCCCATGCAATGAACCTCATAAACCAATCCATGTGCTTCAATGGTGCCTTGAATCAAGCATTAATGGTGACAACAACTGGTGTGGAGGGTGAAGGTAGTCAAAGAAATGACCAACAACAAGAAACATTCCAGCAGCAATCAGCTCCAAATGATACCACACTTGTAAACTGGCAGGCAGAAGATTTTTGTGGCATGAATCAAATAGTTTCCCAAAGTGTTGCAGCCAACACAAGGTCAAAGAGGAGAAATTTGGGTGAAGAACAGCCATTAGCTCCAAGTAATTCACAACCTTCTATCACTCCACAAACTATTGGCAAGCAAAATGCAATCCCAAGCACACAAGGATTGCCTAAAATAGTTCCTAGGCCAACTCAAATGCCAGTTGTTGCTGCCCATACACAAGGAATGAATGTGCAGGCCAAGGGAAAGCAAAAAGGATACTTCATCTCCATTCAATATCATTGATCAGATGAAGAAGACAAATGTAAACATATCAATGTGGGAATCACTATCTATCCCAAGCCAAAGAGATTTGCTACAAGCTGCCATGAAGGACTGGTCAACTTCAAATCAGCAAGTCCAAATGCAAGAGAAGGTGCTCACAAATGCTGCCCAGCCTGAGGGGAATCATGGAGGACAAGCAAGGTAAAATGTTGAAGCCCCCTCCATTCTATGTTTCATTGATCATTGGGAACCAATTAGTACACAATTGCATGATTGATTCCGGGGCAAGTAGTTCAGTAATGCCCAAGCAAATAGCTGATCAGTTGGGAATTCAGTATGAAACCATATCCAAAGGGGTGGTACAATTGGATGGGACAGCAGTAACAATAGTTGGAGTGATTAAAAACTTGAGTCTTACTTTGCATGCATGTCCCAACGTGGTTGTTTTGCAAGATGTCTCAGTAATAGACCTTCCACCACTCTTTGCCCTATGTTTGTCAAGGGATTTCACACCTAAGATTGGAGGTTACTTATCTACTGATTGGTCACACATGTTGTTTAGAACAAGATATGGAACCAAAGCCACAATCAGGTCTGAACCTATTGCAAACTTTCACATTGAGCCTTACACCCCAAGTCAGATAAATGCCAATTGTTCAGCATTTGATCAAGAAGATCACCCAAGCACTGATGAAGCTGACACCAAGGTGGAAGTATCCCTAGATCTAACTCTTGATGAATGGGAAAACAAGGTGCATGCTTTTGATCCTTATCAAGAAATAGAAGAATCTGAGTTAGGAGTCTATTGCATGCATGAAGAAAATCAGCCTATTCCTAGCATCACCAAGCCAGACCACAAGGATGACAATGAGGTATGGCAGTTGTTTTTTGATGGATCAAGGAGTAGACAAGGTGCAGGAGGGGGAGCCATGCTGGTTTCACCTCAAGGAGTTAAGTATTATTCAGCTTTTAGATTTCAGTTTGCATGCTCTAATAACACTGCTGAATATGAAGCTTGGTGCAAGGACTGCATTGGTCAATCAAGAGAGGAATAAAGAACTTGCAAGTCTTTGGTGACAGTGAGTTGATTGTCAACCAAGTCAAGGGGCAGCATGCTGTCAAGAATGATCTACTCAAGTGCTACAAGAATAGGGTGTGGGACCTCATTGAAGATTTTGAGGGCTTTAGCATAAAATCCATTCCTAGAAAAGAGAACCAAGCTGCTGACAAGCTTGCAGCAGTTGGGGCAGCCTTTGACATTGTTGAAAGCATTCAAAAGACAAGGTACAAGCCAAACATCCATGTGATTGTGAGGCCTTCAGTGCCAGATAACAATGTAAGTTGGCAAGTGTTTGAAAATGATCAGCAAATCATCCATTTCTTGCAAGAAGAGGCTGAGTTCTCAGCTAAAAATCAGGAAAAGTTAGAGCAAAGCAGTATGGTGACCAAGTGGTGCAGCTGAGAACCAACAAACTACCAAAGGGGCTTATTACTTTGGAGTCCATTTTCAATCCTAATGATCAGTTTAGGAAGGAGAAAGCAAACATCCAAGTGAAGAGAGAAGATTCAAGTGTCCATCTCAAGGAAGAAGGAAAATCACTCCAAGTTGGCAAGATGACAACTGAGCAAGAAAGGTATGAGTTCATACAACTTTGTCAAGAATTCCCTGATGTGTTTGCTTGGAGCTATGAAGATTTGAAAGGTTTCAATCCCAAGTTAGCTCAACACACCATTGAATTGGATCCAATACTAAGCCCATCAGGAAAAAACAAAGACCAGTCAATCCACACATGGAGCCCTCATGAGAAAAGAATTGAATAAGTTGATAGAATCAAGAATCATATTCCCTATCAAGCATTCTAGTTGGGTTGCCAACTTGGTTCCAGTCAGAAAGAAGAGTGGGGAAATCAGATTGTGTGTTGACTTCAGAGATTTGAATAGAGCATCTCTCAAGGATCATTACCCACTACCTTCCATGGAGCAGATTTTGCAAGTTGTTGCTGGCTCCGAAAGGTTTTCACTACTTGATGGCTATTCAGGGTACAATCAGATTATGGTGAAGGAAGAAGATCAGTTCAAGACAGCCTTTACAACCAAATGGGGAACTTATGCATACAGGAAAATGCCATTTGGGCTGTCCAACGCCGGAGCTACCTTCCAAAGAGCAATGGACATGGCGTTCAAAGGTTTGATTAACAACATAGTGCTGATATATCTTGATGATATCACTATTTTTTCAAAAAATGCAGCAGACCACCTCTCTCATTTGAGACAAGTGTTCCAAAGGTGCAGAAGATTTGGAGTCTCCTTGAATCCTAAAAAATGTATTTTCTTAGCTCATGAAGGAAAGCTCCTTGGTCACATTGTCTCCAAAGAAGGATTAGCAATTGATCCAGAAAGAGTTGAAGCCATAAGAGCACTACCATTGCCAAGCCACAAGAAGGCCCTTCAAAGTTTCTTGGGGAGAATAAATTTTGTTCGAGGTTTGTCCCAAATTTTGCAGCCCTAGTCAAGCCTATCACCAAGATGTTAAAGAAAAGCATGGCTTTCAAATGGACAAGCAGAAGGCAAGGAGAGTTTTGAAGCAATCAAAGAAGCCATCTCTCAAGCCCCAACTCTCATCAACCCGGATTTCTCCAAGGATTTCATCCTCTATGCATTTGGGGGTGATGATACTATTTTTGCAATTTTGGTACAGCAGAACAAAGACAATGATGAGCAGCCAATTGCTTTCTTCAGCCAAATCCTGGAGGACTATGAGGTGAGATATTCTTTCATTGAGAAGCATGTTCTTGCAATAATCAGGAGCTTGAAGAAATTCAAGCATTTAGTTTCAAACAATAAGGTTCAATTGTTGGTTTCTCATGCATGGGAGTTAAAGACTTCCTCCTCAACAAAGACTTGAATGAAAAGAGAGCAGGTTGGATTACTCGTGTCATGGAGTATGACATAGAGATCAAGGTCACCAAGTTGGTCAGAGGAAAAGGATTGTGTGAGCAGCTGATTTTGAGCAAACAAAAGGAAGCATGCAATGAGAAAGAGACTGTTTTGGCGTTGCAAGATAGCCATGAGCAAGAAAGCACTCAAGAAGAAAATAATGGTGTCCCCACTCCTTGCTGGACCCAAGACATAATGCACTTCCTAAGCATAGGCCTATGCCCTCCTAGAGATGAACAAGACCCAAAGAAGACACTTCAGATTGCAGGCTGTCCCATATGCCCTTGTTGATGGTGTTTTGTTCAAAAGAGATGTGAATGGAGTACTGCTGAGATGCATTGGTACAAATCAGATTCATAGGGTGTTGGAAGAGTTCCATGGTGGACCAGTTGGTGGTCATTTTGCACCAAGAGTGACAGCTCTAAAGATCATGAGGGCTGGTTATTATTGGCCCAAGATTTTCAATGATTGTTATGCATGGATCAAGAGGTGCAAGAATTGTGCATTCTTCACAGGTAAAGAGAGGCTAGCTGCCCTTCCATTGCATCCAATTTTAGTTGACCAGCCATTCATGCAATGGGGTTTAGACTTCATTGGAGTCATTAATCCCAATTCAAGCCAAGGGCACAAGTGGATTTTAACAGCCACATATTACTTCACTAAGTGGACTGAAGCAGTAGCACTCAAGGAAGCAAATGAAGCTAGTATCCTAGACTTCTATGAGGGAATAGTAACCAGTTTGGCATACCAGCTACAATAATATCAGATAATGCATTAGCATTCATTGGATCCAAGGTGACTGAATGGGCTGTCAAGAACGGGATCTACCTAAGTACTTCATCAAACTATTACCCTCAGGGTAATGGCCAGGCTGAGTCTACAAACAAGAACTTGTTGAAGATCATTAGGAGGACTCTTGATGAAAATCAGAGGTCTTGGCATACTAAATTGAAATCAGCTTTATGGGCTGATAGGATAACTCCCAAGAGATCTACAGGTAATTCTCCATTCAAGCTTGTTTATGGGAGAGAGGCAATTTTACCCATGTCTCTTGAGTTGCCAACATTGGAACTCATGAAATAGTTGGAGTTGTTGGAGTTTGAGCCCATGGAGGTTAGATATGCAGAATTGATGGAGCTCCAAGAAATCAGAAATCAAGCATCCCAAGCAATGGAGAAGGATCAAGCTTTGATAAAGAAGACCTTTGATAGAAAGGCCAAGAATAGATCCTTCCAAGTTGGAGATCTAGTGCTAAAATGGGATGCAGATAGAGAAAACCGGGAGGCATTCAAAATTTGATGCCATTTGGAGTGGCCCATACATGGTCACAAAGTGTAAGGACAACAATGCCTTCCAATTGTCTTCATTGGATGGTGAAGAACTGCAGATTCCAGTCAATGGAATCCATCTAAAGCATTGCTACTAAAGGGAAATTCTCCACCTTGTAAATATTAGCTTAGGTTTTCATTCCTCCAAGTGCTTGTGCACATTGTTTTGTCTGTAGGTTAGTTTTGCTTTCCCTAAGTGCTTTGGCACAAGGCTTGTTGTTCCTGGGAATGTGTTTGCAGGCCTTGCTCCATCAGGTGATATTCCATCTTCCTCCTTGCAATGTTCTAGTCAGTTGGGGTATCAAATAGAGAAATGATGACTCCATGCCCAATGGATTGCTTCAGGCAACTGGTAACTTCATCCAAAGCAGTAGATGACCCCTCTGAGTCACCAAAATTGTTATCCAAAATGTGCCCCCGCTCATTTTGTGGCTAACTCCTTTCATCCTTCCCTCTCTTGTGCCTCGACATATTTTTTTGATTTTCTTTTTAGGCACTCAAAACCTTTGGAAATGACACCATTGGATAGAGCTCTTTCTCAGCCTTTCCAGAAAGGTAAAGTTTTCCTCCTAACTCCATGTATTTTTGAAGTTATGGCTCGGTGGAGTTTTTGTGGGAAATTTTCCCTTCAAGGCCCGTAGCCAATGAGATGCCGCCACGTGTCATGGAAGTGGTGGGGGTCGGAGGAAGACTTGGAATTTTCACCAAGTGTTTGGCAAAATTTCAAATGGAAGATTTTTTCCCGCAGGCCCGCCGGCGAATCAAGTGATGCCACGTGTCCAGGGGGGAAAATTTGAAAATTTGGCTAAGTGTTGGTGCATGGAAATTTTAGAGAGGATGGCCGCGCAATAAAAACACCACCACATGTCCTGGAGCCTGGAGGAAGTGCGGGGCGGGAGGAAATTTGGAATTTTCCCAAAGTGTTGGCACAAAAGGAAATATTTGCTCCAAGGGCCCGTGGCACAAAAAATATGTCGCCACGTGTCCTAGAGAGTGGAGAGAGGGAAAGAATTTGGGAAATTTTCCAATGGGGAAAAAAAGGAAAAAAAGAGAAAAGCCCGCCCCCTATATGAGCCAATAGATCTCGCCACGTGTCCAAAGTGGTGCAAAAAATCAAGGAAATGCCCGCGAGGAAATTTTGGAAGGTCAAACCCACACCCAATGGGGTTTTGACATGTGTCTAGGATAAAAATGAATCAAACAGCCCACGTGGAAAAATTTGGAAGGATAGGCCCATGCCCAATCAGCGCTTGCCACGTGTCCCAAGCTCATCGCCCCCGGGGAAATTTTGGAAAATTTTCCAAAGTGAAAAGTGAAGGAAAATAGAGCAGGATGGGCCCGCACCCAAAAACATGTGCCACGTGGCACCTGGAAAGGTGGAGCATGGGGAAATTTTGGAAAATTTTCCAAATGACCAAAAAGGTAAAAAATTCAAATTTTTGCCCGCCAACCCGATTTGGCCCTGTTTTTGCCCTAAAATTTCAAATGGCCATATCTTTCGATCCAGAGCTCGGTTTTTCATGTTCTTTATATCAATGGAAAGATGGTGAAATTATCTACAAGATTTTGGGGTCAATTTTGCATTTTGATGGAGTTTGGAGAGAGAAAATAAAAACACCTCTGGCACGTGGTCATGACAGAAATGACGTTTCAACCACCATTTTTAATGAAGAATGGCTCACATTCTCTCCCAGCATGGCTAAAAATGTAAGGAATGGGTCTGTAAGGATGCCCATGTTGTTTTGATGCATTTTGGTCAATGGTTGAACCTCTCCCATGTTTTCCCATGTTTCTCTCTCCTGGGCTCGTCCCTTGCACTGTAAAAGCTAGATTTGGCTCATTTTCAAAGGGTTGAACATTTTTTGTGTATTGCAGGTCCCCTTTCTCACCTTGGAAGTGATTTTGGTGGAATATCAGACCTTTTCTAAGAACTGCAACTCATTTTTGCCTCTCAGGTGTTGTAATGCAAGTGATTTTGATGTTAAAATAACAATACAGCCCTGTGATTAATTTTCATCCTCTGCTAGTGTTGTTTGACTAATTTTTGATTCTTCATTACAGTTATCAATTTGTGCATGTTGTTTTGTTGCATTTTATGAATTGTGTCAATCTGCAGAAGTGAGAAATGCTCACCACTCCTTTGGTGTATCACCTATTAGCATTAGTTTTAGTTTATCTGCATTCTCTATCTCTGTCTCCTTTGGAATTTAGGGTAGGATTAGGAATATAGACCTCTGTAACTTGTAAGTGATAAATCTGACTAGAGGAATTGAGGAACCAGCCTCTAAAGGGGGAAAGGATTCAATGTTGGCAATTGGATGCTAGTATGATCAAATTAGAAATTTGATCAACATCCAAGTGCTTTGCTGATTTGCACTAACAGATATATTTTTTACTTCTAAATCCATCCGAGCTCCCATAATCTTCTTATGAAGCCCAAGTAATTGTTTTAGGCATGTGTCCGCCTAGGCTTATAAACCTTGTTTTTACTCAAAGCTGCTCCAAGTCTTTCAAAACATATCCAAACCTTCTAAAAATAAGTTCCATGATGTTATAAGGTCTTAAATTAAACTCCATGTTTAATTAAGACCTTTTATTCCACTCCATGGGGTTGATCTAGTCTTGGGAAGGCCAGTGATATCCCTTCCCAATACTGCCAGAAGATAGCATCTTTTCAGAACTTCAAAAAATCACCTCGAGGATTAAATTGAATTTCCTAAATCACCTAGGGGACCAATTTGACATCAAATAGGGGTTATTCGACACTGAGGTATAGTTGACGTGCTCATAAATTGTTAATTTCCATGTTGCACATTTGCATGACAACAAGTACCTAGGTGAATATGAGCTAATGTAAATACCTACTCTAAAACCTCCAAGATAACAAAACCTTTTTCATGTAAAGATTCAATCACCCCTGGAACCTCAAATTCATCTATTGATATCTCATTTGATTATGTATAATACGTGAGTAAAGCCAAGTTTCTAATCACAGAACTTGAATACTTATAAACACACCATGCTCAATTTAATAGGTTGGTAAATGTAGTCCATGTTGGTAGTGATAAAATTTCAAGCTCGAACTCTAAAGGCCTAGTCCCCACACAATCCATGTGACCTTTACAAAACATGTTAGCCCTTAGTGCCTCCAAAACTGATAAAGTTGAACCTTTTTACCTATCACTTATCATCAAAGGATTTCAACTCAATAATTACATCATAGATTATGGAGCCTCCGACAATGTGAAGCCCATGAAAGTTGTAAATGCCTTAGGACTTACCTTGACCCATGCGAATGGCTCTTGCTATTCCATGGAATCCAAAAATATCGTTGGTGGGAAGGATAAAGGATTCTCAAGTTACTTTATCCGACTTCCCAAAAAAGAAAGTGTTTCTCGCCATCTTGGTAGTTGACATTCCATCCTCATTCGGCATGCTCCTAAGAAGAATTTTTGTAGGGATTTAGGTGGTGAAATAAAAATGGACCGGTCCTCTGCAACCATACCTATGAAAGGGGAGATGAAGAAGTTTTTTCCAGTGTGTAAGATGAAATACATAGTACAAAAATCAGATGATCCAAGGAAAACATTTTATTCCAAGGTTGCGGGATAGGAAACTATTTCCTCACATCGTTGAGAGATGAAAATTTAAATTTCCTCACCATGAAAGAAGAAGAGGAAATTTTTCTTATGGAAGATGAGATGCAAGATTTGTTTCGGCATGAAAGACAACTCATCGGAGGAGTGACATATTCAATAGAGGAATATTCTTGTTACATAATGGATGATTTGATGCTTTCTGAAGACTCCAATGATGATGAAGAAATAAAAAATGATGAGTTTGAGGTGTTCATGACTAACCTCTCTTCAAACTTTGATACTTAAATTATCGATGGGAGACCTCCTCGGCCTCACGTAGAAGTGCGCCACAGAGATGACTTGGGTCGTGGGTGCCCATCGAATCAACCCGACAACCTTTCCCTTGCGCTTGGTTTTTATCATCTAGTATAATAAGCAGTCAACAAACTAATTCAAGTAGTGGAAGAGTAGGAGTGAGTCTTATGAAAGGTATAATAATGGCAGCATAAATAGATTTTTGTTATATGGGAGTACTTTTCGAGTGCATCATCGGCACAAAATACAAGCGTGCCAATTTTGAGAATATCTTTTGGGAGTGGTAACGCTTCGCGAGAATGTTGGGGTACAATTCAGTTCTACTATTGGGACACGAGGAAGTACATATTTTTTCGACCCCAACTACGGAGTTCGGGATTAGGAGGTATAGGTAGATATAGTTTGGGTGGATACGGTGGTTACGGAGGTAGGGGAAACACGGGAGATTCCAGATCATGTAGGAAAGGTCTACACCAACCTCGAGAATATTTACATGGAGATGTCCCTTCCTCTTCTAGAGTATATAGGCATAGAAGATGTTGTTGAACATGTGCATATGTGTGAAATACTATGGCATGAAAAAGGAATCACGACTTCTTAGCGTAGGGCAAGCCAATTTTCCACTATATTACAAGGTGCGCACACGGTGGTAAAGAAATTTTGATCCCGATCAAACCTACATGAACTATATAACTTTAAAATATGCATTTCTTAAAGAGTTTCACATCCCCGAGTTTGATAAAAAAGAGTATAAGTGCACTCAAGGATATTAAGCAAGGCACTACCAAAAGTCTTAGAGATTATGATGCATGGTTTGAAACACTATTATCTAATCTTTCTTATGACATACACGTACTCCAAAGCATGCACAATGGTTCTTTGGGGGCTGATTACCCCTTTTAGGTGGGAATTATCACATAAGACATACATTGATCCATGTGAAGCACTTGAAGCAGCGACCTTACGCGCTAAGGAATTTAGAAGCATAAACACGGAGTGAGCCCATTTTTAGAAGCACAGATCGTAGCTATAGAAAAACACTTGGAGAAACTATTAGCAAATTTAGCACATGAGACGCGCACAGGGATTTGGTGCATATATTGTGAAGTAGAAGGTCACACAAAAGATAATTTTCCTCGCCGATCAATGCGATCATTGATATTGGGTTGTGAGATATGCAATTTAAACCATGATGCTATTTGTTTCCCATTATTACAACACGCGATAAGGAAGAACATTTCAAGCTACTGTAAAATCTACACGTCTATGACTCATGACATGGAATACTACCGGATGATTGGTCAGATCCATGATGCTATAGATATTGGTGTATGACTGATAGGAATTTTAGATAACTCTAAGGGAAAGAACGAGCAAGAGGACCGAGATCACAATCAAGTGCACTATGATCGAAACAAAAGGAGTTTTGAAGGCATTCGTGGTTGAGGTTGAGGATACCGTGGTGGATTTGGAGGATGAGGCCATGGTGGTAGAAGAAGTGAGTTCCCTTTTGGAACCTATTATACATGCGGATCTCCTTACCACTACAGGGGTAAATGTCCTTAGAATATTACATGTTATTTTTTGGAAAGAACCATAGCTATGAGGAGTGCCTGGACTTGTATGAACATCTTAGTAAGCAGCATAAACAAGAAAACAAAGGTGCATGGATGGTTAGGATACAACGTGCTATTGAAAATCAATGGATGCCTAAGTTGGAAGCAAATTACGAATAGTTACAAGTGAAGATTAAAACCCGCGTTGAGGTGGCACGCACCAAAGAAGCATTGCAAAGATAAATCTACCATCACTAAGGAGGAGGTTCTACATGTATGGTACCTAGATCCTGCCCATCAAAAGGAGGTTTATTAGGAAACCATGGAAGTTCTCAAGAATCTTCAGGGTGAGATACAATACTTAAAAGAGAAATCACAAAAGATGGAGAAAAAGAAAGTATCAAAGATGGTCCAAACTGATATAGATGACTTAAGGGAAGTGTGTAAAATGTTATGCCAGGATAATATCATTTCCCTACTAGGAGTTGGTTAAAAGGAAACATTTTGTGCACAAGTGTTGAGATTGGATGACATATTTTGCATTTGAATCTTCCCCCATATCCTAGATTATGAAAAGGAAATCACTCGAATGTTGTTGTGGATGGGTGGTTATTGAGTAATATCTTGATTGATACATGTGCGAAATTCAATGTTCTTACCTTAGATGCATGGGTACAAATGGGAAGACCCCATTATAGCCATCCTCTAATATATTGTTCATGGCTAATCAAACTAAGGCCACTTCCATTAGAGTCTTTAAAGATACATCTATTACCATAAAAGAGCCGATTTCACTTAGAGACTTGAAGTGTTAGCGTTGGCAGAGTCAAATAGCTTCCCGGTTCTATTGGGGTGTCCTTGGTGCTATGAAAATAATGGTGATCTTCAGTTCAACAAGGGCTATATAAATTTTTAAAACAAGGAGGAAAGAGTTATTATCCCTTTAACAAATGCAAAATTTGTGCCCTATGTTGAGCCCTTAAGTGAAGAAGATTTGAATAGGATTTATGTACCATCCGAGATCTAGAGATACTTGAGCCAAATAAAGAAGGAATAATTCAGTGGGAGGATGCACAATCCATTAGTGATACTACAAGTGTTGCTTGTGATAATTGGGCTCATAGTACTTATGAGTTGGTAGGGTGTAAAATAAAGAGCATATTTCCTAGAGGCATAAAACCACGTTATCTCAGGAGGATAGGTAACAACTCGGTACCTTGTTACACCAGAAAAGGAGATCATATGGTATTCATGTTTTCCATGGAAGAACAGTGGGTAGACCCACTGGAAAGAAGAAATATGATAGTATATACACTACGTGGAACAGCAGCACGTTGGTGGGTGGCCCACAAGGATAATCTTGTAGGATGGAATGAAATTAGGACTGCTCTTGCGACTAGGTTCTTCAAGAGCAATGAACCTACTAAAATTTTAACTTATCATAGTAATCAACTTGTTTGGCACCATGTTCGAAGCGTGAGAGACTCGGACAAAAGAGGAAGCTTTACCACTGTTATGGGTGCACAAGTTTTATTCCACTTTACAAGGATGCGCACATGCTAGGTATGTATACGCAGAAATCCATAGAGAGACTGGAAATTGGGAGGATTTAATTACAGGAATGGCCCAAACATTTGACTTCTTCTCTACAAAGCCTCCAGTGGAAGAAGCATTGAAATCCATAAATCATTTAACTATGGAAGATAGTTCCAAGGCTGAATAAATACTTCAGGAGTTATTCAATGAAGGAAACTCAAGAGCACGTGTTGTTGAAGAAATAGAGGTGGATGCAACACTACTTCAATGCACTTGCCTTGAGAAAGAAAAAGGAAAAATGGTCTGCGCTTAGTAGATGATAAAGAAGTAGAACATTTAGATATAAAGCATTCATCAAGTAGGCGTGAGGTGTTGGATAGTGTAGATAATACCATGCACACCTATCATGAACCTGTGAAGATAACGAAGGTGAATATTGGATCAGAATTTGAGCCTAAGGAGGCCATAATTGGGGACTATTGGTTAGATTCTGAAGTGGAAAAAATCATAGAGTTACTAAGGGATTACTAGGACTTATTCCCTAGGGGGTACCATGAACTTAAAGGTGTGCATGAATCATTAGGGGAGATGAAGATAAAACTTAAAGAGGGTACATGCACAATTAGAAAGATACCCTATAGGATGAACCCCAACTTGCATGAAAAGGTCAAAGAAGAAATTGAAAAATGTTGAAGTCTAGAATTATCAAGCCCCTTGATGAGTCAGAATGGGTTAGTTCAATGGTGACCAGATCAAGAAAGATGAATAGATTAGGATTTGTGTTGACTACAAGGAGCTAATTGTTACATGTGTGACAGACCCATTTCCTATGTCATTCACTAAGGAAATACTAGAAGGTGTGGAAGGGCATGAAATATATTTGTTTACAGATGGGTTTTTAGGGTATCATCAGTTAGGATTTCCCAGCAGGATCAAGAAAAGACAACTTTTACTACTTTTGAATGGGGTAGTTTTTCCTATATTGTGATGTCCTTTGGACTAAAGAACACACTGATGTATTTTCACACATAGTTGTAAGCATTCAAGGAATTTATTCAAAACTTCTTACAAGTATATTTAGATGATTGGACAGTGTATGGATTAGTTAAGGATCATTATGACAATTTGTGCTTAATGTTCAAAAGATGTAGATAGTTGAGTATCTCATTAAACATCAAGAAGTGCATATTTTCTACACCATTTGGGATACTATTAGGACACATAATCTACAAGGAGGGTTTGTTGGTTGATCCATCAAAGGTTGTAATCATTATAGGCCTAAGAAATCCTACCATTCAGAGTGAGGTGCGCGGATTTTTGGGTCATACAGGATATTATAGAAAATTCATAAAAGGATATGCCAAATTTTTCACACCTTTAGAGGAGTTACTAAAAGGAAAAGGTACATTTTATTGGGGAGAACCACAGTAGCATGCATTTGAGATATTGAAAGAGAAACTTACTACCGTGCCTATTATGTGTTTTCCTTCATGGGATCAACCATTTCATGTACATGTGGATGCCTCTGGCATGTCCATTGGCATGGTGTTAGCTCAACTGGAGAAGGTATTGTTAGTGCAAATTCACAGCACCCCCAAAATGACCTATGGATATGCTTTTCTAAGGCAATGTCATTTGGTGTGAATGCACAACATTGAGCTTTCCCAAAGTTTGGGACCTTTGCAAATGGGGAAAGATCTCCTAGAGAAGGTTGGTTCCTCTTCCTAAACTACCTACCACAAGCTATTCCAGTGTAGGAAAGCTAATATAATCCTAATCTAACTATGCCAAGGAGACAGAGAGAGAGAAAAGAGGGAAAAACAGAGCCTACACTAAAACGGTGATACACCAAAGAAGGAAAATGTTGAACATCTATCAAAACTACCATGGAAACAAAGAGAGGTGAGCAATGGAAAGGATGGACAAGTGCATCACAAAACCAAGGATGGATTTCACACAAAAAATGTTCCAAAACTCCATGAACATAGCCCCAAAACCTGAAATAGACATTCAAACATGCACAAATACCTGCAATGAAGAGAGGCAAGAAGAAAACATCTCTTCCACCACCACAAACAAATGAAAAAATGGTTGAGTCATAACCCACCCCTCCTCTTGCATTCCCAAATCCATGTTGGGAAGAAGAAATTTCAAAAATCATTCATGAAGGACAACAAGAGGAAGAACCAAGCAAAGAAGTAATGATTAAGAGCTTAGTAAGTTTGGCCCTTACATATGTGATTGAGAAAATTCCTTTGCTGGTGAAGCCTACAGAGGAGGTAAAGGTTGAAGAACAAGTGGTGGTTAGGACTGATTTTGTTGCAGCAGAAGAAGAGCAAAAAGAAGAGGCAGATCAGAAATCAATTTTCTTAGAATGTAGTGTCCATGTTGGCACTCTACTTGAAGAAGATGTTGATCTAATTCAAGTTACACAATCAGCCATGGAAGAGGAAAGCTCTAAAAGAGATCTTATAACCCCAACTTGTCCTCTAGAGTAGCAGATTGAAGAGTTTGACTTAACAAACTTCATGCTAGAGGAAGAGTTCAATCAAGTGCAAGATTGCCTTCAAGTAGCAGAGGAAGGAGAAGTTACTTTAAATCCAAAAGAAGAGGAGCACATTCCAGCTATGGGGGAGAAAAGTGTAGATCCAAAAGCTTTGAGCACAAAGAAGGCTATAGAAGAACCTTCAGTTCTTATTTCTACTTCAAATCTCTCAAGTTCTAGTGTTGAAGAAGAGTTTAATCTCTCAAACTCAATGTTGTAGGATGAAAGAAACCATGGTGATCAAGTTTCAGATCAAGAGAACACCATGGGAGAGGTTGAACATTTACAAAGCAAGACAACAATGAGGTAGTTTATCTATCAGATTTGGAGGACTGTTTTGATGAAGAGGAACCGGTTGAAATCACACCATTTTCTCCTTCATCATCCACATTCCAAACACTTGAGCTTGTTTTCATGGAGGAGAACTTTCATTTATAGCAACCTGCATCTTATAGCAGCTCTTTGGAATCAAGATTGGAAGATTTAAATCTTCCATGTTCTTCATTAGAGGAAGGAAAACAACAGAAGAGTTCCATCATTTCTTCCACACCATCCATTCAAGAAGGTCTACAAGAAGACTTCATTTTTGGAGTTGAAAATCAGAGCTATGGGCATATCAAGCAGTCGGACCTTTCCCAATAAGGTATTTTGCTTCATTAGAGCCAAAGGAGAAGTCATGACCAGTCATGCTTTCTTCAAGCATGAGGATGAGATACACAAGTACCAAGGATCAGCTGCCATACCTCTTCAATCCAAATGCGAGAGAAACTAAAAGAGGTATTGAATTTGCTTTTAGTTGAAACCTTGCTAATTTGGGTAGAGGACTAGCTTCTTGTTGATTTTCCACTCATCCAAGCAGCCATACTACTCCAAATCATTTTCATGGCTGCCAATTTTGAAGAAAGGAAGCTATTTTGCCTGCACAACTAGTTGCGGGGTTTGTTTAGCCCACCTTTGCTTCCAATTAGAGTAGAGCGAGGTAGGTTTGCTTTCAGCAGGAAAAGTGCTTGTGCACACTCTGCATGTTCCATTTAGAGCATGTATGATTTTCATTTTGTACATAGTTGTTTGGTGTTGTTTTGGTTGCTCTTGCATAGTCCATTTTCAGTGGGTTTTGGTGAGGATCAGTTTCAGTTCAGTGGGTTTCCAAGTGGTTCAGAGGTCATATTTTCATATTTCATATCAGAATTGATTATTAGGCTTGACTCCATGCCCAATGGATGCTTCAAAGGCCACTGATCATTCATCTAGCAGGCAGATGACCCCTGAGAGTCGCCAAATTGTTATCCAAAATGAGCCCCCTACTTATTTTGGCTAACTTGCCTTCATTCTTTCCTTCCTTGTGCTTCAACTTCAATTTTTACACATTTCAAGCACTCAAAGGATTCTAGAAATGGCTTCATCAGATAGGATTTTTCTTCCCCTTTCCAGAAAGGTAAAATTTTCCTCCTAACTCCAAATATTTTGAAAGTTATGGCTCGGCAGAGTTTTTTGGGGAAATTTTCCCTTGACAAGCCCACATCCAATGAGAAGATGCCACATGGTGGCGGAGGTCGGGCTGGTGGAGTGAAGTTAAAAAATTCACCAAAGTGGGCAAAGGGTGCAAAGGAAAAAACTAGCACCCGGGCCCGCAGAGGAGGATGGAGAAAAGTTTAGAAGGCCCACGGACCAACCGGAGGACGCCACATGTCCTGTCAGTGGTGGGAATCGGGGCACAGAGGAAATTTTGGTTTTTTCCAAAATTGCAAAAGGTGCAAAGGTAAATGTTGAAGTGCAAACCTGCGGGTGAACCAAGTGACACATGGCAGCGGAGCGGTGGAGCGCGGGGAAATTTTGGGAAATTTTCCCAATGAAAAATCAAAGTGAAAAAGGCAAGGTTTGAGCCCGTGTTTCCATCAGCTAATGGGAAAGTGACATGTGGTAGTAGAGCGGTGGGGTATAGGGAATTTTGGGAAATTTTCCCAAATTCAAAAAATGGAAAATTTTCAAGTTTCGGCCCACCAACCCGAATTTTGCCCTAAAATTGCCATTTTTTCCCTAAATCTTCAAAGGGGCATAACTTTTGATCCCGAGCTCAGATTTTCATGTTCTTTATATCATTGGAAATCTATTGAAATCCTCTACACGATGGAATCTTCAATTTTTATTTTTTATGGAGATTTGTAGGAGAAAAATGGAAAAATATATCTGGCATGCAAAAACTGAAAAACGACTCCAACCACCAAAATTAATGAAGTATGGGCCTCTGTTTTGCTCTGTAAAGCAATGTACTTCAAAGTATGGGATTTTTTATGGAAACCCATCATTTTTCAGGCCCATTAGATGAATCTTGTTGGTGGTTGAAGTCCCAAATCAATTTTCCACGTTTTCTCCTTTCTTCCATTCTACTCGATGGTTAAAAGCCAATTTTGGCTCATTTGTAACATTTTGTTCATCATTCTTCTCTGCCTCTCCCTTCTTTTCTTCCCCAAGGTCAAAAATGGAGTTTGAACCTCCTCCCTTGCTCTGTAATGGATTTTTTTGCCTCTTACCAGTGAAATGATGTTTTGTGCAAACTTCTGGAGTAATAAAAATGTTTTTGTGATGCATTTGTCCATCCTTGCTCATTTTTTCTTGTTTTCTTCTTGCCTCTCTTCATTGCAGGTATTTGTGCATGTTTGAATGTCTATTGCAGGTTTTGGGGTTGTGTTCATGGAGTTTTGGAACATTTTTTGTGTGAAATCCATCCTTGGTTTTGTGATGCACTTGTCCATCCTTTCCATTGCTCACCTCTCTTTGTTTCCATGGCAGTTTTGATAGATGTTCAACATTTTCCTTCTCTGGTGTATCACCATTTTAGTGTAGGCTCTTTTTCCCTCTTTTCTCTCTCTCTCTCTGTCTCCTTAGCATAGTTAGATTAGGATTAGATTAGCTTTCCTGCATTGGAATAGCTTGTGGCAGGTAGTTTAGGAAGAGGAACCAGCCTTCTCTGGAGAGCTTTCCCCATTTGCAAAGGTCCCACACTTTGGGAAAGCTCAATGTTGTGCATTCACACCAAATGACATAACCTTAGAAAAGAAGATCCATAGGTCATTTTGGGGTCTGTGTGAATTTGCACTAACAGTATTATAGATCATCCTATTTTTTTGCTAGTAGAAATTTGACTCCCATAGAATAGAATTACACAACTTTAGAGCGCGAATCTTTGTCAATGATCTATGCATTACACAAGTTCCATAGTATCTACTAGCTACACCATTTGTATTCTATACGATGATCACATGACATTGAAGTATTTGGTAAACAAGCTCGTTTACAAGGGTGCATATGTAGAAGAGTAGTACTATTTCAAGAATTTGATTTCACGATAGTGGTAAAACCAAGGAAAAGTAATTACGGACCAGACCATCTATCAAGAGTATAGTCGGGAGAAGAAGCACAGAAATTAAAGATACCATGCCGATGCACGGTTATATAGGTTACAATGCACACCATCGAACTAGAGGACATTGCTATCTTCCAATGGACTAGTGTGGCACCGAAGGAATGAAGGCCTTAACAAAGAAACAACTTTCTATACACGCGGCACCTTTTATGCTTTGATTAGCGGTGACCTATACAAGTTAGGGAGAGATGAGGTATTGTGTCATTGTGTATTGGAGCATGAGTGCACATATACTATGGTGGAGACTCATGGTGGTATTACAGGTGGCCACTATGCAAAGCGATGCTACTATATAAAAGATCCTACTCCTTTGGATTATAGTGGGAGACCCTGTATGAAGATATTAAGGCATATTGTAAGGTGTGTGATCATTTTCATAATCTAGGAAAACCAAGGAAAAGAGATGAGATTCCTTTAATACCTATTTCTAGTACAAAACCATTCAAGAAATGGGCTATCGACTTTGTAGGACCCATTTCATCAGCCGCGTGTAGGACTGGATCACACTACATCATTACTTACACATTATCTTATAAGGTGGGTAGAAGCAACACCTAAAAAGGATTGTACGGTGACTACAACAACTAGGTTTCTATGGGAAAATATTCTTACACGGTATGGATGTCCTCTAAGTCTAACAAGTGAAAGGGGCACACATTTTTTGAATGAGACAATAAGGATATTATTAGATGATTTTATGGTTGCACACTATAAGACTACACCTTACCATCCTCAGGAAAATGGAACTAATGAGGATTTCAATAAGATTTTGAGTCAGACCTTGAACAAACATTTTGATGTTGGAAGAAAGGACTGGGATGATAAATTATTTGTTGTACTTTGGGCATATAGAACAACTTATAAGAGGTTGAACAAATACACGCCATTTCAGTTAGTGTTTGGCGTAGAATCCATTCTTCCTATGAAATTTATGTTACCTTCTTTGCATATTACGCGCACTGGAAGTCATTTCGATGAGTAAGCATTAGAAGAGTGGATTGAAAATTTAATTAAGTTGGATGAATGATGAGCCATAGCACGTTGGATTCAAAAACAAGAGAACGTCGGGAAGAAAGCAAGGAATGATAGACACATCAAGGATAAAAAGCTTGAGATAGGCTAGATGGTGTTCCTTTATGATTCTAAGTTTTTACACCATCTAGGAAAATTCAAGGTACATTGGTTGGGGCCATATGTTATCACTCACATACTTGAAACTAGTGCCTATCGGTTAGAGGCCCTTGATGGAATACGGTTACCCAATTACTCTAATGGGAGTAGGTCAAGCCCTACTATAAATAATTCTTCTTTGTGTTTGTAATAAGGCAATCGTTGACATTTAGATTAGGTTTTCAATTTTGCATTTCCTTAATGTGTTTACTTCTTTGTCGTTTTGCTTTTCCAATTTAGTTGGTGTGTTTGTGTAATAAGCATGTTTATATACGAAGCTAATTACTATTTGCAAAAATTTTATGTGTAGAGGATTTGTACATACCCTTAGTATGGGGTAAGTTGTTGATAACTAGGTAGAGGATCTGTTGAAAATAATTCCACATAAAAGGAACTATCTACGGGTGTTATTCAAGGTTGGAGAATTGAAATAATCTAAATAGAGATTGCTTCTAGACATGTGGACCATAGAAAGAGATGAATGAAGAAACAATTATAACATGAGGTAAGTAGAGGCTAGAAATACTACGGTGGAAGGTGAATTGATGAGGTACTCGGGCGCATGGAGATGCGGTTGAAGAGAAGTCTGCATCCAAATGGTAGGAGGGCGTCTTTAGAAGGTTATAGCTTGGGCACAAGGATTTACCATGCGGAAATAATGAAAATGGTGAATTAATGAGAGGATTGTTGGTAGGTGGAGGAGAAATAAATGAACTAACACTTTGAAATTCTATATAAGCATGAGATATGGGTTCATTTTTACCATTACATTTAAGATATTTCGAAAAGGGTTAAGTGTGAACGTGCTAAGAAAATGTGTTGAGGTGCGAAGAGTGTGAAACTAGACATGAGGAGAAGGGTTTTGCATAGGAGAAGCTTGTGTTCCCATAGGAGTTTGAGCGAAGGACACATTACAAACAACTTAGGGCATGTGATTTCCACTAGGGCACAAATATTTCAACTATGGTTTCGAATTTCTCGATTACAAAAGGAAGAAAAGAGATATTTTTCAAATGGAACCAAAGAAAGCACCCGCAACATGAGATAAAGGGAAGAAGAAGATTTAAATGGAAGAAGAAATTTCTCTCAAGAGTAATTTCTCAAAAATGCACGATATCAAAGGGCATGATTATGGGACAAGAATGGGATTCCCATATTTGTCGATGTAAAATCAATGACTATAACCATCGAACATCGAGACAATAATAAGGAGCTCAATGCAATGCTTGAGAATGAAAACAAACAAGCGCTTTGAGTAGAGGATATGTCAATATACGATGATCTTTGGTGAGAAATTGTTGAAGCGAGAATGGAGTCCAACTAGTTGTACGAGCTGCCATACTTTGGAAAGTATAAACCATTGTATTAGTGGTTGATGATCGAGTCCATGAGGACTTCTACTTCATCAGACAGAGGGTAAGAATCACAGCTACTTTGATTTCAATGGTGACAGGACTAAGGGCCTCAGGGTTGGATCTGGATAGTGATTTAATTGATAAATCCACAATCCTGGAGACGAGGAAGGAGATGGGGTATACCAAGGGTCTACGTGGCATGGAAATTGACAAATTGAAAAAATACCCAGTAGTGTAGGCAGCTGCACATCTTGTGACAAATTTGAATGACCAAGGAAGGTGGTCACAAGTAAACACAATGTGGTTACACGTCGCCAAGAAGATGTCTCAAGGAGTGGTCTACAACATTGCAGATCACATAGTAAAGACAATCATTGAAGAAGCACGGACAGGTGACATAATAAGTTTTGGCATTGTATTATTGTCTTTAGTATTTATGGAGATTGGGGTGCCTGATGGACCAAAGGAGAAGGTTTGGGAGTACCCCACAGAACACAAGTCACCTGTGGAGAGGTTTGGCAAGTACTTGTGCAATGGATCAATGAGTGGACCATTCAAGCAGAGGGTGGAGATGTGGTATGATAGACTCCATGTGGTGTTCGAGGAAGAGTGACGCATACCAAAGGATTTACCATCCGTGGTGGGAAAGACAGTTTAGTTTTCCGTATACCAACATTTTTGCATCGCGCAATTTTTATAAAGGATGGGCCTTGGAGTGTATGGTGCAAACTATCATATGCCTTCACAGTAAGGTATTTTCAAGCATTGATTCATCGATTCTCATATGCACGCCGCTTAACCTTCAATGTGGACAAGGTAGATTGTGACTACCATACTCTAAAGAAAAAGTATGTATATCTAAGGCGCAATGCATACATTGAAAGACTTATTTCAAATA
This sequence comes from Taxus wallichiana var. yunnanensis, assembly GCA_018340775.1. Lineage (NCBI taxonomy): Eukaryota > Viridiplantae > Streptophyta > Pinopsida > Cupressales > Taxaceae > Taxus > Taxus wallichiana. The sequence continues at coordinate 98,898,386 of CM031240.1, forward strand.
TTATAAGCATAAAACTTGTAAGCTTGGTAGTTGGGGACACTGGAGCAATACTTATGTACCTGCAACTCAAACCCAAGCTGGAGAATGCTAAGTATGTGGAGAATGAGTTCGCACTCCTAGGGCCACCAAAGGGTAAGCATACAATGGAAAATGTTCCAACACCCAAGCCCACGAAAACTATTCAAGTCAATGATGAAGAGGAGGAGCATGAGGATAGCGGTGGTTTGGAACACAAAGGTAGAAGACATCCTCTAAATAAGGATGAAGTTGAGAATCCAAATACACCACCTCAGCCACAAGAGGAGGATGAAGAGGACTTAGGTGTGGACTAAGGAGAGTGCCAATTCAAAAGAGTATTCAGGAGGATAAGGACCTAAGGTGATACTCTGTAAATAGTGTGCGGATCACCTCGACTCTCTCCACGAGAATGAAACAACCGAGAAGAGAAGAAGGAAATTGAAGTTGAATGAGGAAGCAAAAGATTCTGAGGAAAGAACACCCAATTCTCCTACACCTCTAGAGAACATGGAAGAACAAAAAGATGAAGAAATGAAGGATGGAGAAGAGGAAGAAAAAGGAAAAGATGAGACAACAACCGAGGCAACTCAAGACATAGCAACACAAGTTCCAAATCTTGAAGCCCAAGTTCCTAAGTAGCCTAGATCAAAAAGAACAAGTGGGGAATACATTCCACCAGCCATGGGCTATGCCAAGGACACAAGTAAAATTATGTGTGCCTCGCTTCCAGAGAAAAATGACACAAAATGAGTTATATTCTGGGAGTTAATGGATGAAGATATGGAAACAATACGCACAAGAAAGAAATTATCATGGTCGATGCACATGCACATGGATGAATCATATTTTGATGTATGGTTGGATTCATATGTGTCAAGGAGGTTGAAAAAGAAACCTCAAGCCAGACACATAATAGTAAATCCTACTATTATGTCTGATGAAAAAGTAAGCAATGTTTTGGTAAAAGTATTGACAGAAGTTGCATGACGTAATATGGATAAAGCTGCAACAATTAGGGTGATAAGGGAGGAGATCAAGACTAAGGATGAGGAGATAGTGTGACTAAGATAGGAAAAATACTTGGCACAGAAGAAGAACATTGTGTTTATCAGCATGGTAGAGGAGATTGGTGACAATATCATGAAGGCTAGGCCACACTTAGAGCCAAAGGTACCCAAGACATTTCCTTCGGTGATACATTATGTAAGTACATTGGTGGACTTAATGCTTGAAGATGAACCTCTACGCATGCCTGAGCCAAAGGCTACAAAGTGATGCGAAGATTGCATCATATGAAGGATTTCTTTAGAGCTTGTAGGAGGAAATCAAGAAGGTGGATCAAGAATTGAATATTTGTACAACGTCCAGAGGTTGTTATAAGGACCATGACCATTTTAGAAGACAATGAGGTTGAAGGCCATGAAGGATGAGACATTAGGCTACGCAGAACGATTAGCAATTGTTAAGAAGAAGTGCGAGGCCCTTATAGTAGCTCAGAAACCACACAGGGAAAGGTTGGATGAGCTTGGAAAACTCATCGCGTAAAATATGGACTTGTTGGAAGGGAGAATGACTAGCATGTCCAACATCGTGTTGGTCTTATAGAATGAGAAGGGTGAAATTGCAAGGGATGAGTTAGAATCAATTGCAGTGGATATTCCAGAGAAAGTAGAGGCCATGCTCAGTGACTGGAAAACCTTAGAGGTGGAGATAAAAGAGGAATATCCAAAATTGATTATCCCGGTTGTAGAAGAAGATACGACAAGTTGAAGGCATTCTTTCATTCATCCAAATTCTTTCTATTCTTTGTTCACATTCTTTGATTTATTTTTGGAGACAACCATTGTTGGGGCGACAATGAAACTAGTGTGGGGTAATGTTGATTAGTTAGACGTTGGAACTTAGTGAAGAAAATACGAAGGTTCGCATGGGAAATCGAGCATATTAAAAGGCGCGGAAGTATCGGAAAGGATCGCATGCAAAGAATAGAAACAGGTTCAGGACTTATTCTTTTCATGACAAGGATCTATTTTTGGAGACAACATGCAGAGCACTCAAACCAACTAAAGACTTACATGTCATGCATTGGCTATTTTTGGATGATCATCTATGAATAGATCTCTACTTTTGAGTTAACTAACAAGAGTCTATTGTTAGCGCACTTGCATGTGTGGCTATTTTTGTAACAATGCGTGGCTAATAATAGCATGCAACCTATTTTGGGATCAGATAAGTGGTGAAGGGAAAGTCCCCATGCTTATAAGTATATCGTTGAACTGTGTAGTAAAGGGAGAGGGAGATAAATATGATATATACATGGAGATAGAGATAGAGCATACATGTGTGAGAACTAAGATATAGTGAGATATGTAGCTAAATTTGTTACGCACATGAGCGTATACTACTATTATTGTAATAAAGCTTCTATTTTTTTATTCCAGTTAATATAATGGAGGTTATGGACTAAACAAAGGTGTTATCATGTTACATTTCAATATTGCATACTTGATTTCATTATGGTTATCTTTTAATACTGTTATTCTCTAGATCTAGATCTGAATATGCATTGTTTGGAAGATATAGTAGTTGTAGATCTGAATGATTAAAGTCTTCATCATGCTAACATCCTGTAATAGCAACCCTAAGGAGGGACCTGGTACCTATGTGCGCTTTAGGTGAGCGCTCGCCTAGCCTAAGTGATGTGCCAAAGCACTTACGGGTTTGTATTACTAAATTCTAGGCTACATCAACAATATAGAAGCTCTTTTGAAAATAAATATGAATCTATGATGAATTTGGAAGAGCCATCCATGCAAGATATTTTGAAAGTTGTAGAAGAAATTGAATATCCTCAACTTATCCTTGAACTCTTGACTTGAGCCATGGAGATACAAGACATGTGTGAATTAATGAGGGCTCCTTGTTTTGATACACCAATGTTCAATGTGGAGATGGAGTAGTTAGATAGGTTGGATGACTTCCTCAATGGTGAGCATGAAAGTGGAAACATGTCTATTTCTCCCACATTGCACGAGGAAGTTTATGAATGTAAAAGAAGAAAAGTCCTTGGAGCCTCTTCGGACATTTATAATTTTAAAGGAAACACTTTCATCATGGTGGGAGATGATAGGAAAACATTGAGCTGACTCACGTGGAAGAGAGTTTTCCGCGGTAAGAGAATTAGGAATATGTTCAAAGCTAACTTGATCACATCACTTTGGAACTTTCTCGCAAATACAACGAGATGAATATCGTGAAGAGAAGACATCAGAAGATTCAAACATCTTAAATAAGGATCAACACTAGAACGACGATGAAGTGTTCAAAGAAAGAGCGATGTCATGTATAAACATGAAAGGTAGCCAAAGACTCGAAAAGGATCTCAAAGAATGTAAAGGCAAGGGAATTTAAGGCACGAGAAACAAAAAGCTCATGTAGGCTCACTCCTACAAAGTACAAGGAGGATCATGAAAGCACCTGGATTTCATAGGCATTTGAAGAAAGGATGCTACTTCCTTGAACCAGTCAATGGCTTTGCAAGACATCGACATTCTGTGTTACCTCTTCGGGGGCAACCCCAAAAAGAAAAGTTCTTCAATGAAAGTAGGTTGTCCCCACCCGGTACCATAGGTGATTTTTTAGGTGTTTTTTCCTTTCTAGCATGTGTGTCTTTTCCTCTCCATGTGTGTTTAGTGTTTCATTTCCCTTGGTGTGCATGTGTTTTCTTCCTTGTTATCTCTCTCTTGTAAGTTGTACATGACTCCATAGGGCACAATGGATAAGGCACTAGTCAATGTGTTATATGTTGAGATTCTGGGATTCCTTATGTCATGTCTTCGTCGTGCTTAGTCCATAACATTTCCCCAAGCTAAATCTAGTTTTTTTCATGCAAATGTGCAACAAGAAAATTTCCAATTTTCAAGCATTACAATAATACCCTGTGTCAAATTTTAAAATGTTACCTTTTCAAGACACCCCAGGTCTACCCGTCCTTAACACCAAGCCTTACTCAATTTATGTAATGTTCCTCAATTGGATGTCCATCTAATTCCCCTAGGTTATTTAGGAAAGCAAATTCAGTCCCCATAGGTGATTTTAGGAGGTTGTGAAGAATGGCAAGTTTTGAGAAATTTTGAGAAGGGCTATCATTGGCCTTCCTGGGACTAATGCACCCCCTTGGAGTTGAAAAAAATATAAAAATTAAACATGGAGATGAATTCAAGAACCCCTGTGAATATTTTTTGGAAGATTTTAGAAAGTTCTGGAGGTTTTGGAGCCGATTCAACAAAATTGGGTTTTCGGGACTAAAGGAGCAAACATTGTGAAGGAGTGTCTAAACTTCAAGAAAATATTCTAGGAGCTTCTTGAAGATTCAAGACAAAAAAATTACCTATGGAAGGTATTTTCCATGCCCTAAATTTAAAAAAATGAGACATCATGAAACATCATGCACCTCCCTAGGTAACTCATTCTTCTAATGCACAACATCCGGTCTTAAGAAAAAATGGATAATTTTAAGGTGACCCAATCAGAATTGAAGATCAAAACCATCACCATTCAACTCATTTTATTTTTTTCCAATCAAATTCATATTATATTTCACCTCCTAACTCATCCAGAAGCTCGAGTTATCGTCGTCGTAAGTTGACTCAAGGTAAGAGTTCGATACTTAGCCAATTTTTAAGAAAATAGGTGTCAGCACCAAGATCCTGGCAGGATTTCATGTCCCTTTAGAAAAGTGACATAGGGGACATAGAAAAAATTCCAACCTTTTTACCCCCATAACACCAATGTGACCTCTCATTTTCCAGTTAAGCCCCGAGAGCTAAGTTGGAGCCTTCCCTCTCCTTGCATGGATGATCACCAAGTGTCACGATGAGGTGCGATTGGAAATTGATGTCCCTTTCATCTCTTTGAAAAAGGGACATAGGGGACACAAAATTCACCCCCCCCTTATGAGGATAAGGTAGTCATATAACCCAGCCTCATCCCCTATGAGGATAAGGCGGTCAAAATAGGTACCTAATCTTCATCGGACGATTATAGAGCTCCGTAGGAGTTAGAAGGAAAAACAATACTTGTCAAAAAGTTGAGAGGATCTTATACATGATGGAACATTCATATTTTTCATAAAACCATGCATGATTCCTAGGTGAGTTCATTTTGAGTAGGCACACTTGATGATTCTAAGGAAGGATGTCATTTTTGGAAGAGTTTTAAGAAGAATAAGAAGATTAGACCCATTGCTACCATTTTTCCATGATCATATGAGGATAAAACAAGAAAAAACATGTATTTTTGAAGGCTTCAGGCTTGTTCTTCACCAAAATGACTCCATTGGCCCCAAAGTGAAAAATATTCGTAACTTGAAGAACGATGCACGATTGACATGGGATTTTTGTGATCATCCACATTTTTAGAGGTTGTTAGAATACAAGTGGAATATTTTGCAAACATGCCCCATATTTTTGTAGCAAAGAAACCCTAGTTTCCCATGGTGAAAATTTTAAATTTTAAAATCTCCATTTCCAAAGCTCGGGTTGACGTGAAATTTTAGAGGAGCACTGTAGAGTAAAATCCCATATCGAGAAAAAACTTTTGTCACAAACCGATGCCTAGAAACCCACTTTCCAAAAATAGTAAGCCTTCCTACATGGGTACTAGATATTTTTGGTAAACCATCTCCAGAAGTAGTTACGGTGAAGATGGTGTGCACCAGAGATAATCGGAAGATCGAATAGTCGAGAAAGTGCAAAAATTGTGAAAACACCCACTTGCTAAAAATAGTAAGTTCCCTATATGGGGACCTACTAAAAATAGAAAGTCATTCCAATAAGTGGTCAAGGTGAAGGTGTATTTCACAAAATAAGCATACAAGGGGATAAACATTCAAGTTGGAAACATTGGTTGGAGTTCAGAGAGATTGATTCGACACTTACTAAAAATAGTAAGTTGTCTCTTACGCACTTCAAAATAGGTACCGATCTTTGATGGATGATTCGGAAGCTCCATAAGGAATCGGGAGTCGAAAAAATATTCATTGGAAAGCTAAGAGAATCCTATCTAAGGTGGAATCATCAAGTTTTTAATAAACTCTTGGCACTTTTCAGTGAATCTCATTCTTCACACGGATAGTTCGACAATCCAGATAAAATAAAGGGGCCGTTTAAAGGAGTTTTAGGTATAGTTAAAAGATACGACCCATTCCATTGATCTTTGAAGGATGTTTGGAGTCAAAATCATGTAAAATTTCATCCAAAAATACCTTTCCGGAGCTCCAACAATCTCAATTTCAAGTTCACTCTCCTGCGGGTCAAATTCTTATGTTTTGCCTCTCAAAAGTACAAGGCGCATTTTTGTGCACCTCATGTCCCTTTGCAAAGGTGCAATAGGGACAGTAAAATGTGCCCATGCATAAATTTTTCTCTATTGCTCTGTTTGATCCCATATTTTTACATCACGTGTGTATTCACAATCCCCAACTCTCCCTCCAATTTTAGGTCTTAAAGTGCAAAATCATGCCTCTGGGAACAAAGTGGGTTTTTTGTCCCTCTCATCCCCTTGGTGTAGTAGGGATAGTAAAATGCACCCATGCATAATTTTTTCCCTATTGATCCGTTCGTCATGAAATTTTTGCATAGTGCATGTCTTTCCTTGCTCTATCATGCCTCACAGTTCTGGATCAAATTTTTCCACCTCGGTGCACTTACTAAAAATAACATGTGTCCATGGCGAGGCATACTAAAAATAGAAAGTGGATAAAAATGAAATACAACGTCAACAAAGGAGGATTGAGATGTGCCAAAGGATTCAAAGTTCATCGCATTGGAGCATTTCATCAAATCATCTAGTAAAGATCATTGGACTTCATCAAAGGTGGCTTCTAATTCTTCCTTCTTCTTCTCTCTCTCTTCTCTCACCCTCCCCAAATTTCTCTCTTCCATGTTATAATTCTTCATTGGGGTGCACTTTTTATATGTCCTTAATAAAATTAAAAAGCAACTTCATATTTCTAATGTAAAAGTCACCTTTATGTTATAAAAAGGGACTTAAAAGTTTCCTAGGAAGTTGAAAAGTTTTAAGTTGTGTGAGGACATATGAAAAGGCATTAGGGGGTAGATGAAGAGTCATCTCTCATTCTATAAATTGTAAAGGCATTCTCTTTTCAAGGGTTGGTGATCAATTTTGTAAACTCAAGAGTGCATTGTGCTTAGAGAGAACAAAGGAGATAGCCATTTTCTTCTATTTTCTCCTCACTACTTTTCCTCCATCCTTGTACTATGTATAACTCTAATTGAAATTCCAATGAAGTAAGAAGTTTCCAAGGCATATGAATGTGTGCATCTTTGTATGCATGGTTTCCTCTAGCTA